>OY970776.1:7805000-8199707 GCA_963853795.1 Xestia rhomboidea | reverse complement strand
AATCTGATCACACCCTGCAAAAGGTACTGTAATATTTTATTGTTTTGGCTGCCTTTTTGGTCAATTAGACAATCGATAAAGCTGCTGACTGTTGAGTATGAGGCGCAGCACTCAGCAGTTCATTGTCAGGCAATGTTTGATTAAGAATTTCATGATCTTCAAATATCTTTCCAATTATTAATAGGAGTTCAGCTAGCCTGTCAATCACTGCCCAAGCGTATCGTACTTCTGCGGTTTTCCCGTTGCAGAAAAATACGATCCTGAATTGCTTTTTTAGCTTCTGGCTAGTTTATGTCATTTGACTTTTCTATTAAATAGTTTTCGGTAATTGCATGTCACGTTGTTGATGGCAATGTCTTGTCCGTGATAACCTGTTCGTAAAATGTATGAGTACTTATATACTATACAACGCACTTATAAGGACAATTTGGACATAATAGTTAAAGTTATCTGTGGAAATTTTTATTTCCGCACACGTTGTGATAAATGAAAAAAATGTATGTGTGTGAAATACAAAGCATGTTGCACCTAATCGTAATGCGATAAGAGCCAGTTTTCGAGGAAATACATTAAAAAGTCTAAGAAATCCAACTGAAAAACTGAAAAGAAAAAAACAAGCACATACCATTCACATAATTTTATATTCAAATGGGCCCCGCCTGCTTCCAACTTTTGTTTAATCTAAAACGTGCTTATTTTTTGCTTTTTACTTTAGTTTTTCAGGCGCGTTTTTTCACATACTTTTTTTTTCGACTGCATTATATTACTTATAACTGTTCATGTTATTTTAAAAAGTGGTTCGTCTAAACAAGTCTTAAGTCTACAAGAGCTTATGACGGGCGCGTTAAAAATATCTAGTCTTGTTGAATGAATGGATGCGGTGTTTGGCTCGATTCAGCAGCTGCTAAAGTGTGTTATAGCTTTCAACAATATGTTATACGATTTATTTTATGAAATAATACTGATTGGTTATCGGGGCTCTTGAGGTTAATTGGTAAAGGTAAATGAGACTTTAAAATGTGTTTTCATTGCAAATAGAAGCCTCGTTGATTGCTTTGGGAAAGTCGAATTATAAATAAGTCAAAAAAAAAAAACAAAAAAAAATGTATAATGTTCTAGGCCATGGGTAAATCAACATTTTTCTTTAATCATTTTAGCATTAAAGATAACACACAGATAACAGACAGATAAGATTTTAGATAACACCGCCCTGATAACCCATGATCTGTCCACGAAGTAGACACAATAGTTAAACAATGGCGCCTCGACCAAATTGGTCCTTTGACAGATCATGATTTAAGAATACGCCTAATACCCTTAGTTCATCCGTACGCAAAATACGCACTTTGATGTGGAGTTGCAGACACCAGCCAATTTTATAATACAATACCCTTGGTCAATAGCCAGTTACGTTGCAGTAATTAAAAAAGTAACATACTGCTTCCCCAATTATATTTATTCACTGTTCTAAATTTTGGGAAGTCTTGCATACTTTCATTAGTTATTCTAAATAAGTTCTCTGGCAAGCTGTCAAAGTATCTTATCATCCTTCTATTTCAACTATAAATGATTCTTCTTATCCTATAATTATACTGCTGAGTCTTGAATCTTTCCTGCTTAAGGATGATTTTAGACCTTATAGTCACTTGGCAAGCAAGTAGATCGCTAATGGAAAGTGACTATCACGACGACATAACTCTAAATACAGCTAAGATTTAGAAGATGAATAGTTTGGAGCTCTAGGACAGCGATGATGGTGAAACGTTTTGGCATGTCTTTGACTTCTGGCGTAAATTCTTTGTGACCAAAATGTAGTCAAAGTGACATATATCTATGTATGACCACTTTTATGCAGTTCAAGGTAGCTTGCTTGTCAAGAAAACATGCCGAAAAATTGAATTTAGATATCTTTTAGGATAATAGGAATATACAGTTAATTTTATTACATACAATACCTTCAATTTAATTTAATAAACTTTATTTGTGATATAAGTACATCCAAAAAAAAAACTCAAGTTCAGGTTTTTTGACACAAAACATTTAAAATGATCGCTTAGCTCGATATAATCTTTATATTTTTCAAATTCCTCGCAAGCTCTGTTCCCTCTTAATGTAAAGAACAGCTCGTATTTTTCAAGATTTTAGTGTTGGTCACATAGCAAAAGTACTTCACAAGAATTTCTGATTGATGACTAATACTGAAAACCTGAACGTTTCCTTTTTATACAGATTGTGTAATGCTATATGAAATCTGTTCACCTATCTAAACAGGGAGTTAGTTTACAAAGTTTCCTCTATAAATTATGTACTACGTGCGGACTCATTCACAGATAGATAGTAATAGATACGATATCCGAGACTATCACATCACTGATAAATATAATGTCCCGTTCCGACTGCACACTTATGACGAACGAATTACAATATAATTGTACGTACTTATATTCATAAGTAATATTTAATTCTATAATATTATGTCCTTAACTTTCAAGTGTACTTAAAGTGAGAATAGTCCATGACTCTTATAATATTTCCTAGAGCAAGATGCCGAACCTTTGGTACGCGTGCCACGAATGGCAAGCGATAGAATAGTCAGACATGCTGTTTTAACTCAAGTCACGTCAGATAGTGATTGCCTATAATCAACCTTCTCCTAGTAAAAACTCCACGGTTTCAACGACTATATACAAACAGGGTGTAAACGGACCTTTCACGAAGCCGTTAACCAAGCATTCTGTACATCAAACTAAGTAACTCTACGCAATTTTTTTTCTGGGAAACATCCTTTGTCACAAAATCACGTTTTACGGTAGGACTCAATGTAGCGCACTCAAAACATTGTGCTGATGGATGCATTGAATAGTACGGGGACCGTGGAGGTATTTAAATAAAGTTATAACAATAAAAACTTGCATGTATTTTAAAAAATATGTAAAAGTTGGACCTTTGACCCCCAATATCTCCGTAACTAGAAGGTTCCCAGGTATGTCTAGAACAAAATAATGATCACAATGACGGGGAGAAAAAGTGGTATTTTCTCACCCATTATTCAGCATGAAAACTTGATTGCTGAATAGTAAGAATAAGAATTCCCGCTGACCCCACTAGAGGGGCGAGGGTGGTGTTTTCGATGGTTTTGTAATGGAAAGAAGATACTGAGATGGGATCTCTTCTTTTTGCATAATGTTATTTTTCTAATATACTTTGGCATAACTGTTTTGGCATCATTTGTTTTGCCATAATAATACGTTGCCATATATTTTTTTGGCATACAGTTTATGTTGGCATAATCATCTAGAAGGCTAATTTATTTTGGCATAAATTGAATTCGCATAATGATACTAGGCATAGTGACTATTAGCATAATAGTATTTACGCATATAATTAATAGAAATAATCGAATCAAATTTGAGTTATTTTTACGTATTTATTTTAAATTAAAAATTCATTAAGTTGACGTTGTCGTACTGAGATCACTTACCTTACCTAAAACTTCAAAACCAACTGAACCATTTTAACGTTTGATACTTATTTCGGTCCTTAATACTATTAATTTAATCAATGAAAGTGCTCACCAATTAGATTTTTAAGTGTCGATGTGTTTAGAATGATATTTATTCCTCACCTGTTTGTCTTATGATAGCAATCAAACTTTGTTTAAAAATAAAACTTAATCTTTGTTTAATAATCTTATAATATTTATAGATTGAGTAATTCAATAGAACATTGAATATTTGCACGTAGAAAGATAACATGTTTTTATGAATAAAGAAAGTGATAACGAATTCACATTGTGACTTTCTTTATTCATAAAATGTTTTCTTTTGTTTTTTTTTTCAGGTCAATGTAATAAAAAAATCTTATTGTCTTCTGATTAATGACCGTATAGTAGCACTCAGTAAAACCTAGGGAAATGTAAGGCATAATAATAGGCGATACGAAAAAAAAAAAAGAAATAGTCCGTCACTTAGATTATCAAAAAATATTTGACCCGTTTTTTTTTTTTCTTTTGTTACGTAAACTAAAATTGACGAAGATACGACGCTTTTAAAATTCTCAATACGTCACGCCATGGTATAATTTTTAGCTAGTTCTGACGTCACGAGCCCCCACTCCCGAGTTTTGATGCGTTTTATCTTTGTCAATATTCATTGATTTACAAAAACCAAAAATACGTGTCCATTAATTTCCAATACTTTAACTGACGGACTAAATAGATTTGCAATTTTTTGATACTGTCGTCATGCCTATTATATACGATTCGCTGAAAATATTTCGTGTATGAATAGATACGCCTATTTTTTAGCTTTTTTTTGTTAGCCTAGCTTTCAAGTGTCCTATTGCTAGGCATAGGCTTCCCCTTTTTCTTTCGAAACTTCTCTATCTTGTGCGATATCTGACCATGATCGCCCCGCAAACAAGATCAGATCATCACACCACCTTCGCCGCGGTCTACATCAGCGGCGAATTCCTCCATCAGATGTCCAGTGACGATCTGATCCATGATCGTGTCCATATCTTCGGGTGCATTCATGCTACGAGGCCAGCCCACTTACTTTAGCTTTAGCTTTAATATTATAGCATTAGAACAATTAAATCGCTTTCTTATTCAAGAGGTTTATTTAGCTGTTGCGAAAAGTAACTGAAAACTCAACTGTAGAGTCTAGGTTTGATCCGTGGTTCCTGGGATTTTTTGTCTCTAGGAAATCCGGACCAGCACCCCGGATTAGGAGGTGCTCGACGGTCGCCTTTAATATCTAAGTTGGGCATACAGCACCCAAAGAATAATAGGCATTTGCCTATTACTAAGTCCCATATAACACTGATATTTTAGCCTATACAGGTCACGAGGAGGTGGCAAGCGCAACTGCCAAGCGTGGGCTCCTAGATTCGATCCCCAGGTCGGGAAGTGTTATTGAGTTTTACCATTATGAACTTCTCAGTGGAAGTCCAGAGTTTGGCCCTCGTCTGATCTCTCTCTGGTCCTGTCTGATTGCCGTCCCATCGAAAAGAGCGTGCATCAGTGTCTGCGCACACACTACTTGTGTATAAAGGGTGTAAAAAAACCTCTTAACGAAGTCGAAAGACACTTGTTCTCCCCGTCATTGCGATATTTTTTTTTGTTCTACACCTGGGAACCAACTCTTTGACAAGTTTTTTTTTTAATACAAGTTTTTAATGTAAGAATTTTTACTTTAAACACCTCCACGGCCCCGTACTATTCAATGCATCCAACAGCACAAGGTTTTGAGTGCGTTACATTGAGTTCTACAACAAAACATGATTTTTACCCCAAAAAAAAAAAGTCGTTTCCCAGCAATAATTTTTACGTAAAGTTACTTATTTTGATGTACAGAATGCTTAGTTGACGGCTTCGTGATAAGGTTGTTTCCACCCTGTATATCTCACATCGATGGCCACTCTCTAAAAGGAGCTCGTGACTAAATCATGACAGCCTCACGGGTCAATTTTTAGAGTAAGCCGTGCTTGCCTAGGTTGGTCGGTGAATGGGTGACTGTGCTTCGGAAAACTCGTTAAGCCATTGGTCCCGTCATTCCTACAACTTTGACAATCGTAACAGGTAGTCAGTGGCCCAAAAGTCTGACAACCATTCTTACCAAGGGGTATCGTAATACCTAGTACTATCTGGATTGTGGAGGTCAGATAGGTAGTCGCTCCATGTAAAATACTGGTATTCTGCTGCATTCGGTAAGACTGAAAGCCGACCCCAACATAGTTGGGAAAAGGCTAGGCAGATGTTGTGTTGTACATCATCTCACCTATTTTGACGATTTAGAATCTTATTTGACATTAGCATCAATATTAATACATGTAACCTAATCTATTTGACATTTTTATAGAAATCGAAATTCTCTATTTATACTGACTACCTAATCTATTTGACATTTTTATTGAAATCGAAATTCTCTATTTACACTGACTACTTAGTCTATTTGACATTTTTATTGAAATTGATTATATTATTCTCTATTAATATTGATATTCATGTACCTATCTATTAATTGATTTTATTAGCAATGAGAAAGTCTACATAATTTGATATAATTCTACAACTTTATGATAATTATTTCAAAAGTTAAATTGTTGGTAAAAGTAGAGACAATGAAATATATTTGTACGCCTCTGGGCAAAACATAGAGGATCTATGATCTACGATCTATCTGTAACACCGCCATTGTAATTTGACCTATGTTTACAAATAAAGCATTCTGATTCTGATTCTGATTCTGATGATGGACACTCTCGGCTAAGTTGGGCCACTTACTTCTATCAGATTACTTCAGATAGACATCATTTCGAGAAAAACAATGAGACATTCTTACGTGTTTCAGCAAGCTTGCCTATGTGAAGTCCCTTATCTCCTTTAATTACGTCAATAATTAATATAGTAAGTTATTAGCTAAATAAGAATCTCGGCTTCAGATCTTTAAGTCTCATTCTGTTATTGGTGCATTGTTATTTTATCTTCATATAGGTGTAATTAATACTTTAGGTAGCTATTAATCACGTCCCTATTACCTAAATGAAACAGATGATGTTTTTAAATATATTTTATTGTCATTTTCCTACTGCCTATTGTTGATATATGAGGGATTTTTTTGAAAGGATTAGCTATGCACACTGCTCCGATTGATAATTTAGATACTTAACATAATCAGATAGTAATACTTTTACTGAGAATATCAGCTTTTAAAGATCGAAAAGAGCTTCTAGAATGTACTAGACTGATTATGTAGGTACATGAATAGGCATGACGACAGTATCAAAAAATTGCAAATCTATTTAGTCCGTCAGTTAGAGTATTGGAAATTAATGCACACGTGTTTTTGGTTTTGGAAATCAATGAATATTGACAAAAAATAGAACGCATCAAAACTCGGGAGTGGGGGCTCGTGACGTCAGAACTAGCTAAAAATTATATCAAGGCGTGACGTATTGAGAATTTTAAAAGCGTCATATCTTCGTCAATTTTGGTTTTCGTAACAAAAGAAAAAACACGGGTCAAATACGTTTTGATAATCTAACTGACGGACTAATAGTTTTTTTTTTTGTCGTCTCGCCTATTGCAGAAGAACAAAATGTTAGAGATGTAGGAACTTATTACAAGACAGGACTGCCACGTTGGTTTAGTGGCCGAAATCGCGACTGCTGAGCATGAGGACCTGGGTTCGATTCTCGGGTCGGGCAAATTGTTATTGGGTGTTTACATGCACGCAGCCACGGAGGCTGGATTTGTGCTCGGTTAATGGCAATAGGCTCGCCCCCTATGGGACTTAAACATAACTGGTGAAATTAGGGAATATTATTAGGTACACCTCTGCCCAACCCGTCGCGGATTACAGGCGTGATGTTAGTAATGATTAATAAGACCTACACAGCCACACATACCTACAGTTTTCATAATCAAAAAGTTTGAGCATGTTAGATTTTTTGTTGTACGCACACGCACATCCAAACACATTCACAAAACATAAAAACCAAAATCTAAATGTCTAACTAAGAAACACATTTTCCAGCTCACAATGCCGATCGGTAACGTCAGCAAAGACAGCGGGCCACGGCGGGAATCCTTCCGGCCTCCCTGGGTGAAGGAGAAGGATGTGGAGCAGCCGCCATCTTGGATGCAGAAGAAGCTCAAGCCCGTGGAGAGTATCACCAAGACTGCGTCGGTGGATGCTGAGCCAGCTGCAGCAGTGACGCCAACTAAACCTTTGAAGCGTGAGTTGTATAAGTATCTATGTATATGCTTGGCGTGGCAGTGCGAGACGGATAGAAAAGCCGGGCCGAAAAGTTCTAGAGTGGCGACCGCGAACCGGATGACGTTGCGTTGGAAGGCCTCCCACTAAGTAGACCGATGACCTGGTGTAGGTTGCTGGGATCCGCTGGATGCGAGTCGCACGGGACCGGTCAATGTGGCGACACTTGGGGGAGGCCTATGTGGACGTCTGTCAGCTCAAATGATGATGATGGTTGGCGTTTTAATCAAATCACAATGAAAGACAGTTGTTTCGCGTACTGGCTGATTTACATTTAAATCCAGTGTTTGGATAGGAATGCAGTGACAATGGATTTATACAGGCTCAATGTAAGCAGCATTCTTTCAGTGCCGCGGTGCATCCAGAGTCAATGGATTTCAGTGATAGTCATTAAAGATAGAGTCACCATTATCTTGCCTTTATCTTGATTTTTGGGGTCGGCACAGCAAGTCTTCTTCTTCCATATCTTCTCTATAATTCGTTTAAGATAGAGCAGATATATTTCTTTTTATTTATTTATTTAGGGATAAAACACAGCATTACAAAAACATGTTATACACTATGAATAAACTAAAAATAATGGCACGTATTGCACTACCAACACCATTATCCACTGATCACTTTATACTTAAGATGAATGGTTATGCTACGTGAGTTAAATTACAATATGTTAAAAATAATAAAAAGAGAAACAAAAAAAAAAAATAACAATATGAAATAGAAAACAAAACAAAATTACGATGCTAATATAGATTCGACTACAAGTACTATCGAGGACACTCCCGCCTGATCACCACTAAGCTAATTTTTGCTTGCACTTACAACATAGAAACGCTCTCTATCTCCGCCCCGTTGACTTTATATAGAAATAATTAATGAAAATATACCGATCGGCGACACATGCCAAACCAGAGTTATTGTTATTTTGCGCGCCAAAGTTGACGCTTTCCTAATAGGCCTAAAGTTTAAGGTGGAGTGGCTCGGCGCCTTCGCATGATATAAGCGAAAAAAAAATTAACTGATCAGGCGGAAAAGACCACGACTGTACCTTAAATTTATTAGCAGAGAGGTTAAATATATCTATGCTCTCAAAATTATCGTTGTAAGAATCCATAAGTTGACGCAGATGAGCGCGAGAAACAGCAATAGAGTGACAGACTTGGCTGGTATTCGTAGTCAATAAACGGTATGGGCGCGCTCGTCTGCGTACTATTGTTCTCGGAACAATGTATTAACGCTGAAAACTAGGGTCAGTTTAGATGCTTAACATAACGAGGTAAGTCATTCGTGTATTTTGTCATTACAAATCATGTTATTGCTCTGTTAGGCTGAGCAGCGGTGGCCCAGTGGTGGCGGCCCCGACTTACGGGTAGTAATTCGTGGGTTCGAACCCAGGCAGGCACATACTTCGTGTAATTTATTTCATCACCACTGCTGTCATAAGAAATCGTCCTACAACCAAAAAAACCGAAAAAATGTGACATCTATCAACCCGCACTTGGCCCGCGTTGTGGAATTAGCCCATTCCCTCTCATAGAGAGGAGGCCTGTGTCCCAGCAGTGTGAACATTATAGGTTGATTTTGCTAAGCTGAGAAACTTAGAATATTCATAATATCTGTGGACTTCTCCCATTATCGGTTTACGTGACGTTTATTTCCAGTTCATGCCAAGTCTAGCAAAACGACCGTAACGCACTAAAAGTCAATTGCAAATGAAACAATTATTTAAATTTATTAGCTAGAGAGTTAGCTAGAGTCTTATTTATTTTATGCAATTTTGGTTTTGTAAATTTTTAATCTAGCGAAGCGCTGGCGTATTACCGGAGCAAAAATAAGAAATACTATATAATACTATATGTTACGTAGCGCTTAATAATTTAATGGAGTTGTTTAAGCGTGATATTTCTGTAAGTTTAGACGTATCACAAGCATTATCTGCTCATTCTTTATGCTGGGGTCAGTTTACAGTCTAACCGTATGATTGTATTGTAGCAAAACGCGTATTTTGCGTTTTTATCATCTCTAACCGTATGAAGCTGGTACTCAATAAAATGATCGCCTGACATTTATTCATATTTCTGGCTTTAGGTAATTCTTCAAATCAAAAAAATCAAATCAAATCATTTATTTCTTTGCAAACATGGGTAGAAATTGGTACATAGATGTTTTCTTATATAATTATAGTCCTCCATATTCTATCGTCGCACAGGCATGCAAATAATATTCAATTCTAAAATCAAAGAATTGTATTGATTGATAACGAATAAAAGATGTCAAATCATTAGAATTACAACACGAATTACAAACACAAAATTAATCATAATCATCATAATAATCATAAATCTTTATTTATCTCGACATCAGAAATTACAGACGCTGGTATATGCACAATCTTAAATAGAGAAAGGTGTCTGAAATAGGAAAATCCTGAGGTACAGATCACCTCTCCGGCTTAAATAATATAACATCTTAATTTTAGCAAAAAAAATAAGTCAAGAATCTTGAGTTAAATATGGAAGTGGGTACTTAAAATTAATTATTTGAAATTTGACAATTATACATAAGTGAAATAAAATAAGCAATTGACATATTAAAAAATTAACAAATTAAATTGTGGAACATTTTGGTTCAAAAGTAGTACTAGGTACAGACCAAACATAAAACAAACAAAAAATAAAATTTATATAAATTATGCTTGCAGGAAAAAACAATATATATATATATATATATATATATATGGATTGTACAAAAAAGTGGGTTAGGATGTTCATAAGTACATACTAATACACGAAAGCAAAAATTTAAACTCAAAAGGACGAAAGTGGAAATGGAGTGATGAGAGTGCATTGATGCAATGCGTGAGTAGATGTGTGTGTAAATGTGTGTGTGCGAATGTGAGAGTGTAGATGTTTAGTGTTTATGTGTGAGTGTTAAGACACAGGTTTAAGTAAATTTTCTGTGGAAGCGTAGTCAAGACTTAATAGCCAGGTGCGCAATTTTCTTTTACAAATAGCTTTAGTATGTGTGTAAATAGATATTTTATTATTAATTGAATTATAAAGAAAAGTGCCAAGGAAGGCGAAAAATTTTTGGGAAAAACTTGTGTTAAAACGGATAATTGGACAAACATTTGCTGATCGTCTATTTTGAGTAAGGAAATCGCGATCAATGGGAAGTTCAGAGTGTTTTTTTAATACAGTCATGAGTATGAACAACTGCCGGACCGTTAGAACTTGGCAGTGTTGGTAGAGATCGAAGGTTGGATAGCGAATAGGGAAATAACAACTGACTTTTAATATTGCTCTTTGGGCTCTCTCTAAGTTAATTAAATACGATTTAGAGGTACCGCCCCAGGTGGTGATACAGTAGGCTAGCAAAGACTGGCATAATGCGAAATAAACTGATTTAATTACTGAAGTATTAGATATATGTCGTAGATTTTTAAATATGTAGATTAATTTGCGGGTTCTTTTAACTAAAGTTTCAATGTGTTGTTGGAAGCTGAGACGGTAGTCTATAATTATGCCAAGATATTTGATAGATTCTGTTTTTAATAATACAGGACAACAACAATGATTGATTGAATTACATGAGTGGGCTTTCAAGTCGAAGTCCGGTTGATCCTGTGGTCTAAGGGAATATGTCATGTATTTCGTTTTATCGACATTTAGGGTAAGTAAGTTACCATACAGCCATTTATATACTGTATCAAAACCTTGTTGAGCATAATATTGAACCTCAACCCACGTATCAGCATCGAATACCAAGGCAGTATCATCGGCAAAAGTGATGATCTTTCCGTTTTGTAGCTTAATATTACATAAATCATTTATATAAACTAAAAATAATGTTGGGCCTAGGATACTGCCCTGTGGAACGCCGTACTCATTAGGTAGTTCGTCACTGGTCCAATTATCTATTTTAGTAATTTGTGTTCGGTCGGACAAATAGTCAGTAAAAAGTCGAAGTGACTGACTTCTCACACCCATATTTTCTAATTTGTTTATCAAAATGGGAACAGATACTGTGTCAAATGCTTTAGCTAAATCGAGGTAAATGGCTAAGGTCTTTTTTTTAGTATCTAGTTTATTAACTAAGTGATCTGTTAGTTCATGGACGGCTTCAGCTGTTGACCTACCAGATCGAAAACCAAACTGTGATGCAGATAAGAGGGAATTTTGTTCAAGGTAATTAGTAAGTCTGGAATTCATTAATCGTTCTAAGATTTTTGATAGCGTAGGGAGTATGGAGATTGGTCTATAATTGTTGACACAGTATCTGTCTCCGGATTTAAATATGGGTACAATTTTAGATTTCTTGAAGGCACATGGAAATACACCGGAAGAGAAAGATAGATTGCATATGAATGTAAGTGGAGGAACAATAATATCAGCAAATCGTTTTAAAAACGGACCGGATATATTATCGATGCCAACTGCACACTCGTTTTTTAAATTAAAAATTAAAGACCGTATTTCTTCTTCGTCGGTTGGTAGAAGAACAAAGGAATTTTGGGAAGAAATAGTTGCCTGAGTATAGGGTTCTGTATTGACCAAATTAACATTTTGTGACATTAATTTTTCTGATAATTTTTTACCTACACCTGCAAAAAATGAATTTACTGTATTAATTGATTCAGTAGGATTTTCTATTGAAATAAGCTGGGTGGATTGTTGT
The DNA here is from genome assembly GCA_963853795.1 of Xestia rhomboidea. Lineage (NCBI taxonomy): Eukaryota > Metazoa > Arthropoda > Insecta > Lepidoptera > Noctuidae > Xestia > Xestia rhomboidea. The sequence continues at coordinate 8,187,252 of OY970776.1, read as the reverse complement.
TTGGTTTTATTAGTATACGTTATATTTTTAATTGCTTCCCAAAGCTTTTTGTTATTTTTCCCTGCCTTTTTAATTATGTCTTGCTCGTAATTTTGCCTAACTTTCTTTAAAATATCGTTGCAAGAATTCCTGTACCTTTTGTAAATGCGAAGTGCTACCTCATTATTTGGATTCTTTAAGGTTTTGATATGTAGCTGATCACGATTTCGCATACATCTAAGTAAGCCCGGTGTTATCCAGGGTTTCAGAATTATTTTGCGTCTAGGTGTCGGGATTTGTTTTGTGTTATCATTTATAGCTTGACTTAAGGAGTTTACAAAAAAATTGGTTGCCTCATTTACATCTGACATGCTGTAAATCTTATTAAATTCTATGTTCTTGACGTCTGTTTCAAGTCCTTCGTCGTCTATTCGTTTAATTATTTTGGGACCTTGCTTTTCGTTAGTGGTTCGATCTAAAAATAAAATGACGCTATTGTGATCTGTAACCGAAGTTTGAGCAACATAACAGAGCGCCGATAATCTTGTCTTTAACATTATGTGATCTAGACACGTGCGACTATGAGTAGGAATCGTGTGAGCTGGAAGCATACCATGAGAAGCGATGAGGTTAAGATATTCATAGGATCTATTGTCTTGGGAATTATCAACAATGTCAATATTAATATCGCCAACTAATATAATATTTTGAAAGGATGATAATTTACTTAAACAATCGTTGAGGGATAATAAAAAGTTATCTATATTTTTATGACTAGGTGGTCGATAAACGGCAATTATTACAGTGTTAGTGTTTATTTTTAAAATAAGGCAATTTGAGTCCGCCATTTCCGGTTCATCAATATTGTACTGTTCTATATTTTTGCAGTACATGACCACACCTTCATTTTGCGTTCGATTATTGATCGTAGTGAATGAAACATAACCATCAAGTTCAGGAATGTTAGCATTACGTTGCAACCAGCATTCGGTTAGAACAATTATATCCCAATCAACTTTTGACCTAGCGAGTAATGTTTCAAAGTTGGGTGTGTTACAATGAATACTACGTATATTTTGGGTTAATATTTTTAGAGTATTACGAGGATTTTTTAACAAAACGTGGCAGTCTTCAATATTAAATGTCAGTAGTAAAAATTTATCAATAATGTCAAACGGAATGATACGTATGTCAATAGGATAAAAAAAAATCAGAATAGTTATGTTATGTCAATCATAATAATAGTTGGTCAATCAGTACAGCGATTTATCATTAGGGCAGTCGTCAATTGTGTAATAACATTGCTCAATTAATATTTGGTTTAGAGCCCTTTTAAATTTTATTACAGTCATATTCTTGTATTATTCTTGTAACTATTTCAAAGCACTCATAGGAAGGAATACACGGTTATTTACCGTGTATACTAATTATGAGTGCTAACTAATTATCTATTTACAATGTAACAGGAATTGCCGTAAAGGAAATATTTCTCCCTATCTACCCTCCCAATTACACACGCGCACCCAATTCAGCAAATTCAAGTCCGCGTCAGACCTTACTATAACCTCCAAACAACGTAGACATTATTAATATTCCAGTTCCTTCCATGGGTGACGTTTCCGAGTGAAAAATACACAACAACATACGCTAAAACTACGTAAATGCTCTCATCCCACGCAATGATGAAGATATTATCAGTAATAATAGCATCCTCTTGTTACATCCCGTGACTCTGTCATATTTTTCTTGAAAGCTACAGTTTCTTGATTTATTGCATGTTAGGAGGACATGAAATAGGTACAAGTGCAAATAGTTATTATTATTATAATTTTCGTCATCCAGTGGAAAGAGGTCTTCAGGTTGACGCAGGTCTCCCTCTAGCAAGCTGCAGCATCGCCTCATTGAATGGTCCAGGGCTTCGATCGCAGGTGTACACACACGAACCACCTCCCAGTACAATACACGTTACGGTTCTCGAATTGCAACTCCAGAATTTATCAACTCCCACTCCAAATTAGAAATGTGTAGAATCATTCTCGTATAAACACTGCCAAGACTCTTCAAAGTAGGCATCGAAACTCCTGTTCCTAAATACACATTTATTACAGTAAAGGTATCCTCTTTAATTTACTGATTTATCTGTATTTAAAACATAAACAACATTCCAAAAACTACTGCGTGAAAAAAAATATTCATACATTTATGAAAAGCTCTTTCCCTAGTGGAGCCGTGGCCTACGCCGTAATGGAGCGTAGGCAACGTTCCAAATAGATTGGACGCGAAGTGTGGACACGCCACGCTTGCCACTAGCACCGGAACAAATTGAGAATTAGAACTTGTTCAGACATCTATCAGCTAACGCAAGAATCGGCTGACATTACATTTTGGCGTCGTTTTGTAGAAGTAGCAGATAATAAATAGCTTTGACCGTACCTTCTGCTAAAGCTACGCTCAATTTACTGCAAGGTCTGCACTGTCTTAGCGTACGCCCTTTTTTTTCGGAAGGTAAATCATCAAAATACCCCTCCCGCTCTGGGCGGAGCGAAGGAAGTATCAGACTTTTACTGACTAAAACCAATGACTAAACCCATCCATGTTCCTTCATTGCCCTTTGTGTTCCAGGGCCGCGGTATCTCATTCGAACAGTCTCGCAGCCCCGGTTAGCGTATGCCCTCAAGTGAGCACGTAGCGTTATCTCTACGTTATCACCCTAGGAATTTAACTGAGTCTATCCCAGCATTTCAGTCCACTGCTGGATAAGTAAGCTTCTCAACTTCAACACTAGACTCGTGACACGCCTCGTCAGATCCAGCGGAAACGAGTTTCGCTTTCGAAGTCTGCTGTCCATGTAGCTATAGGCTGGCGAACGATCCACTCTTCGCTTGCTGATTTGCGTAGGGGAGGCCAGTATGTCCTGGCCAGTTTTGAAACGTTTCAGCGTAGATGATAGAGAGGTGCCGGACGATTAGAAATGTATATCCGCAGATACGGATCCCGATATGGATCATTGGCGTCAAGCTCCGCGGATACGGATAAGGATCTTGACTTTCTTACTCAATCGGTGTTGATTTAAAGATGCCATTTTTTTTTTTTTAGAAATAAAAAATAATTTGATAGAAATTGAATAAGTAGTAATTTATTGATACTTAATCACCTACTTAGATAATTGAATCTGTTTCTAACTAATTAAATTAATTGAATCTAATTAATAAGGTAAACGATCCGTCCAAAATGTAACGATAGGGATACGGATATGGATCTTTTTTCTCCCGCGGATACGGATATCCGGATCATCACTAGTAGATGACCATGGTAAGACACCAAATCAATAGAATTACATTGACAGAACAGCCCACGTTTCACGTAGTCATCGTCGCATATTTATTCCGTGCCGTCCGTCTGCACATATCCTTAGCTCTGCACTCGAATATAATAGAGACGTATTACAGCTGTCACAACCTACAAATCGCAGTCAGGGTCGAGACTTTGAACGTTCGACTTCTTGACCAGACAAACAAATACACGGGCAATCGAATGTCACTTGTTTTTGTGTCCGCTACGTGTAAAACATGTATAAAAAACCGGTCAAGTGTGAGTTGAACTCGCATGGAGAGGGTTCCGTACAGTGCCAAAGCTTTATATTGAGTATTTATTTACTTAGCACATCTGTGTTTGGGTCATAGGATTACACCATCCTACCAAATTTCACCTGATTTGGTCCAGTAGATTCGGAGCAAAGCTGTGACAGACGGACGGACAGACAGACGCACGAGTGACTCCATAAGGGTTCCGTTTTTTTTTTTTCATTTTTTGTGCGGAACCCTAAAAAGTTGGAACTTTGAACCCCAATATCCCCATAACTAGACGGTTTCCAGGTATGGTCTAGAACATAAAAATGATCGTAATGAAGCGATGACGGGGAGAACAAGTGCTTTTTACCTTCGGTAAGGGTCCTTCTGGTCCGAAGTTTTTCGTTACTTTGTATCAGTTAATACAGACAATACATGTTTGACTTTTCTATCATTGTCATCGTTCCTCCGTCGTCCCTCAGTTTCTACTGATGACAAGTATTCCTCGATCAAAGGGAACTTCTAAATCTAAAACAATAGAGTAGGCGAGACTATTATTCTTGATGTTTAGGTTAATCTGAGCTATTATTATTCACAGAAAACCTTCATTTGACTTACAGACATGAGAAACAGCTCATGCATGAGCATTTTTCTAACATTTTCCAGAAAGTAAACAAATTATTATTTTATTTTTAAATAACAATATTTTCCTGTTAACGTCTTGTTACGTCTGGAAAACGGAAAATCTCTACCGCCTTTTTTCTGTCAGAATCTGTATTTGGCGCCTTACGCCACGTCATATCCCCTGTGCGTGTATGTATGTGTGGGTGAAGTAGCGTCTGCAAACAAAATAATGTAGGTTAGAATGTTTTTATTTATTTTGTTGCTGTTTCTGGATCAGCTGATACCTGTTTGTTTTGATACTTTCAAGGTGTAAAAGATAGATTTAATGGTAAACGATGATGCTCCATCTAACCTAAATCATGGACCAGCTGGTTTTATGTACATGTTTTCGCTTTTCGAACGTTGATCATCTTTGTGTTATCTACATAAGTTAAGTTTTTAACATGCACCATGCATGTTACCTGATGGTTTAAATAAAGATTTCATAAAAGTAGAAGAGTTCAGTAACTCGTCAAACGAACATAATAATGTACGATTACCAGTATGACTAAAATAAAAATGATATTTAGATATAGCAATAGATCTTAAAATGAGAATAGATCTTTTATTTCTACCCAAAAATCCAATAATGTGACGTATGCATAATTACTAATGCATTTCACGGATCCTTAATTGAAAGCTTACGGATGATGTTATTCGTGTACCTACACTTGAACTTCCCAAACGGAAGCTCCAATACTTATGCATCGTAAACTTTGATCATCACACCAAAAGCTCCAATGTTTCTAATAAAGTCGACACTCTGACCGAATCTCCCATATCCGCGACAACATTTTTGTACTGACGCTACCGCAAGAAAGCAATATTTCACAGTGCATAATATTTGTGACTGTTTATTTGTGGGCAGCCTACATATGTGTAAGTATATGATGACGTCAGCCACCTGACCGAAACTTTGGCAGGAGACACGGCTTCTGAATAATTGACTCTCCGAAACCGTTCACAAGTTTGTTAGTCTGGAGATCGGAACCGAATGACGTGATCGTTCGATGGAAACCACGCGCTTCACAACAGTATAATTCCGAATTTCGGCCGAATATTACTAGCGTATGACTAGTGAAAACTGTGTTTGAAAAGTGATCTCTCCTGTACCGCCAGTTTCTTTAGTGTCCAGTGCTGTTCCTACGGTAAATCAAAACCTGCATTTAGCTACCCAAATTTTTCACATGTTTACATGACCGTGCAGTAAAGTTCGTGCCATTGAAAATAAAAAGTTTCAGTATTGGACAGAGCTATAAAATCGGGTATTACGTTTTAATGTTCCAAATATTTCCTGCCAAGCTTCGAGTTAAAGAAACGTGACTAGACAACGTCATATAAACAATCGGTTTTCTTTGAAAATAAAGCTTTTGTGTGACCTGCTTATTTTTAATGCAAATAGAATACTATCTCAACATTTGTGAAATACGTTTTGTGTTGATGACGAAGCTAAAAAGCTTTTCAAAGCTGAAGAGGTAAACTTTGATTTTTTTCTGAAAAATAAAGTAAATTTATTTAAAAACAAAACGATTAATCACAAAAGTTTAAATAAAAATGGAATTGAAAAAGCTGGTGCGGTCGTTTATCGTGACGTGGTCGTCGACGATGTTTAGGAGATATTTCGAGCGCACGCGCCGCCATCCGCGGTATTTTTAGAGAAGAGACTTTTTACAAAATAAACGGCGAATGTGGGGTTAGTGGCTGATTTATAAGAACGTTATAAGAACGTTATTTAAAATCGTATGAGAGTACTGATTTTGAAATGGCACGATGAGAAATGTGACGACAATGCAGCATACAGAAGACTTAAAAACTGTGTTCAGAAAGTTCGCGCTTTAGCTACATTTCCCTCAAAAAGCTTGGCAGCAAATGTTGGCCACAATGTTTGTAACTCTAACAAAGACATCTGCTACATTGTAGGTAAACGTTAGCTCCCATTAGCATGATTTGAAACCTAGTTGGCGCCAACGCAATTTAAAATTGGCGGTCAGTAATAAACAAAAAGCAGGTGATATATCCTGGATTTAAGAGTATTTATAAAAGTGTTATGCCTACGATAGATTTTCCGTATTCGCTTGGCCATCTAATAGGGAATTTGACATGTAATCGCGTTAAAATAGCGAAGGCCGCCATCTTGGCAAACGCCGTGTTTATTTACGTAAGCGAATGCCATCAAACTGCAGCGCGTCGGGGCCGAAACACGTGCTACAATCAATTTCACTGTTCTTAGTTCATGTTTTAGTTTTTTAGCGTTTAAACATTTTGTTTTCTAATGAAGTACTTCTTATCGGATGTGTTTATGTATCTAAGTCACACGCTAGACATTATGAGACTGTTACTGAGCACTTATCTAGAATATCTTACAGTTGTTAGGGTAAGGGTAAATAATGGTTAAAAAATAAAGGTAGACATTAATTAATTTATCATTTGAATCACTAGCAGATGGGGTCAAGTCTTGCTCTGTAAAACTTAAATGAATGATAACATGATAGCAGAAAAGAAAGCAGAAGCCTAATACAATTTAAATGAATACACATTCACACACGCATTTTATTGAAATTTCAGCCACACTGAAGAAACAGGCGACCATCAAAGATAAAACGGAAAACGGAGTGTCAGCGCCTGTAGAAGAAAAACTAGTCAAGCCTTCAGCAGCAAAGCAGGCGGACCAAGCTACAAAGCCAGCAGAAGAAAAACCAAGATTCACCAAATCTGCACTAAAAAGTGCCTTAAAATCTGAAGATAAAGGCAATGACAAAGTAGACAGGCCTTCTCTAAGGAGTGTCAGAACTATCGACGATAAAGCTAAAGAGAAGTCAGTAACTATAGTAGATAAGAGACCAGAGAAAAATGGTCCAACTAAAGCAAATAGCACGGTAAATGACAAATCGGAAACTAGGAATACAGTTTCCAGTAAAGATACAAAGCCCGCGACGAAAGTACTTAACGACAAACCAGCGTCTAAGACTTCAGCCGTAAAAGCGGCACCCAAGGCTCCTGAAAAGGTAGTACTAAAGCCTGTTGAAGAGATTGAAATTAAACCCATTGAAAAGCTTGCAACTAAACCTGCACCGACAAAAGCGGAACCAAAACCTTCAGTTGCTGCAAAAGCGGAACCAAAGCCTTCAGCTACTGCAAAAGTTGAACCAAAGCCCTCAGCTACTGCAAAAGTTGAACCAAAGCCTTCAACTACTGAAAAAGCTGAACCAAAGCCTTCAACTACTGCAAAAGCTGAACCAAAGCCTTCAGCTACTGCAAAAGTTGAATCAAAGCCTTCAGCTACTGAAAAAGCTGAACCAAAGCCTTCAACTACTGCAAAAGCTGAACCAAAGCCTTCAGCTACTGCAAAAGCTGAACCCAAACCCACTGCAACTGAGAAAGCAGTAGAAAAATCAGAAAGCACAGAAATGGCTACAAAACCACCTCCTTCAAAGGTGAGCACTGAACAGAGTCTTATTAGTGTAACTAACTTCTCTAATTTGGCTTTCTTTTATATTGAATTAATCGCATTTTCTGTAGAATGATTTATAACTCTTAACATGGTATCGTTTCCAGCTCCCACCGCGCAAACCACCGATTCAAAAGCAACCGTCAAAGGATGACGTGCCTGTAAAGAAATGGCGGGACCCTCTGCATGAGCGTGTCAAGGAGAACATTGACAAGACCCTGAACGAAGTGCCCAAGGGTCACACGCTGACTAAAAATGAGAGCTTGAGAAGTGAGTACTTTTACACCACTACCTACGTTTTTAATTAACCCCAATATTGAAGTCGCTAATGGCTTACTGTGCGTTGGTACTAGCGAAACATTCACATAAATACATGTTACCTGATAAAGATAATTAAGTAAATTAAGAGAAGAGACAGAGAAATAGAGATTTCAACATGTTTTATTCGATTTTTTTTCACCATTGCGAATGCACTGTTATTCTACTCTGTGTACCATACATAGAATTGACAACCTTGCAGTTGGAGCTTCGAATTCATTGTTGGCACATAACTTTAAAGACAAATGAAACACGTACTACTGATAGCTATGAATTATCATTTATAAAGATAAATATAATTATATACTAGGATTGACTTTTCAAAACGTTTCTCTTAATTAGGCTAGCAAACAACCTTATCGGTCAACCAAAGCTGCGTGATTCAAATTTCGGATTTCCATCCAATTTAAATCTTCCCTCAATGACGACAAAATATTCACTAGAAACTTCCTCTGTTCTATTACCGTCTTTATCAAAAATAGACTCATTATAATAAGTGACTAGTTCATGAGTCAATTACATCAAGAATAGAATAGACAAAGAGTTTTCTATTGGCTTGGTTGTGACTTCAACATTGACACAGTAGCACTTTCTATCGTATTTATAAAGAGTCAGATTGGGTTCGATCGCAAGCGCGGTGACATCAATCTATATCGATTTTGGCACTGCGCACTGTCTGATACTAACGAAATTATTGTTTTCAGATATCGTTTAATAGTCTTAGGATTTTTTTATGAAGTGCCTTAGGTTTTTTATTTTCAAAAACAATTGCTTGCAGACCTACATAGATATGTTTTTATTAGCGCTGCAAACTGCCTTTTCTTTACGTCCGACGTGTGTCCGATAGAAATTGATTTATCAAGCGAAGAAATCGCCTCTTTTATTACTCCTATCTACTTTATGAAGTTATTGGTTATTAAATTTGAATTCACTAGCAAAATTAGAAAATACGGTTTCATAGTGTCATCTAAGTATACTAACCGCCAACATTTTGATCCATTTCACGTTCTTGCTTCTTTTTTTCCCATTGTCTTTATTTATTTCATCTACTCCATTTCTCGGTGAATAAACAGTGTCATAAAAGTCCGTAACGCTTCAAAACGCGTCAAAATAAGTTTCCAAGTACAGTTCTCTCTTAATATTATTGATTTGATTATCTGACCACAAAGCAAGCGAAACGTCAGCAAAAGCTAGTTTCTGATATATCTGATATTACCAATCACTTCCTCAACTTTTTCAAACCTTTTGAGGAGTCATCATCGATAGCGGTCTAGACTTTCCTTTGATGTGTACTTATTACATTTTCATCTAAGTCTTCATCTATTTTATTATTACAGTCTCTAACGATTCCTTCTCAATCTGCCTTTTTATTAATATTTGTCTCTTTCATTCAAGTGTTTCTTCCAACAACACCATTACCTTTTGATCTCTTGTGCGCCAGACTAGTTTGTGGTCTAAATGCGACCCAAAATAGTACAGCTCAGTTCCGCATGCGTCGCGTGCGCGCAGATCAGGTGTAAATGCACCCATACCTCAGTTAACATGCACACTTACCACGGCAAGAGTCTATTCCGAACTATCCTGACTAATTGTGAACTGTGTTGAGGAAAATTGTGATATTTGTGAGGTTTTCCGTGTAAATTTTAATTAAGTGATTAGTTATTTTGTTGATAAAATGGCTGAGTCAGAAGACGATGCGCAAGGTACTTAATGATTAGCATATGCACTCGATTTTGATTTGATTCCTATTTTGATTTGATTTAAAATGACGAGCGTCCATTGCGCACAGTCTACTAGATAAGTTTAATGATTTGTTTAGTCACTGTTATGTATATCATAAATTGCGAGAAAAATCAATTAAGGTCGTCTATGATTGCGTATTTTTTGTTTACGATTTATCAAACCAATTGGTTTATCTTTCAATAGAAATAAGAAAGTGTTCCGAACTATGAAGTATTGCTCATTATAGGTACTTGGATAGCATAATTAAAATTTCGTATTTCAATGACGATGGATAATTTAATTAATCAACTGAACTTATCGCTGTCCAATGTTGTGAATGGAGCTCGCACTTTTATTGATTCTGAAGCAGAATACAGGTACAATAATTATAGATTTTTAGATGTTAAAGGGTACCTAAGGTAAGCTTTTCCATTCCAAGTTAAGACAGCTATTTTTCGAAGCTGAACGAAAAATACTCGACAAATTACCAACAAACTACGTCTAGGCCCATTTCACACCGATACTAACGAAGATTCATTAATATATGCAAGAATGCGCAAAGTTAGCAAAACAATGATTGATTAATAATTTATCAGTAACTAGCTAAAATCCGTTGCGCAGTTTAAAAGATCTAAGCGTACAAACAGCAGGAGCGACTAAGTTTTATACCATGTAAAGAGAACAAACCCTAAGATACCTAATTGGAATTTGTTGCGCTACTTCTTCCCAGCTAAAACACTATAGAAAGTGTTTTAGCTGACTCGTCCAAAAAGTGGTGAATAATTTGCTGTTTAAATAGGGTAGATGACAAAAAAAAATCTAATTAGTCCGTCAGATAGATTTCCAAAAAATATGGGACACATACTTTTTCTATTTTCACGTAAACAAAAAATGAAGACGTTACAGTGCGTCGAACTCGAGTGACGTCACATTTGAGTAAATTTTCTAGTCAAATGTGTCGTCACAAGCCCCCACTCATGATCATTGACACGTTTTATTTTCTTCAATTTTTATTAATTTGATAAAACAAAAAACACGTTAGTTTCTAATATTTTTTGATAATCTAATTTAACTGACGAACTAAACAGAATCATATATTTTTAGTCAGTCATCATCCCTATTAGTTTGTTTTTGATTTGAATAATTAACGGTACAGAGTAATAACTCACGAATCTCCGCTAAACCTAGGTTTGCTGAAACCCACACCACCGCCGATGCCTCCGCCCTTACCGCCAAAGATGCCCCCTCCCCCCGAGTTCAAGAAAGTGGCAGTAGACCCCGAGAAGCTGAAGAGACTGGAACAGCTACGCAGCAGACCCAGGAGGAGACCCGATTGGACCGACATGATGAAGGAGGTCGAAGAAGGGAAGAAGCTGAAACATGTTGTTTGTAATGACAGGTACGTGATATTATGGAGGACAGGTTGCTATGGACTTTTGACACAGAAATTCGCACATACAGGTTATAAATGGAACCTCCACAAAACCGTCAACCAAGCTTTCTGTACATCAAGCTAAGTAACACTGTGCAAAATCATGATCTACGGCAGCGCTTAATGTTTCACACTCAAAATATTGTGCTGATGAGGTGCATTGAATAGTTCAGGGGTCATGTTTCAAGCTTATACTTAAAAAAACCGTGTGAAAAAGTTGGAACTGCGACCTTGATTATCTCCGTAACTAGGAGGATCCCAGGTGTGGTCTAGAGCAAAAGAAATATGCAAGAAAAAGTATCTTTCTCATTCGTTAAGGGCGTGTTTACAACATTATTAAGTACATACCTATAGATCGACTGAGACAATTTTATGCAAAACGTTGTTTTTCTAAATCTTCGTGCCTTGGTAAAAGCCGAGAATAGTATTTGGAGGATGATATTATTAAATTCTCTGATGATAGAGAACTTAGTGTCTGGCCATTATTATAGCCACAGTTTTTGAAAAGAGATTCCTAAATGTTGCGCTGTTCGACGTGAGTTTATACTTATAGCTAGCAGCTAAGCTTTTTTTTGGTTAACCTACCCTCTTTTACTTATCATTCAAACCCCTTACTCACGCCATTGAGACATTAATTTAGCACACATAATAATACATAAAACATATTATATTTCAGATCAAGCCCTATCATAACAACATCAGCGGTTGTAAAGAACAAGGGACAGTTCATCTTCGAGTCAGAAAAGCCGAACTCCCACAACAATTTACTAAAAGAGATTAACAAGGGAATCAGGCTGAAGAAGACGAAGACAAACGACAGGAGTAAACCGAACCTGGAAGGTTTGAGGAAGTTCAGGAGACAGATGACGATTGAGGAGCAGGTGCAGAAGAGCATGTCACAGGCAAACCTCGCGGCGTCGCCCTCAGGAGTCGGTCTGGCGTCGGCGGCAGAGGCGAGTAGTTCACATGTATGTATCTCACTGCACTCGCTATTTCAATTACACTTAATATAAAAATAATAATACGAGTAATCCCAATCTACCGACAATAAGTACAATCACCAAATAATTCTACACTGGAACCTGAACAACAAATATAAGAAAAGAAACTGTACTTAAAAGATTATGCTGAAATGTTTCAGATACCTGGTATGATTCCGCCGGAAGATGAAGAAGTTGACGATATGGACGACATTGACAAGGTCAGAGATGATCTGCAATCAACTAAGCAGTTACTGGCTATTGAACTGAGGTAAGCGATGTGAGCATAGACTATTAGAAAATCGGAGAAAAAAGTGACCACACGATCTTCGCGAGAACACGCTAACTTGGTGTTCATTTTTGAACGACCACGAACGCGTGATCCTGCCGACGCGATAGGTGGGTCTATCGGCGTCTTCGCAGTTTTGGAACAAACGAGTGACATACTCGTAGGAACGCCACGATCGCGTTTTCGCGTGGACGATCGCATGTCGGACGTGGGATAAGACTGCCCATAATACCGGTTATTATGGACTATAACAGAAGTCACCATATTCAAAAACCTAAAAAAATCCGAGTGGACACACCAATACAATCCAATGGATCCATCCAATATTGACCAATTTTCACTTCAAACCTTCTCTAACAAAGATAATTCCAAGCTAGGGATCGATTTAGGGCGCGGAGGCGCACCGCCGGGGGGAAACTCCGCTGCCGCGGCAAATTGTCGCTCAGCGGACGGACTTCCGGCGGGATCTCATGGCGACATGGAGAGAGCGACTGTCGCAACCCCGTGCAGGGCACGCCACGATAGTGGCGGTAAGTCCCCTCTTTGAGGAGTGGCTGGAGAGACGCCACGGCGTCCTCACCTTCCGCCTGACGCAGGTTCTTACCGGACACGGATGTTTCGGTAAGTTCCTGCACCGAATCGGGCGGGAGGAGACGCCCGGGTGTTTCCATTGTGAGGATCGACCGGAGGACACGGTGGAGCACACGGTGGAGGTGTGCCCTGCTTGGGTGGAGCACCGCCGTGTCCTCGAGGTGGCGATTGGCGGCGGCGACCTCTCGCTTCCGGCCCTGGTTCGTGCCATGGTCCGGAGCGAGACGGAATGGGACGCCGTCACCTCCTTCTGCGAAGCAGTCATGCTAGCGAAGGAGGTGGCGGAACGTGAGAGGGAGATATCCTCACGTCCCGGCCGCCGCGGGAGACGCCCCGGGCGTCGGGGGCCACGTGGTGGCTACCGGCCACCGTAGGCGCGGGCCTGTGGACGGGGAGCTATGGGCTAGCTCGCCGTCCGTCCGTCTCATGACGACAGGCCGTGTCGACGGCGCGTTCGTGTTCCACGCGCGCCTCAAAGAGAGTCAGCAATAAGGAAGGGGTCCGCAAGGGCCGAAGCCTGCCGGGGCTGCGGGACTATTCGAAAGAGATACCGTGGCCCCGGAACACAAAGGGCGATGAAGGAACATGGATGGGTTTTAGTCAGTAAAAGTCTGACACTCCCTCCTGCTCAGCCCAGAGCGGGAGAAGTCATTTGATGATTTCCCATCCTAAAAAAAATAGAAAAAAAAGGGATCGATTTAGGAGATTCATTTATAAAAAGTTAGCTAATAAGACTCTTATCAGCTTAGTACAATCCGCAGTGGAGTTTTATCGTGATCATCAGCTTATAACCGATTAATTTCAGATATTTCGACTTCGTAGATTAGATTTGCAGTGTCTTAATCAGATAATATAATGATACCTTAACTTATGCAATACCTATCAATTGAAGTATCAAGTTGATTGTTAATTATTTTATGAATCACAACTTATTATATCTTTTCCTCAATAAATTACCAATACTTAATACCTATAAAAGTTCAAAAAGTACCTCTCCAAAACCATTGGTTTTAATAGGTAAATTCCGGTACGGCACGGTTTTAAATTACAATCTTGTTATTGCAAAAAAAAACGGAAAAAAAGTCCACGTATACCTACGTGAAGTATTTTTCCGGTTGTCTCATTTTTTTTTAAATAAATGGATTTTATGTTACATCAAGGATCAATGCAATAATATTACGACCTTAACAATTCACAGAAACAAAGAAGCCCAAGAGAGAGAAAACAAGCGACTTCTGACAAGGATAGCGAACCTAGAAGCCGAGTTAGCAAGAGAAAGGGCTTTCATCAAGCAAGAACAGCACAAGACTGTCATATCCGTTACCGACGCATATGACGAAAGACTAGTGAACAGCCTTAAATCGGAGGTAGAAAAGACTAAACAAAACGCCGACCATTTGGAGAAACAGTACTTAGATGCTGCTGAAGATAGGGACACAGCCCTCACGGAGTTGGAAGAAGTAAAGAGAAGGAACGCAGAGTTAGAGAAGAAATTGGAACAGGCAATGTCGGTAAGTCACGACTATTTAAATAACTAACGTTGATCTTTATAGAAACAGGGTACTAAAACCTGTTGATTTGTGTGCATGATCAATAATGGGGCTGCTTTTATTGAAATAAAAAAGGGTCTTTGTTGACATTACAACACACAGAGAAACTTTGCTTAAAACTGCTTAACTAACGCTTTGCAGGACGAAGAAGAAGAAACTCAAGAACCTTTGTCATTTTACCAAAAACGTCAACTTAATTTCGCTAAGGAATGTAGGTTGTTGAATATTGAAGTGAACTCGCCTGAAGCTGACAAGTTGAGAAAACAGAAGATTGACGAAAACATTAATCTTTCTAGAGCTAATGAGGCTAAAACTAATGAAGCTAAAGCTAACGCCACTAAAATTAATGACGCTCCTAATACTAACGCTTCTGCTGATGAGGTATGGCTTTATAGACTAAACACAACAACCCTATACTCGCCTCGTAGTCACATACATAGCTACTAGATAATATTTACTGCACACTTCAGATGCACCAAAATTCTTAAGTCTATTTGTTAGCTTCTAAATTAATAATAGGTACCTCATGTAACCGGTTTTAAAATTTACCGTACGTGATCATAGTTCTAATTACACATTATTAATGTTTTCCTTTCACCGTCATTATTAGATACTTTTTGTTTTTTCCAACTTTCTTCCTTTGATTCCTTCTAAGACTGTTTTACTAGGTACACGCTATTATTATACTCCATTCTTCCAACTTGTCTTTAGCTAACACGACGCTTGCGTTCTCTAACGTAACAATCGCCTGCATTTTATTTCTACGACCAATTACTTGCATTCCGCCCTATATTTTACCTATGACTCATACCTACAATGTCACGAATAATAACACTGTAAAACAAACATTACAGGGCATCATGCCAACGAGCATGGGTTCGCGTCGCTCGAGCCACGCTATCAAGCAGCTCTCTGTCACCAAGGACGACAGCTTCGAAGAGGAAGAGGATTCTGAAAACGAAGAGGTATTTCAATCTTTAATTTTAATCTAGACGGATAGATACCTACTCTTTAGAAAGTACATAACATGTAGGTAGCAATAAGACCGCCATTTATCCATACATTTAGCAAGAACACAACAGAATAGAATACTTATAGATGTGAATATAAAACTTACAAGTTAAAAAGGGGCAGTACGATGCAGAATTAAGTGGGCAGTACCCATAAACTAAGCACGTAGAACTCGATAAAGTCGGAAAGAAGTCTTTCAATCATTCTTGTTTATTAATTGTTTCATCCTAATATTTCAGGAGGAAAGCGAAGAGAAGAAGCAGAAGCGAATGGAGAAGGAGGTGCGCAACATGAGAAACAAGATTCGGTACCTGAAGGAGAAGCAAGACCAAATGAAACGAGAGCGCATGGGCTTCAAAATGTCGCTGAAGAACCAACAGGCGGCGCTCAAGTTAGTAACATTATTTTCTTTACTCATGTCATAAAGCATCACAATCATCTTCCCCGAAGATCAGAGGCATACATATACTACAAAGACATTTAGCCAGTAAGTAATAAGTCCCAAGCAATAAGAGTTGAAACCTGTTGCCATAGACGGGGCGCAATCATCCACAGGTATTCCATTTAATTTCCAAATAAACCCAACAATAACAATTTAGCAACCAGTACTCATAACTTAGCTGTCGTTTTTAAGATCATCTTGACCAACTCATTAAAGAAGTCATTTACTTTGTTCACGTGTTCACGTAAGTATCAAAATGCCATACATAGTAGCATTTTTTTTGTTAATGCCAGCAATCAGTCATTCATATCATCAACACCTAACGTTTTAAACATTTCTTCGGAAATTCACGTCGGTACTTCAAGTATAAGTACTTTATCTGCGTGTTTAATTACCTTTATCACGATTATCCGCTAATCATCAATCTTTTTTATATTAGGTACGACGACATCAACGATAGATAGGTAGTTACTGTTAATTGGTTGTTTTGATTTTTCATAGTTTGATTAAATCTCAAAGAATGAAATATAATTATAGACGTCTGTTCTCCTTAGCAATTATGTCACATCTATCGATATCGTCCAGCCGAAAGACTGGGGATGCTTGAGGTGCGAAGTTTAGAAGCTTGGGAGAGACCCATATCCTGTGGATATGATTGGGCCAGTCCAAGCATCGCTACATTGACCACTAAACAAAAATAATACTAATAATAATAAATCTTGTATCTTGTAAAATACAATATGAATCTAAAAACTAACAATGTGGGTATAATAATGTATGATGCCTGTACTAGGATAATCCTGTATCACAGGCTGCAGCATTTTATCATTGATGTACTAAAGACTTATTGAAGGTCAAAAAAATCCTCTAGAAGCGAGAAACACATGCCATCATTAACTCTCACCTTTTTACCGTAAGGGTAGGCAGAACTTAAAGAATACAACCTGCTAAGATTCTTACACACTTCTTTTTATTTTTTTCGTCTACCTAATTAGTTAAAAATTAATATCTTAAAAAACTCACGTCATCACGTGAATTTAATCTAAAACTATCAATTACAGGGAAGAGAAAAGAAAATACAAGGAGCTAAAACGCGAGGTCGACAAGATGGCAGCCATGATGAAGGAATGCGGATCAGATGATGAAGACGACGAGGAAGAAGAAGAATCGGAAGAAGAGAAGAAGTCAGAGTCAGAGGAAGAAGAATCTGAGACTGAAACAGAACAGGACACGGAGAGTGAGACGGAGAGTGAAAGTGAACCTGAGGTGAGGATAAAAAATAATAGTTGTAGGTACAGTACTGTTTGTCATGGCAGTGCGGTTAATTGGAGGTAGTTATTACCCTGTCTATGACTACTACTGCAAGGAAAAGGACTAGTCCTATCACATCGAGGAAATAAGCAAAAATTTACAGCCTAGGCAACCGGACATATTTGGAACAGAATGCTAAAGAATTTGCAATTTTCTGCAAATTCTTTAGCATTCTGTGTTGTACAATCATCCGACGACATAGTCTTTTTGTTCGAAGTCAAAGTATCTTTTTCGATAAGACAATTTTCATTGTGGTTTGAATGGACAAGAAATCGGAAAATAGGAAATAAAATCGTAGCTAAAGTGCTATAAACTGTAGTTACCTGAGAGTCCCGACCGTCAATACGAAACATTGAGTTTTTTTGGTGGCATGACATACTCTGTCATAAGCTCTTTCCCAGACGAGACCCCAGAACCAATCCCTGTGAACCACACGACATCTCTCGCCGATCCCACTTCTCTCGACCCATCAGGATGACCGCAGGCTGCAGGCTTTGTCAGCAAAAAAAGTAGTTATCACTCCATAAAAATGCGTCTCTGATAAAGGACGAATTGTTGAAGAAATATCGATTAGGTACACCCCCAAACTAAACACAATCAATTCATAAAAAATGTTTTATATAACAACAAAATATGTCCGCTTTTCAGGATGCTCCTATAACCAAAAAGAAAGAGAACCTCACAACGAGAATGAAGCGACACGAGACCAGGGTCAACGCGCTGAGGAAGGGCAACGCACTCCTCATGGCGAACGTAGACCGTTTGAAGGACGATGTATTGAAGCAGAGAGAAGAGTCCCAGACCCTGAAGAAAGAACTCGACTCTCTAATTGATGATCTTGAGTGATTCGATACTCTTAACACTTTAAGCTAGACAAGGATCTTTTGGTGCGCGGCCAAAATCGAATCATACGACGCCATCTTAGCTTTCTCACAAAACATACAACACCGCTTCCTGTCAATGTCATTCTAGCGCCAAAGTATAGTCTTGTAGCACTGTAACATGCTACTTTTCTAACAATAGGTATTAGTAGGTAATGAGGCAATGAATCTCCTTTTTTTGGACAATATGACTACTTTAGACCTTATAACGTAAGGTCAAAGTTATCTATGATGATGATCATTCAGAATTTGTTTCATTTGATAAGATTGCACGATTCTATCGACTGCGTCCAGTATCAACGATAATTATGTAATCAGTGATCTGATTTTGAATAAACACTTGATTTTTTTTTTTACTTTTGAATCTCATAGGTAAGTACCTTGATTTTGAAAGATAAGTTAATGACAATTATGATTTAAATACAGGAAATCTGGCAACACTACCGATTTAAATAGGTACCTAGGTCATTGTAGGTACTACTCACAGCTACTTAGATAGTTCAATGAATCTTTCATATTTATTTTTTATGTAGATAGACGAAGTTAAAATATCTATAATATAATATTGATGATTCCTAATTATTTATAATGTTAATAAGGCTTTCTAATCATTTAATAATAACTGCAAAGTAATGACTGCTGATGTGTCTTCTGCCAACATTTTTAACATTTAATTTTCCTTCTCAAAATTATTTAATTAATGTTTTTAAATATAGTTAATTTAAATTGTAATTTACCACCATGAATAAGAAAATAATACCTGTCCACTTATTTTTTCACTCATTTTTGCTATCATGTGATTTGTACATAATATTTTTAAGTTAATTAATATTTATAAAGTATACTATTGTATTACCAAACGACACAATAAACTTTTACACAATAATTAAATCTTTTTGATTTAAATTAACTTGTAACGTAACATGTATGAGTGAAATGGGAGATATATTAACTTCAGAAAAATTATGGAACCACTCCTCATTTCCAGAAGTTAATTTTAATACATGTATTGTAATACATGAATCAAGGACCATTCAATGTAAAAGTTATGTTTTGAGGACGTTGGAATATTACCGGTTGCTCCATCTCCTCCAGTTTACGTTCAAATTCGGCGATAGTGTACCTACGTCAAAACAGACAGCGGTCCTTTGTCATACCTACACATGCATACATCATCTGTCTGCCTAGCCTTTTCCCAACTATGTTGGGGTCGGCTTCCAGTCTAACCGGATGCAGCTGAATACCAGTATTTTACATAGAGCGACTGCCTATCTGACCTGCACAACCCAGTTAGTACTGGGTAACACGATACCTCTTGCTATGACTGGTTGTCAGACTTTTTCATTCAAAATACAACAACCACATAGTTTCGATGAGTTTCTTTTAAACAAACTCATTCTCTTCATTTGTTTCAGTGGTGGATGATTTCCTATTCCGCGAACTACCATACCCCGAAGATTCGGATCCGTGGACTTGTGACGCGAGTACATGCTTATATTGCAGTACTTGCACAGTCGACTTCGCTTGAGAGATTTCTTCGTAAATGACCTATCGGTTTCCGTACCCAATGAGAGGTTTTCTTTTTGAATAGTAAAAAAAAACATAGTTTCCTAGAACTCTGTAGATGGCGTTGAACTAACTACGTTAAGGTGGACGCTCCAGGGTAGCCCGCTTAGGTGCAGGAATGACTTTTTCAAGGTCAAATTCATTCCTGCACCTTTAGGCACTTGGAGGGTTGTATTGATGGTTTTGATGATTATAATTCTGTAACTACATACGTGTTACAGCCGTGAATCATATTTTAACCAACATACAACCTGACACTGACCTACAAATTGCAAAAAAACGTAAGAAAATTTGAATTTCGCGGGCCCCCCCGGATTGAAGCCAAAACGCATGGAAAAAAAAACATTACGTCACTCACATACGGTTGTAGACTGAAACTTTCGTTTGCTTATGCTTCCGAATAATTATAAGCACTACATCCAAGTGAAATGATGTGACGTTACGTTCCTTGCAGTAACTTACCAAGTTCAGCGCCATCTAACCAGAAACTAGAAAAGGAAATCCCTCATTCATTTGATTCAATGGTAACGTAGCAGCATGCGTGGAGACGGGACCGGGGTATCAGACGGGTCATTAATTGTCAGCTATAATAAGTTTTAAACACATCTCTACCGAAGAAAATAAAAACACACAAAAGTTTAAAAATAATTTTAGAAGTTGGTGACCTTTATTTGATTGATTTAGTTTTTTTTTTGTCACAGTTTTTTTTATTTTTCACTTTTTAGTGGTTCACATGTGCTTACCCGCGTGATGTTATGTTATGAACTGGTGTAAACAATAGACAGATATGAGATTTCAGCAATCCCAGACCAATTGCTATTATTTATTGAGGAGTTCCGTTGCCTAACTCCGAAGTTCTTCATCAGATCTTCACCAAATTGAAATGGGACCACTCCGAGAAAGTATTCTTCTAAAAGCTACCCAAATCGCTACGAGTGTGCCTATAAAATTTGAAGAGTTCTCTCTATTTCTCCAGGATTCCATCATCAGATCCTGACTTGATGAACAAAACAAAAAAAAATCCAAATCGCTCCAGCCATCTTCCAATAATCGGGGAACATACATAAAAAAAAATAAAAAAGGGTTCCGACGAATTGAGAACCTCCTCCTTTTTGAAGTCGGTTAAAAATGAAGAAACTGCGACATTATTAAAAACACGATTACACGAGTACTAATACTCATTAACTTAGTAATTATTATCAATTTTTCAAATAAAGCTCAAAAAGACGTGTCCGCCAAGTTGGAAGTCCGCTTTCTTGAAACTTTGAAAGTATTGCGATCTGAAAATAGAGATGCAACTACAGTTATTTTGCAAAAACCGTAAATAACGTTAAATAACCGAACAAAAATCTAGTTATATAATCGTTATAAATTCGTTAACTTTCCCACTGGCAACATCGAGAGCCAGAGCCACTGACTGACAGTCAACTAGTTGTCAAACTTAATAACTTATCAAAGACAAATATTCAAAAACAAAACGGTTGTCGGTGCAAAGTGTACGGTTTTGTGCTGTTATTGTTATACTTCGTGAAATTATCATTAAACTCTAAAGTAATATAATTGATAAAATGCCTCCGACGGACGCCGAAGTGCCGCAGCCAGTTTCCGCGGTGAAACCAAATCCTCGGAACAATCCAACTATGTTCAAAATATTTCAAAACGTACAATACAATGTTGTTCAGCACAAGAAATATGTGAAGGAAATGATTAAATTGTATAAAAAGGTAAGTTTCCTTACTTTATTCAACTAAATCACAAGATATTAAGCAGTTTTCCCTTGGAAAAAGTTGTCAAACATTATGCCAAAACACAAGTTAATTTGCTCATTTTCTCCAAGGAAATGATCAAAAACTTAGTTGAATGTTAATAACTGTGGTTGAAATTACAATACTGGTATACTTTTGCAACATTTATTGAGTAGCAGCCGTTGCCTGATTCTTTTATTTGGAAAATATGGCTAAGTTCAACCTAAGGTAACAAAATTCTGTTTACCTACTGATAATTTTGTCATACAATTTAAAGTAGGTTTGTGAATAGTGGAGTTGGTCATACAGGATTTTAAAACATGTATTTTGGCAACAAAACTAGGCCTATCTTTGAAGCAAAACAGACCAACAAATGACATAGTTTAATTAGAATGACAATTAAGGATATTTTTCTCAAAAATTCACAGCTTGATGAGGACAGCTTCCGTGAGAGCTTCAAGAATGCCCTACAATACCTGTTCACGTTTGGCGACACCAGTGCCAACGTGGACCGTGTTGTACAGTTTGTGGCCACATTCTGCACCTCACTCGATGACGAAGAAGAGTTCTTACTGTTCATATTTGATATTATTTTTGATGTGAGTATTTTGGATATTTTAATTATATTAGGATTGTTATACAGTGTTTTTAAATATTAATCTTGCCTGTATGTCTACAATATTCCTTGTTAATGATCAATAAGGCCCTAGTTATCAGCAGAAAGAGAAGTGTCATTGTTTTGTCATTCATTATCATTGTCAAATGTCAGTATTTATATGTTGTATGCGTTCATTTTAGGTAGTTCACGAAAAAGTGGTATTGACTGTACATATTTCGACTTGCTTCCTTCGGACTGTGCATATTTTGCTCATTTTGGAGTATATTTTGCCCTATTTTAGTGCATATTTTGGCATTTTGATAGTGCAAATGTCTCAAAACACCCTGTTAACGCTTGGTTTGTTTTAATACAGCTATTTTGGTTAAAGGAATGAAGAAGTTTATATAAAGCCCTTTTTTGCAGTGCCAATGTGTATCGGGTCAGTCCGTGAGGTACCGAGCCAGTCAGCTACTGGCGGCTGTGCTGTCTGCTCTTGGAGATGATGCCTCATTGGACGATGATCTTTGTGACAAGCTACTGGCATCACAGGTAAGGTTTTTTTTTAAATAATACTAGAAATTTCTCCTGTATTGTGGGTGCGGTTACAAACATTCCAACTCACATACATAAAGATCCAGACCTGAAACAACTACCTGTAAGCAATACAAATATTTCTTTCAAGTGGGAATCGAACCCGAGACACGCAGCACATCAGCCAATTGCTCAGCCACTGTGCCAACCGTGCTGCTTTCTCCTAGCATCCTCAAATCTTGCTGCCAGAACGCCATACATGAAATCACGTTTTTTTCCCATTACGACAATGCAGAAACTAAAGATCACCAACTATTATGATCCTGTCATACTCCTTCTGCTTGAGCATTACGTCTTGTGAAATGTTATTCTACAATTAATAGGCTTCTGCCTAACTCTTTAAAACTCACCCACTGGTGTGAACCAGTCCATTGAATGTAACTTCAATAAATATGTTAGTTATTTGGCAACAGTGTTGTTCTTTAATTACTTGGGTGCATTTTTTGGCAGTTGGCCACATTTGTATTGTTTGATATGTAGAGCTAATAATTAACTAATAATGATGCTATGTAATTTCGTTATGCTATAATAAATAAAATATATATAATAATGGTCTAGTGCAGCGGTCGGAACGCGCGGCCCGAGACCTATCTCCTTGCGGCCCGCGACTGCTTTGTAAATGAAAGTATAATTCTTAATTCTTATAATTACATTTAATCAGCGTTCCTTGGGCCTGCCTCGGTGACGACGACAGTTTTCAGACACCCAGTGTCCCCACCCAGGCCCATTTTAACCTCGCAGATTAATCGCCACACATCGGCGATGCCTTTCTTGGAGCGTATTGTGGGTTTCGTAAAATTAAAACAAATATTTTAGCATTATTTAAATCACCTATAATACCTACCTACCTACATTAAAAGATAACTAGGTAGACACATTTAGGTACCAAATTATTATATGTGCGGCAAATTGACATTGGGGTTTCCCATCAGAAATTTCTCAGTAGCAGCCACACAGTCTGCATTTGGGCCCGGTTGATGGCGATAGGCTCTCCCCCCTCTTACATCACCTGGCGAAATAGGTACACCTCGGCCTCACTCTTCTGGGATTACATGTGTGATGTTATGTAAGAACTATTTCGTAATACATACAAGTTTTTCCCCAACAACTTCTTATTGCCCATTGGATAATCTACTCTCTGCATTGAGCCGAGCATTGATAATTGAACAGAGCGAATTTAAAAATAGTTAGTTAGACTTGACTGGGCACAGGATTTTCAACCTTCGGTGCCAAGTTATGTGTTGAAAATCCATGAAACATAATGTAGTTGCATAAACGAAATCGTCTTACTCATATGTTTACAAACTATTCTTTCTCTTATCAGATGCAAAGACTACAAGACACGCGCGGGGCGGTACGTTGTCGCGCCGCGCTCGCTCTCCAACGACTGCAGAATCCGATGGAACAAGATGACGAAGTCACAAGAGCTTATCGTTTCCATATGAGTTGCGACCCTAGCTCCTCTGTTAGGAGGTAATAGAGAGTATTTTCTACATATTAGGGATTTATACAAGCTGTGGGCCAAAATAACCACGATGTGGAGCCCTGACACAGCCAGAAGGCGACGCGGTAGACCTCGCAGATGGCGGGACGAGCTGGACAAAACCAATCACCAGTGGTCCACATTGGCCCTGGATCGAAGAATATGGAAGTAATGGGGAGAGGTCTTTGCCCAGTAGTGGGATGACATAGGCTAACAGTAACAGGGATTTATAGAACATTGGTACGGCTCGCTTCACGTTTAAACTGTCTCGTTCAATTAGATTTGCATCAATTAACACAGGTTTAAATAAACCTAGATCAGGCAGGTCGCTACCTAACATTTGAATTCGACATTTTCGTTACTTGTGACTGTTAAATATTTTGTAGTGATAGTTTACACTTATAAGCACTAATTATACAATGGTTTAAGAAATAACACTACTGCACTTAAATGTACACTTTTGTATTATCTACTTAAATAAATTATTCTATTCTATTCTAAATGTAGAAAATAAACTAACTATCGAAGTCATCATGCATGCATCACATACCAACTTATGATTACAAGTGTAGTTTCGCAAGTTTAACCTTTTGAACGCCAGAGCATAAACGCATGCGCGTGCCCTCCACGCCAAGCCACAATTTCACCTACCATTTTGTCACATATTCGTGTCGTTTGGCGTACGAGGCACGTACTTGCTTGTCACGTATATGCGACAATGTCGTAAAAGGTTAATTTATCTGATTTTAGAGGATTGGCTAATGGTAAATTCCGAAAAACTAAACTCTTAATTCGTCATTATTATTATGATATTGCTGTGGCAGCATTATGACTTTGACTTTGTGTAAAGTCGTTAAACAGGGAGAATCCAAAACATAATTTAGCCATTTTGTTTGTCAATACAATGAGTTTGTTTAAGATTTAATCGAAATTGATCTTTATTTACAGGGCTATAGTGATGTCAATAGCTAAATGCAGTCGCAACGTGCCTTTCGTACTAGAGCGACTATGTGACGTGGACGAAGCAGTCCGTCGCGCCGCCTTTCTGTACATCGCCGCCATCAATGTCACCCAGCTTAGGGTGAGGCAGAGGGTGCTCACGCTCAAGGTAAACTGACCCTTATGTATAGAGACATAGTGGTGACAACATGCCCTTCGTTCTAGAGCGAGTTTTCTATCAATGTAGTTTGTTTTTATTTTAGTTGCCAACCTACATTATGTTTAACAGCAGATTTACTACTGAGATTTGAAAACTCCTTGTTTATGGAGAGTGCCTGGCTGCAATAGGCTTGAACCCAATAACATGAAACTTAAAGGTCTTAGCCCACATAAACAACTCCACTCCCACCCAGCAAAAAGAATATAATACAAATATGGGCTTTATGTATTGCTCTATAGACTGATATACTTTACATTGGCAACATAAATTAGCTGACAGCTCGCTGTCAGCGTTGCGTTTATGTGGGCCTTTACCCTTTCCCAGTCTCAAGAACAACAATATGGTTTTCACTTCTCATGCTCTAAAATTACGCCAATATAGCCCTACGAAGCGGGAGTAAAGTGACCACTTTAGTCCCTAGGGAGTATAAAGTAATTCGTTTTTTAATTTCCTTCATGTGACATAGACAAACTCAAACAGCCAGTTAATATACTACTATTATCTGTGGAGTGTGGACCATCTTCATTGCGAAAATGTTGAGAGTTTTAGTTCCATGGTTTTTCCGCAAGGAAGGTGGCGCCATGCGTTTTAAATTCTTAATCTGTGACTGGTTTAGAAGAAAAAACTGACCGCGAAAATTTCAGAATTTGTGTCGAGTGTAAATTTGTTCGGTTTTATATAAATTTATTAGGAATGTCCAGTGACAGTGAAGAGTTTGACGTCGAGCAAAGAGCAAAAAACATAATAGATAATCTTTTGCCGCCAAAAACGCGGAAGATTTACCAAAAAACTTACGAAAGTTCTATGGACTGGAAGAATAATTAATGTTTTTGTACTAAATTGACTATTTCTCTCGCACTCAAAGTGAAAAGTACAGTTTGCACCTCGAGACTAAACGCCAACTTAATATATACCCTCGGTTTCATTGAGTCCGCCTTCTGGTATATTATGGCCTCGTTTAGTCCCTCGTTATAAAATATACTATTATTGCGATTGTTAAAACTATTGTATTTACTTTGCGGACAGTGAACGTGCTAATCATATCTAGCTACATATTAGTATACTGTAGGCACACTTCTGCCTAACTGTTCGGGGATTATAGGCGTGATGTTTGTTTAATTTTACATATTTTTTAGGGTTCTTTACCTCAAAAGGTAAAAAAAGGAACCCTTATAAGATCACTCTCTTGTCTGTCTGTCTGTCCATGTGTCACCACCGATTTTCTCAGGAACGGGTGGACCTAGAAATTTGAACCTTAGAAATTAGAAATTTATACCATATACTGAGGTTTATAGTCCCTATTAGGTGTATAAAAATCAAGGTCCTGAGTCAACACAATAAAAAGATATGGGCAAATTTAGATTTACGCGAAAACTTGTAAGTACCAAATTTATTCGGAATTTTTTCCCCTTACTTGTGCTGTAAGACCTTGCTTTTAACCAAAATTGACAAAAGGAGTATGATCAAACATTTTTTTCACGCTTTTAATCCTCACATAACTTAAAGCAATGTATATCAATAAAGTCCATTGTGTTATAATATCACGGAGGAAACTCTGTATGTAATCGGTGACCCCTCATCCTCAGACCAACCTAATCAAGTACGGCTTAACCTAAAGATCGACCCGAGTGGTAGCTGACGCTTTCACCTTTTTTTTTTTTTTTTTGGTTGGGAAATCATCAAATGACCTCTCCCGCTCTGGGCGGAGCAGGAGGTAGTGTCAGACTTTTACTGACTAAAACCCATCCATGTTCCTTCCTCGCCCTTTGTATTCCGGGGCCACGGTATCTCTTTCGAATAGTCCCGCAGCCCCGGCAGGCTTCGGTCCTTGCGGACCCCTTCCCTATTGCTGACTCTCTTTGAGGCGCGCGTGGAACACGAACGCGCCGTCGACACGGCTGACGCTTTCACCTTAAGGTGACACTAGTCACGGGCTCGAACTCATTGGTGGGCGTGGCCAAAAAGCATGCTGTCTCACCTTCTCACCTGGCATAGTGGCCGACAGAGTGAGTTCAGTGAGATGCACGATAATTCAGAATAAAAAGCGCGCGTAAAAAAATACTAAAAGGCCTTTGGAAAATCGAGTTTTATGAAAAAAAAAAATGCATAAATCAATTACCAAGTAAAATTTATTGACTTTTTCGATAGTTGTGCTTTGTCGGTACCGACTTTGTTTTGGAAATTTGACACTTCTTTTATTACTAATTTACGCCCTACTAAGTTGCGTTAAAATTGGCAATAAAAACGAATCTTTAGTAGCTCGTAACTTTTTAATGGCTTTTTATTTTTCTATTCTGTTTCCGCAAAGACAAAGTTAATAATGAGACAAAACGATAAAATGTCGACTAGTGTTACCTTAACCATAATATTCACAGAATATTTAGTTGTTTAGTCACTTTAAAAATAATTCTAGTTTTCAAACATCGTTCTTCCACCCCTAGGTAGGTCTGACAGAGCGCAGTGCCCGCGTCCGGCGCGTGGTGGAAGAGATCCTGATCCCCGGCTGGCTCAGCACGTTCCAGGGCAACATCGTGGACCTGCTGAAGGCCATACGCCTGGACAACGCGCACGACGCCAAGGACTCGCAGTACGTCGCCGGGAAACTGCTGGAGTCGCTGTTTAAGTAAGTTTATTTATTATTTTACTTTATTGAGACATTTAACAGTTACACATTACAATGAAAGTATGACAGAATAAGTTTAAAACTAAATGAACGTGTAACCCACACTAAAATAGTTTTCATTACGCATGCTCGGAAAGTAGGTCTGAAGTCTGTGGCGTGTGGTGTGTGTGTCTGTGCGATCTGTGTGTCTGTCTGTGGTGTGGTGTGTGGTGGTGTCTGTGGTGTGGTGTGGTTTGTAGTCTGATTTTCTTTTACTTTCCTTGTATTCGTAATGAAAAGCACAATGTTTACCTCGGGTTAAAGACTTATTTAATCCTTCGAACTATTAGCGCCCTCGCTGCGCTCGGGCACCAAACACCGCCTCGGGACTAAGTAAGTTACTTTCACCCCTAGGGTAACAATGTACTATTAATGCGTGCATTATTAATACAGAAAATTAAGTAAGAACTCATGTAATTTAGGGATAATAGGTATCAGTTAGCTACTTTAAGGATTCAATTTATAGCCATCCTTTTGAACTTAAAAGTGTGTGAACGCGAAAATACTAGCCTACAGTTAGGAGCTTTTGGCTGTCGATTTTATATAATTGAATCAAGTAAATGACATTGTTATTAATTGGATCGAATTTAATTTTCTGTATTTAATGTGACTGTGTGAATGTATAATGTATTCTATTATGAGTCAGTGATACTTGAATTAAAATGATTTTATTTATGAAACACCCGCTCAGATCAATCTTCAGGTTAAGCTACGCTTGCCTAGGTTGGTATGTGGATGTGTGACCACCTATTACGTTGCCGTTGTAGCCGTTGGTCCCGGGTGTTATTTGTAGATTTTTGACAGTCTTTACAGGAAGTCAGTGGCTGGAAAGTCTGATAACCAGTCTTACCAAGGGATATCGTATTACTCAGTACTAACTGGGTTGTGAAGGTCAGAAAGGCAGTCACTCGGGGTCGTTACCCGCGGTCCCGGTGGGTCGACCCATTACCGGGTCCATGGGTAATTTTAATTACCCGTGGTTCCATGGCATTAGGGATTGTTTCCTGGACTTCTGAAAATATCGATAGAAAATACAAAGCCATAGTAACAGCATATCATATCCCACCGGGACCACGGGTAAGAAGTCTTTGCATAAATTGACAATGGGTTTATTGGTTTTTTTAAGGATAGTAAAGTCTCACAAACTACCAGGACACCAGAATCATGAAGAAGTATTTTCTACATTGCATACTGCATAACAATCGAAATGTACACGAATTCATTATGAGATTCCTATTAAAAATATAAAATACCTCCTTTATGGTTCTGCCCTCCTGGTAGTTGGTACATAAATAAAAAATAGTAAACCAATAAACCCATAGTCAAATTATGCAATCACACCGGTGGTCCCGGTGCGGTGGGATATGATATGTTGTTATTATGGATTTGTATTTTCCATCGATATATTCAGAAGTCCGGGAAACAATCCCTAATGCCATGGAACCACGGGTAATTAAAATTACCCATCGACCCGGTAATGGGTCGACCCACCGGGACTACGAATAACGACTCGTCACTCCATGTAATATTTCTCATTACACTATCGTTCTCCTAGCATTTTGCTATAGGCAAAATATAAATATATTGTCGACACTCTCAGTGTCAACTGGATTAGCTTAATTTTTTTACCATATTCTTCATGAAAAGCACTCACTGCTAACATTGTGATTCAAATTTATTCAAATAAACGTAATCCTTACTCTTGCAGACGCCTCCCAATATCCGAATTGCTAGAGTGGCTGCCCACCGACAAGACACTCCGCCTGATACCCGCCGAGAAGCTGAACAAGGAGACCGCGTGGTACTGGCGCCATCTAGCGGAACATCTGCAGAAGATCGACGACGATGAGACGCTGGAGACTATTCTACCGGACTTGGTTGTGCTTACGGGTTATATTAGAGCGTGAGTACATCTCTTGACTTAAACTTACTTAGTCCCCGTTCCAACTATGTCGTGACGACAGATAATCGTGTAGTAAGTGTCGTGGCTTGTGTATTTAAATGGAGGTGTTGACATATAGGACGACGCGATTACTGTCGTCCACCACTTTTGCCAGCTAAAAACCAATTATACATTTTAATCGTCACGACGTAGTGGAAACGGGGCGTTACGGGATATCTTCCGTGTTAAGAATAAGTAGGAGGAAAGTAGTGTCTTCAGTATAAGTTAAGTTTTAAACTGTGAAAGCTCAAAGCAGTATCTTTTGACTTGATAAAAATCTTAAAATCATTCATACAAACACTGTTTTAGGCTTTCACGGTTTAAAACTAAAGCTGAGCTCTCACACTTTATTGGGAGCTCAAAATAATGAACAATCACGGAAGAAACCCCATGAGTGACATCTTAAGTATTGCTTTTTCTTTCTTTTGTTGGGTTCCGTGTCTCAAAAGGTAAAAAAAGGAACCCTTATCATATCACTCTCTTGTCCGTCTGTCTGTCCGTGTCCACCGATTTTCTCAGGAACGGGTGGACCTAGTTACCTTAACTAATGCCTTCACTTTCGCTAACAATCTCAAGCTACTTTCCAGCATCGTGGAGTCTCCCTGCCCGTCAGAGAGCGCAGACCCAGTAGGCTGCAGCACCCGGCAGTACGTCCTGCACGAGCTGGGGACCATGCTGCGCGTGTACGACGCCACGGACCCGGCCGGCAGGAGCGCACTGCAGGCGCTTGTCACTGATGTGCTCACTGGTAATTAATGTTTCTCTTCATCCAAATATAGGTTTTCAAACTGCATTGTCCTTACATTGTTGGCAAGGCTAATGACATCTACTGGGTATAAAAGTCCCTTAACGAAGCCGAACGGCACTTGTTCTCCCCGTCACTGCGATTTTTTTTTGTTCTGAAATCCAGTGACTATCAAGCTTCGGTTGTACACTGAACTTTGATGACAACCGTGAATGTCATAGTATTGGTATTACGTATCACACTTAGTGGATATCACTTTACGGTGACTAAGAGAGTCATACATAATACGAAACTAACCTTTTGACAGTAAATTGATGAACACTGAGCCCAGCTACTATAATTTCGAGCTTTCAACAGAGATACGTAATAGCCCTACAGGGAAACTAGATACGAAGATATTGGGGGTCTAAGTTCCAACTTTTTCACAAGTTTTAATTTAAATACAAGTTTTTAATGTTATGACTTTATTTTAAATACCTCCACAACCCCCGCAATATTTGAGTGCGTTACATTGAGCTCTACCGTGAAACGTGATATTTCACTCCAAAAAAAAGTCGTTTCCCCGCGAAAAATTTACGTAGAGTTACTTAGTATGATGTACAGAATGCTTAGTTGATGCCTTCGTGAAGGGTTCGTTTTCACCCTGTATAGTCTTTACGCTGATTGAATATCTTCCTACCCCTTCAGTCATAACAGTCGCGATGTTTTAAGGTCCAATAATAACTAAAATATGCTCAAACCATTTATTTCAACTAGACCATTACGGCACTTTTGAATGTCAAAAATGAAAAAAAAGCAAAGCTACAGTCACAGTTACAAGGCATAATAACTTGAGAAATAACTGTAGCTGCCCATTCCCTAGCGTAGATCTCTATGGAGAAGAACGGGTCAAAACTCTTTAATTTGCTTTTAATCGTCCAGGTGAGTACGGGCTCCTAAACTCCGACGTGATCCGCGCCTTCGTGTCGGCTCTCTCGCTGGTGGTGCCGGAGGTGTCGGGTCGCATGGAGGTCATCTACGGTGTGCTGCAGGCCCTGCGCGACCCGCCCGAGCCCGACCTGCCGCAGCCGCCGCCGCCGCCACCGCTACAGGATTGTACTGAGGCTAAGTTACAGGTAACTATAGGGTAGATGACAAAAAAAAATCGAATTAGTCCATCAGATACGATTGCCAAAAAATATTGGCCCATTTTTTTTCTTTTTTCACGTTAACGAAAAATGAAAACGATACAGTGCGTCGAAAACTCGTGTGACGTCACATTTGAGTACATATTTTACTCAAATGTGACGTCACAAGCCCCCACTCATGATCTTTGGCACGTTTTATCTTCGTCAATTTTTATTAATTTGATAAAACAAAAAACACGTACTTATCCAATATTTTTCGAAAATCTAACTGACGTACTAAACAATCATATTTTTTTTTTCAGTCATCATCCCTATTATGTCGTTTAGCAACAAGAAGAAGATAAAATGACATTTGCTCATCAAAATAAATAACGCGTACGAGTTTTCACCCATGGTCATGCCAGAGATAACAAAACAAAACTAAAAAAACGAAGACCAAATTGTATATACTATATCACATTAACCAACTGATCTCATTATCAGTTCAAGAGCTAGCTAAACGCCCAGGAACAAGGACAGTTTATGTTTAAATGTAGAGGTGGGGGTCAGAATAACTGAGCATGAAGCAACAATACCGAGTTGCAGAGAAAATATGGCGGGTTTCGTATAATTTAATTGAACAGTAATAACATATTATTATTCCACAGAGGGCCCGACTACGCGTCTCTCTGAACGTCGCCATTGAAGCCCAAGAGGAAGCTGTCAGAGACCAGAACTACGCGCTAGCGGCTGAATGCAAGGCCAAGGTTAGTAAATGCTCCACCTTGGTGCGGGCCTGTGGACGGTGAGCTATGGGCTAGCTCGCCGTCCGTCCGTCTCATGACGACAGGCCGTGTCGAGTGTTCCACGCGCGCCTCAAAGAGAGTCAGCAATAGGGAAGGGGTCCGCAAGGGCCGAAGCCTGCCGGGGCTGCGGGACTGCTCGAAAGAGATACCGTGGCCCCGGAACACAAAGGGCGATGAAGGAACATGGATGGGTTTTAGTCCGCCCAGAGCGGGAGAGGTCATTTGATGTTTGCCCAGACAAAAAAAAGGGTTAATAAATGCTTATTATCGATCTCTTACTGGTTAAAGAATTATGAGTATGGTTTTAGCTCTGTTGTAAGGTCAACTACAACAGAGCTAAAAATACAATATAAGGAAATGCTTAGGGCATTAAGTACACGATGTTTTCCTTCACCGAAACTAGTGATAAATATACAATACGCCCATGATTCCGAAAAATCAGAGGTGCGTGTCTTTGTTTCGAACTCGAGACCTTTGACTTGGCAGTGCGACGGTCACACCACTAGACTATCACTGCTAATAATGTGCGTAATTTATGTGCGTAGAGGCTATAATAATTTATTTATATAAATAAATAAGTACTCGTGAGTCAAAGTAGATGATTTTAACTTTGACCACATTGTGTCTTAAATACAGGGTGTAAACCACCTCATCACGAAGCCGTCAACCAAGCATTCTGTACATCAAACTAAGTAACTTTACGCAAAACTTATTGCTGGGAAACGACTTTATTTTTTGGGGTTAAAAATCTTGTTTTGTGGTAGAACTCAATGGGGTTTCAACTCAGGTGTTTAAATTAAAAATCTTACATTAAAAACTTGTATTTAAAAAAAAAGTTGTCAAAAAGTTGGAAGTTTGATCCCCAATATCTCCGTAACAAGAAGGTTCCCAGGTATGGTGTAGAACAAAAAAATGATCGCAATGACGAGGAGAACAAGTGCCTTTCGGCTTCGTTAAGAGGTTTTTTACACCCTTTATATTGAGGGCAGAACATAATATACAATAAACCAAAAGAGTTGGGACAAACTTTTTCTATATAGAACCTTTCTGTAGAATATATTGTGTAATCAACAGACTCACACGAAACTCAAAGCTCTGTCACTAATATAACAATAATATCTAGGTGGCAGACATTCAGAAGAAGTTGGATGAGTTGTCCATACAACCGGCAGCACCGGCCCCAGCTCCAGTACCTGTTCCGGTAAGTTTATTAACCTCAATCATTTAAAACAAAGGTTGCACCTCCATGAACCCAATGTCTAGAATGCTCAGAATAGGGAATATGGACGTAATTTTTTCTTCACTTATATCAATAAAATACAGTACTATCAACCCAAGAAAAGTATTAACAGAAAGTATTAACAGTTCAACTACTGCTTGTCGCTCAAAAATAATATTAAACTCCTGCAATTTTCTACGACAGTTCAAACGTCCGCAGCTGTCGCGGCCATGATGTGACGTCATTTACCACAATCTGCCTTGTTTACATCAAATTTTTTGGCCTTAATAAAATAATTTTACTAATTGTATGTGCTTTATTCAATTAAAAATTGCAATAACAATATTATATTAAAATCTTAGTGAAACTTTAAGCACTTTTCAAATAAAAGTGTCTTTCGGACACATGGACTGTGCCGTCACTACCGGTGTTATCGAGGACGACGAGTTTTGAGAGTGCGTTCCGTTTCACCAAAAACATGCTACAAAACAGTAAATTGTAAAATAAGCTATGTATTAGAAACTTAAACAAGTGTACCACAATGTTTGCCAATACAAGGCATTTTTAATAAATAAAAAGAGTTTTGTATATATATTTTTTTCATGCATATTCCCTATATCCGTCCGCTGCCGGGATATGGGTTAATACATTTTCACGAACTTCAATATAAAAACTGTTTTACAGGCAATTAAAGAAAAGCTTTCCGACGCAGCAACCCTCACCAAATGTTTGACGATATTGAACAGTGCACTAGACACGCCACAACTGAAAACTGTGACTCCGATAATGCAGATGATATTCAACGAGCTAGAGGTAAGTTGTGTAAAACAACTGTTGTGTGTGTTGTTGTGTTGTGTGTGTGTTGTGCTTGTATTGTGTGTGTGTTGGGTTACTTGGATAAAATAATCAATGAGTACATAAGAGGAAGTCTGAAAGTAGCGCCGGTGACTGAAAAGTTGGCGTGTTGTTGTTGTGTGAGTTGTTGTTGTTGTGTGTGTTGTTGTTGTTGAATCGTTTATCGTGGTATGGACATTTATTTATTTAATTAAATAGAACGGCCGAAGCCAATTACACTATTTAACATACAATTTATTTAACACCTCACAAAAATTCAAACATTCTGACAGTATCACCTTCCATTCATTCTCAAACATATCAAGATCTGAGTTTGAGTTCAGGAGAGCGTTAATAGCGGCTATGTCCGGGGTATAGGTGACTTGGAGTGTGCAACAGTACGGCAAGTTGGACAAGTGATGCGGGGGGAATGAGGGATATGTAGTGAGGAGAATGTTGAGAATGAATGTAGAAGACAAAAGAAGCAATGGATGGACTGTGTGAAAGATTGTATGGCTAGAAAGGAGGTGACTGCTGAGATGACGAGTAATAGAGAAGTATGGAAGAAGAAGACATGCTGCGCCGACACCAAATAAGTTGGGATAAGGGCAGAAGAATGGTGATCATGAGATGTTGTTTGCTCCCGGGCTTTTGAAATCCAGGTAAGTAAATACAGGGTGTAAACAACCTCATCACGAAGCCGTCAACCAAGCATTCTGTACATCAAACTAAGTAACTTTATGCAAAAATGTTTGCTGGGAAACGACTTTTTTTGGGTGAAAAATCATGTTTTGTGATAGAACTCAATGTAACGCACTCAAAACATTGTGCTGATGGATGGATGGAATAGTACGGGGGTCATAGAGGTGTTTAAAGTAAAAATGTTACAATAAAAAATTGTATTTAAAAAATAACTTGTCAAAACGTTGGAACTTTGACCCCCAATATCTCCGTAACTAGAAGTTCCCAGGTATGGTGTAGATCAAAAATATGATCGCAATGACGGGGAGAAAAAGTGCCTTTCGGCTTCGTTAAGAAGTTTTTTACACCCTTTATATAAAACGTCGACATGTTGAATAACAGAAAGTCTGGAATGCCTAGTTATTTCAATTTTGGTTTTCTGTCAATCACTGCTGCATTACTGATAAAAATAACGTTGTTACAAAAAAACCAGTGAATGCATGTATCCCAGCAATGGAAAATTATAGAACGTTTCTGTAGTTAATATACATAATATCAAAATACTCACTTGTTTGTTTTTAGGTAGACATATTCCAAAACCCGGAAATCGTTGAGACAGCTCTCGAAACTGTGGCCCTTTACGGAATGTTGGACAAGGAGTTCGCTAAAGAGAACAAAGCTTTCTTCTTCGCTAATGTGAGTATTTATGCAGCA
Organism: Xestia rhomboidea; assembly: GCA_963853795.1. NCBI lineage: Eukaryota > Metazoa > Arthropoda > Insecta > Lepidoptera > Noctuidae > Xestia > Xestia rhomboidea. The sequence goes on along the minus strand of OY970776.1, from coordinate 8,151,215 downwards.
AGTGATTATTGTATTTTTTTTCAGATTGCTATTTTCAGTAGGGTAGATGACCAAAAAAATGTATTTAGTCCGTCATACTCTTTTTTTTTAAATGTAAACAAACAATGAGATACAGTGCGTCAAAAACTCGCGTGACGTCACATTGTGGTACTCTTTTTACCGTCGTCGACGTCACAAGCCCCCACTTCGATTATTTTATGCGTTTTATCTTCGGACTAATAGAATCTTTATTTTTATCAGGGCGTTAAAATGGCCGCTTTAGCAGAATCTTAATATGAATCACTTTAAAATTCATAAAATAGACCTTATGATAATGACTGTAAAGTCCATTTTAAGAATTTAAGATGTTTAACGTGATTCATAATATGACTCTGCTAAAGCGGCCATTTTAGCCCCCCAGGAACCATTTCTATTCTACATCAATTGGATTACAAAAAAATATCTGCGCATCTCTGCCTAATTAGACCATTTTTTGAACATTATTGCAATGTTTTATGAAAGGAACGCCTTTCGTCAGCCAGGGCTATATATCACCACCACCACCACTCATCCACCATCAATCCATCATTCATCCATCTATCACACACATTTGACCACAACGTGGCGATGTCCATTTCCCTTTCCCCCAGCTAATCGACACATCGAACGAGCGCACAGTGTCAACAGTACTGCGCTGTATTGCGGATTTGCTGTGCGTGCACGGCGCGCGCCTGTTCGAGGACGACGGCAGCCCGGAGGACTCCACACTCAACACGACCAAGAAGCGAAGCACCTTCCATAGCGTTGTTGATGATGATGGTGAGCACTTTGCAAAATTCGTCTACGTTGCTTCGAGCTTATTGAAGCTCAGAATAATAGCTACACAGGGTGTTAAAGTAGTCGCGTGCCATAGCTTTGGGGTGAGTTTAGTATCAATAAAGGAACCCGTAAAAATAAAAATAAAATACTTATTAAAAAAAAGCATGTAAAAATATTGCAATATCAACCTAATTTAGTACCTACTAACTTGACTTGAATTGACATTCATTTTGTAAATTATTATTAATTTTATTTAATTATTGTGAATGTGAGGACAATGTGGGTCACATATTTTATTTTTTATTTTTATCTCCACGACTGTCTGGCAGTTTGAGTACTATAAGCGACCTACCCAAATGTCCTTTCTTTGGTATTGTTCCGTCGTTTCGTTGAGCTCCTTGAGTTATAAGTCGAGCTAAACTCAATGCCTATTGCCCGTTTTCACCAACACTAAGTGACACCTAACTCAATGCCTATTGCCCGTTTTCACCAACACTAAGTGGCACCTAACTCAATGCCTATTGCCCGTTTTCACCAACACTAAGTGGCACCTAACTCAATGCCTATTGCCCGTTTTCACCAACACTAAGTGGCACCTAACTCAATGCCTATTGCCCGTTTTCACCAACACTAAGTGGCACCTAACTCAATGCCTATTGCCCGTTTTCACCAACACTAAGTGGCACCTAACTCAATGCCTATTGCCCGTTTTCACCAACACTAAGTGGCACCTAACTCAATGCCTATTGCCCGTTTTCACCAACACTAAGTGGCACCTAACTCAATGCCTATTGCCCGTTTTCACCAACACTAAGTGGCACCTAACTCAATGCCTATTGCCCGTTTTCACCAACACTAAGTGGCACCTAACTCAATGCCTATTGCCCGTTTTCACCAACACTAAGTGGCACCTAACTCAATGCCTATTGCCCGTTTTCACCAACACTAAGTGGCACCTAACTCAATGCCTATTGCTCTTTTTCTCCAACACTAAGTGTCACCTAACCCAATGCCTATTGCCCATTTTCACCAACACCAAGTGGCACCTTACTCAATGCCTGATGCCCGTTTTCACCAACAGTAAGTGACACCTAACTCAATGCCTATTGCCCGTTTTCAACAACACTAAGTGTCACCTAACTAAATGCTTATTGCCCGTTTACTCCAACACTACGCGACGAATCGAGATTTGATTTTTTTTGTAGTAGTAGACTAAATAAGAAAATAAAGATGGAATGGATGGAGATGTAATTGATCATGCTGCGCAAGTGGTGAAGGACTGGCGTTTTTGCTCACACTTCTCTTGTTTTTTTACCAATTTTTCAGTTACAATTCCTTTACTTCCATTTAAAATTACTCCATTTATGTAAAGAATTCGGCGAAATAAATGGAAATACGGCGAATATCATATAAAAATAAATAAAAAAAAAACAGTCAAATCGGTGTTGAAATACTCCAACGAACGACGTGCTACAGAGTTCAAAGTCTGATCGAACTCGTCAGCGCGCTTGCCGTTCGTTACGTGCGTTTGCCACGGTAACGATACATCGCTCATGAGAAAATAAAACAAATCAAATTGATCGGATTCCCATAACATTCCTGAAATAATTTCTTGTACCGGTCATCTTAGTATGATATATTGAATTCACCCCATCAGTCGGCGGAGGGCTGTCCCTTACACCCTGTATAACGGATACGCAGTAACCAAAAGTCTAGTTAAACTACGTGCGAACGGTTCTAGCAAGAAAATTACACAAATTGATGGAGGTTCCACTTATTTTGCCATGGATGTTTATTTGTATAACTAGCTGATGCCCGCGGCTTCGCCCGCCCGCAAATTATATACTAAAACCTTCCTCTTGAATCACTCTATCTATAAAAAAACCCGCATCAAAATCCGTTGCGTAGTTTTAAAGATATAGGCATACATAGGGATATAGAGACAGAGAAAGCGACTTTGTTTTATACTATGTAGTGTTAAGTTCGTATTTACAAACAAAAAGTATCTATGTAGTATATCAACTATCTGGTGTCCACGACACAAGCCTCGTTGCTTAGTGTGGCGATAGATGGCGCTGTGTGTAATGTCCAGCGATATTTATTTATTTTGCAGGAATCATATCGGAGTCCGCCATTTCAATGTCGCCAACTCATAGCACGGTCATTGAATTGCTCCTGAAGATTATGGATAGCACCGTGAGTATATTATGTACGACTATATTTATTGCTACCCCTATCCTGGGCATACGCGATGGTGGTTGAACACCGTACTATAAAGGTGGAGGGTAGCCCACGAAAAGCAAAGTTTTTTACGTTTTTTGATGACTTTTTCGTGAAATGGTTATTGAATGGGGCTAAATGAACTTAGAGGGTTGTATTAATGATTTTAATTCTGTAACTACATACGTGTTGAGTCGATGAGTCGCGCAAGACACTGATGACCTGACACATCAGCAAATTCCAAAAAACGTAAGACTGGCGCTTCTACCTTAATTCATTCAGTCCATGTAAAGGTTTTCTGGAAGATAAAGATAGACCACCATTGTAAGAATATTGTAAAAGAGCTCTACCTATTTATTTATTTTAATGTTGTGGTACTTATAAGCCGACCGATCCCGTGTATTGCGAAACACAGGGTCATTCGGCAGATACTAATAACGTCTTCGTTTTATTCTAGTGTGTAGCATACAGACTGATCATAGTGGAAGGTCTGTGCCGCCTGCTACACTTGGGCCACCTCGAGTCTCCCGCCATTCTCAGCAGACTACTGCTTCTCTGGTTCAACCCAGCCACAAGTATGTTAAATTGATCTTTATGCTTCGGGAATAAGCTTGAAATTAACTTGATGATTGAGAGGTTTACGTTTTAATTGCTTTGAATCGTATGTGTATCAATGAATGTTTTTTTTATCTGTACAGTTGATGAAGATATGCTGCGGCAAACTATTGGCGTATTTTTTCAAACGTTCCCTATTAGCGTGGATGGCGCTCAAGAACAGATTCAGGTACGTTTTACTAATATTTCCGTGATAGTGCAGAAAATCTCATTTTAAAGAAAATAATGGTTCGGAATGATATGACCACCGCTACTGCTATTTTTGTGCTTCACCGTAGTTGAGTAAATAAATATTTTTTACGAAGTTTTGACATAGCCCAGACGGAAATGAATTTAACCTATTCATAATATTTTTTTTTATGTAACCTTTTCTGGCTGATGTCTATGATACAATGTTTTTTAATCATTAGTACAGCAGGCACTAACGATTCACTTTTGTCTGAATTGTTCCTTTTTTTTTGTAAATTGTTTTTGTGAAACTTTTAAATGTGTCTTTGTTTATTAATATTATGAGCATCGAAGAATATTAAAATCAAAGCATTAAAAATCTCCTTGTCACGGTGTTTGTGGTCGCACTCCTCCGAAACAGCTCGACCGATTTTTAAGATTTATTTACGTATATTTGATAGGTATGAGAATAGGTCGTACTGTGTTTCACACCATAATTTTAATGGCAGAACAACGTTTGCGGGGTCAGCTAGTATATCGTATTGATTCCAAATCCAGCAATTTTTATATTAAAAAAAAATATCATACCCATCTTTGCACATAGAAAGCAACACTGCCCACTCTGCGTGCGCTCGCCAACGCGCCGTCCAGTTCTCCGCTAGCAGAGATAGATCAAGAGGCAGTCGTCCGGTTCATCGTGTCACTCACGAGGGTCAACCATGAGGTAAGCCAAGTGTGAAGGATTGTAAAGTATCAAGAGCACAAAAAAAATGTAGCATGCGCATCAGCCGAAATGTGTTTTATGGCTTCCTGCTACCCTGGGGAGACCGCTTTGAGGGTCTTACGAAATACGTTAAGGTGAGGTTCACAGTAGTTCTATGCAGACAACAGTAAAGATATGTGCAGCGTACGTAGCTTAGATTGCGACCTGCACTCGTTGACCTTCCAGCTGCCGTTCTTAACGATTGATGGTGTTGATTGGTTATCCAGTGTACGAATAACAATAGACGCATTAATATGCGAATACGAGCGATTATTTTCTGCACGCAGCGTGCGTTTTACGTTAACAATCATACATTGGGGCCGAGAGGTTAAACAGTACGTATAAATCATATATCAATAATTAGCGTTGTTGTTACTGATTTGTATTTAATCCATTAAGCGCCAAAATAAAACTACCGGTATTTTAACCTTTGATCACGTATTTTCTAGTCATTAGTGACACAAATAAGCAAAATAGAAAGAAAAAACATTAATATAAGGCGATTTTAAAGTGGTGTACATGCTCACGATGACACAATTCAAGATCAACCCTCACAAAGAATGAATACTTTAAAAGCTGACAAAATTAACAATCTTATAAAACATAAATGTCAAACAGAATATACAAATTTTAACTGTACTCAAATGTACGGCTCGCTAAATGAGTTAAAATCAGACAACAAGTCGTTTTTTTTTTAATTTAAATTAGAAACTCGGACGTTTTAATCCTGGTCCAAAGGCATTTGACGTTTTTTCTAACGGAAAAGATCCACTTCACATAGAATTTTGTGTGTATTAGATGCTTTCTGAATTGGGTTGAGCCAGTTAGAAAAAACTTTGCTCATGAAATAAATGCGACCGCTTCGAACTCGAACACAACAAAAATTTTCAACATGCGGAATCTAGAAAAGACTATAGGTTCGGCTACAAGCTCAATCTTATTTGCACCAATAGGGAATATGCATGTATTTTGTTCTTCTTTTAAATCAATAAAGTATAGTACTATCAACCCAAGAAAATAATTAAAACTTCAGTAGGCTAATTCACGTAACTAAAGAAGTGCTGTTGCAGTGCAGTTGTAGTTAAGTCTCGATCAAAACAACGCTTTTCGTATTCTCTACCGCTGTCAGACACGCTCGCGTCAAGTTCGCGTCACGCGAGCGCAATAACGGCATTCTACTATGCGCGTCTTTAGTGCGTGCTTCGGAACGCAACATGATCGGTATTCTACTAAGTAAGAAAAAGCACTAAAATCTGTACCGGGGTATTATTTTAATATTTTAATAACGTCATTTTCATTGTAATGTAATCGATTCTATTCGATTATTTAGTGTGTAATATTTTTTCTCTCAAATGGCCACACCATAAGTCAGTTTGGTTGTCGTACAGTTCACGTGCAGTTTACGCGCAGCTTACGCGCAGTTCAAAGATTACAAGAATACCGTTTATCACTCGAAATTGCACTTGACTGCAACTGCACTACAACTTCATCGGCGCGTCATAAAATTACGTGAATTAGCCCTCAGATCAAAGACTGCTTGTCGCTCAAAAAAAAAATTAAAACTTACTATTTTCTACGACAGTTCAAACGTCCGTGACTGTCGCGGCCGTTCATGTCATAGCGTTTGTCGTCATTTCCCTGTATCTGCCTTGTTTAAATCTTATTTTTTACCCATAATATAATAATTTTACTAAATGTATGTGCTTTATTCAAGCAAACATTGCAATAACAATATTATCATAACATCTTAGTGAAACTTTAAGTAGTTTTCAAATAAAAGTGTTTCTTTGACACATAGCCTTTGACGTCACTACCGGCGACGATGCGTTTTAAATTTGCGTTCCGTTTCATCAAAGCACGCTACCTAAAATATGAAGTTGTAAAATAAGTGTTGTATTAGAAAGTTAAACAAATGTACCACAATGTTTATAGGGGCCAATACAAGAAATAAAAAAAGTTTTGAATTTCTTGCATATTCCCTATTCTTGTTTGTACAAGGGTACAAGCAAACATGCGTAATATGGCAAAACGCTATACTGCACAAATGGCTAACACAAAACGCTAGTTTGTACAAAATTGATTTGAACAAGTAAAAACGTGAAGACGGTACAATATAAATGCTTAAACTTTTTGCGCGTGCAAGTCGCTATCGTGTAGACACCATGCAGTATTTGCCAATGTTTGTACAAGCTGTTTGTGCATGCAAAATTGAGCGTGTAGCCGAACCTTATATGTGGTTTATCTATAACTAGCTGATGCCCGCTGCTTCGTCCGCTTAATTATATATTAAAACCTTTCTCGCGAACCAGTCTATCCATTGGTGAAAATAGCATGAAAATCTGTGCAGTCGTTTTTAAGTTTATCGCGTACAGACAGACAGACGCGGCGGAGGACTTTGTTTTATAATATGTAGTAATTTGATAATGTTGGTCCTTAGCTAGCGGACAGTCAGGGCGGCATGGCGCTCGTGCTGTGCCAGTACATCGTGCGGCGTCCCACGGCGCCCGAGGCGGGGCTGGCGTGCCGCGTGCTGGCGCTGCTGGGCAGTCCGCGCGACGCGCACCTGGCGCGGGAGCTGGCGCACATGCTGAGAGACGCGTGTCAAGTAACTATATCTAGTCAAGTATCCAAAGTAAACGATAGAGTCGCTCGTGGGATCCCTTAGTTCTTCTAAACAATACTGGGTGATTCTTTTAAGTCAGGTTATCGCGTAACAAGGGGAAATCCGAATCCATAAGAAACCGAGAAAGAGTTTGACGCAGAATGTGCACTTCGCAAAATGTGCACTTGACGCAAAATGTGCACTTCGCAAGAGGTGCACTTCTCAAAATAGTACTTCGTAAAATGAGCACTTAGCAAAATGAGCACTACTCAAAATAAGTGTGAATTTTATCACAATGGGTCCAAAATAAAAACCGTTTTGCTTACAATTTTTTTTTTGCACGATTTTTAGCATGTTAACAGTAGTTTTGCGAAGTGCACATTTTGCGAAGTGCACATTCTGTGTCAATAGTTCTATAATAGTTATAAAATAGTGAAAATATTGTACGGGAAGACATAAATCCCCATTTTTGTCTCCTTTCTTTGTAGGAAAAAAAACCTTCCGCTGTCCCGATTTTTTCACTTTCTCTTTCACTCTGTGTAATGGATGCAACATCATATAATTTTATTTAAAAAGTTAAATCATAAAATTAATACATAATTAAGTTAGATAAAACATAAAAATCTCGGCATTTTGGGCACGCAATAGTCTTCGGAATTGTTGCCAGTCCCATTGCGATCTGTAGTTACAGCTCTTTATAATGACGTAAACTATGATAATAGTATCAGAAAATTGCAAATCTATTTAGTCCGTCAGTTAGAGTATTGGAAATTAATGGACACGTATTTTTTGTTTTTCTAAATCAATGAATATTGACAACGATAAAACGCATCAAAACTCGGGGCTCGTGACGTCAGACCTAGCTAAAAACTATACCATGGCGGGGCGTATTGAGAATTTTAAAAGCGTTGTATCTTCTTCAATTTTGGTTTACGTAACAAAAAAAAAACACGAGTCAAAACTTTTTTGATAATCTAAGTGACGGACTAATTAGACTTTTTTTGTCGTCTCGCCTGTTATGATTATTTTCCTTCACGGATCTAACAGCATAGCATTATCAGCCTATAATGTTCCCACTGCTGGGACACAGGCCTCTTCTACGATAGGTAACTAACATCACTTAACCATTATTTCAGAAACTGCCGGACAAGCAGTCAAGTCGTAACTTGACGCGGTACTTAGGCGCTTTGGAAGCGGCTGAACGAGCCAGCCTCAACAAAATGTCAAATACAGGTATCACAAACGTCATCAAATGGTTTGCTACTAAGATTCAGTAACGTATAACATAACTTCACGCCTGTAATCCCTGAAGGGTTAGCCAGAGGTGTACCCAATAGCACACCCACATTTCGCCAGTTATGTTTAAGTCCCATGCAATAGGGGGCGACCTATACAGGGTGTAAACCACGTCATCACGAAGCCGACAACCAAGCATTCTGTACATCAAATTAAGTAACTTTACGCAAAAATTATTGCTGGGAAACGACTTTTTTTTTGGGTTGAAAAATCATGTTTTGTGGTAGAACTCTATGTAACGCACTGAAAACATTGTGCTGATGGATGGATTGAATAGTGTGGGGGTCGTGGAGGTGTTAAAAATCTTACATTAAAAACTTGTATTTTAAAAAAAAGTTGCCAAAAAGATGGAATTTTGACCCCCAATATCTCCGTAACTAGAAGGTTCCCAGGTATGGTGTAGAACAGAAAAATGATCGCAATGACGAGGAGAACAAGTGCCTTTCGGCTTCGTTAAGAGGTGTTTTACACCCTTTATATGACTATTTCCACCAATCGGGCACAAATCCAGACGCCGTGACTGGTACTGAGAAATTCCTGATGGAATAAGCCCAATAACAATTTGCCCGAGCTGGGATTCGAACCCAGGTCCTTATGCTCAGCATTCGCGATTGCGACCACTATCCCAACGAGGCAGTCAGAGAGTTTTGAATGTCTTACTTACACGTACTTACATTTCTGGAAGGAAAATCAAACACAACTCAAGTAATGCGTTTCATTGTTTATAATTTACTCAACTAATCACAGAATTTTTTATTTGCTCTCATGCACATCACACATTTTACAATATTACTGTCGGTTTTTGTACATGAACCCTGTCAGGGCGCTGCAAAGCACAATGCTGGTTTGCTGTTGAGTTTTGAACATTAAATTAAATTAGTAATATAATAAATAAATTGAATCAGAATTTATCAATAACACAATAGATTACATTTCCTTTAAAAATACCTATGTCTAAGGTCGTTATGATATCCAGTTAGCAGTAATAAACACTATACAATAATACACATAAGGTCATTTATAGATCAGATTTAATAGAATAAAATAATAGGTAATAATTACAATCATGTCATGTCAATATCGTGAGTGATTAAATTGAATTATGGTGTGTCATTTTGCTATACAAAATAAAGTAAAAATCTCACTGAAATAATTTATTTTTTTTGCCTTGGTCAGACCGGATCTTACAGAAAGAGAGAAAAAAAGTTATATTCGTAAATTGTGTACCTATAAAGTTTTATCCGTTTTGTTCGAGGAATCGAGAGTTTTTCTAGTAAATTAAAAAATATGTTATTATCGTGCTAATAAGGACTAAGTGCGGAAACATAAACCACATAAGTCATAAGTCCTTTATTCATTTGTTAGATGAATAAATGACCCATGATTAATAGATATATCGTATTTGTTTGTTCAGGTGTAACTGAAGGTGTGACTATGCAGGAGGACTCACTGGCACCACTAGGAAGAACTACGTCGTCTTTACGTAAGTGAACTTATATTTCCACAAGAGGTTTGTTCGTTCCGACACCCCAGCGACGCCCTAAGCCGAGGCTCGTACCCCACAGGGTGCTCTTAGCGCGCTGTCGCTTACTTTATAAGTTTAATTAAACTTTTTTTAATTAAACCCCTGGCTGGAGGCTTTACACTCAAGGCATCCACAGGTTAAGCAGAAGCCAGCTTCATAGGATGACCTGCGAGATAAGAATAAGAATAATTTATTTTAAAAGTATTACAAAAGTGTACATTTAGGTGCAGTATTGTTATTTCCAAACAATGGTATAATTAGTGAATAAAAGTAAACTAAAACTAGAATATATTTAACAGTTGCAAAAAGTGATAATGTTTAATTCAAATGTTTTGTTTTTTTTTTGATGCCATTACCATTACCGGTTCTTATCTACGCTTACCACATAAAATAAAATGAGATTAGCGACAAACTTTTTAAAAAAAAAAAAAATTCTCTGTTGTTTTTAGGGATCCGTACAAAAATTAAAAAAAAAAAACGGAATCCTTATAGGATCACTCTTGCGTCTGTCTGTCCGTCCGTCTGTCACAGCTTTGCTCCGAATCTACTGGACCAAATCAGGTGAAATTTGGTAGGATGGTGTAATCCTATGACCCAAACACAGATGTGCAAAATATATATATTTTTATTAAATAAGGGTCATTTTCGGGGTAATTTTTTTTAAATTAGTGTGTGTTGATTTTTTTTTGAACTTTTTTTTGTTTTTTTATTAGTTGCCAATCTCATTTTATGTATTGTTTTTCAGCTCAACCAATAGCACGCAGCACACACGTGGTTGTCAACGAAACAGTTGAAGAGGAGCCGGAAATAGATGAGACCTCCCCTACAGAAGCTATATCCAGGATCTCGGAAGGTAAGTGACTAAACCATCATACATTTTTAAACCCCACGTTTTTTTTTCTGGCGGAATTAACCGCAACTTTGAACTATTTTGTTTTTTTTTTCTATTGAAGGTACTTCTAAGATAAGATATATTTATTTGTCAAAAACAAGTAAAGGTTTACAATCAGTTGGAACGATTATAAAGAAGTTTCAACATTATTTGCCTATAAAGGCGTACACGTAATATAATTCAAAATACAAAAAATCTAAAAAAGAGGAGTAACTTACTTACTACTTTTATTTTAGAAAAAGTTTAGGGTTCCGTGCAAAATAACCCATGAAATTGTTAACAAAATCTGATTCAAGTGGGAAAGTCATATTTTTATAATCATTTCACGCGAACGAAGATCGCTGGCAACAACTATTATATCATATGACAAAAGTATTAATTCGTCGTGTTTTTTTCGGAAACAATGCATTTACAGAAGAAACGCCACGGTCTTAATATAGTCGAGACCTATTAACATCTTCAGAGTTTATTTAACAGCACAACCTCAAGCAGAGAGCAGTAGAGCAGTGCGCGACTCATCGGTGACCGACGTGGCTCCGACTGTAGAGCCGTCTGATGTCCCATCGGACAGCAGCAGCAGTGGAGTGTCTCCCGTCAAGAAGGCTAAGGTTACTAAAGGTTGGTGTTCGGTACTTATAGCATCTTTCATTTAAGGATGATTTCCTCCAAACGGATCGGAAAGGACGCATACGATCAGCTTCGTACCGTTGCCTGCGAATATATCTGTTACTGCGCCTACTCAAATATGTAGTTTAATTCCTACCGTGTTGAGGTGTTCTAATTGCCGAAAGGATCCGATCGGATACGAAGACAGGCCAACGGAGCCGATCGCGCGTCGCAGCATACTTTCGGCTACGATCACGTGTCGCGGAAGGCGCCTGCGTCCATGCTGCTGTGCGCGGTTGGTAACATAGAATATAAATACTGTGTACACGATTTAATATCGTTTAAAGATTGTAAAATCCTTTCCGATCCGAAACTATACGAGCTGTTTGGTGGAAATCATCCTTTATACTTATAGTCTATAGGTGAACATGCGGCCGATAATTTGAAAAAAAAAAAATGTGAGCCGTCGCGGGACGCCTGGCAGATGTGAAACATCGAAATTATTTTGTACAAGTATGCTTAAAAAAAAGTCAATATAAAAAACAAACACATAAAATAAAAGAAAATAAAATTACTCGATTCACAAAATGAAAATCCTTATGCTGGAATCGAACTCGGAAGTCACGAGATTGTAACTCAGCGCTCTGTGCCCCGAGACCAGCTGATTTGTTGTAAACCGTGTCGAATATGTAGATCTTATGCTGCTTCAAACACGCGATTTTCATTTATTTTGCCACCGCATGCGTTGCGACGCTCGCCACGCGATTTTCATTTGTTTTTTTTTGTTTACCCGCGTCTATAGATATGTCACGCATGCCTGGGTGTTCTCTTTCTGAAGCTAGACATGTAATTATTACGCCCGGATTCTTTTATACTTTTGATGTCGAATTTTATACTTGTGTAAAAGTTCCGAGAAACATTACAAAAAAATGTAGGTCCGAGCTAAGATTGTAAATAAATAAATACTCCCATCTCTTTATTTTTGCATAAACTGCTGTCAGAGTTTTTATACCGCCAAATGACCTCTGACTTTGCTCTACATGCCGTCGAGAAATATCTCTCAGGCATGCTGGTTTCCTCACGATGTTCACCGAAGCAAGTGAATAATTATACAATACGCACATGAATCCGAAAAATCTATGGTGCGTCTCTTGGGTTCGAACTCGAGACCTATGACATGGCAGTACGGTCACACCACTAGACTATCACTGCTCATAATATAGTACTCCCACTTTAATCGTGTGTCGAACTGGATTGACTTGACGACGTAAATAACGCCCTACTGCAGGTCCATAATTGGTTTACCGCTAATAATTTAGTACTAAATGGGAAAAAAACTAAGTGCATTAGATTTGCTCTGCCAAATGTCAAAAGTAGTGATTGTGACATAATATTGAATCAAGAGAAACTAGAATTTGTCGATAAAACGGTTTTCTTGGGAATCACGCTCGATTCAAGGTTACAATGGGGTCCTCATTTAACATCTCTTGCAGGACGGCTGAGTTCAGCTGCATATGCTGTTAGAAAAATCCGTCAATTTACTGATATTGATACCGCGAGGCTAGTCTATTTTAGTTATTTTCATAGTATTATGTCATACGGTATTTTACTATGGGGACGGGCTGCAGACATCGAGTCTATATTTATTCTGCAGAAAAGAGCCATCAGAGCCATATATGAATTACGTAGACGCGATTCTCTAAGAGAACTGTTTAAGGAAATTAATATCATGACAGTACCTTGTCAATACATCTATGAAAACATCATGTACGTTAGGAAAAATCTGCATTTATTCAGTAAAAGAGGTGACAGACACCACTATAACACTAGAAATAGGGACCAACTAGTTCAGCCAGGTTTCAGGCTTGCTAAAGTAGATTCATCTTTCATGGGGTACTGTTTGAAATGTTACAATAAAATACCTCCCCACATTCTTCAACTAAATGAGACGGAATTTAAATCTTGTATAAAACGCACACTATGTAGGCAAGCATATTATAAGTTGGGGGATTACATTGATGATAAAAATGCTTGGCTAAATGCTGGTCCTGCTCCACAACCATAGGGGCAAACTAATTGAATGTACTGGTCGGGCATTATTTGAGTCTATCGACACGCAAAGAAGAAGAATTGATTCCCATGTTAATGTATTGTGGAAGCTGCAGAAGATTGTAAAAATATACCTACTTGCATTGTATAGATTCCGGTTTTTAGTATTATATAATTGCATAGCACATGTGTGAGTACTTTGTACTGTTCAGCCACCACTTACATTTAGTTATCTTTCATTGACTTGAATATGCCTTGGTGGCTATGAGAGAATGTCATGCTCACTCAAATGTCTCGCTGATGGTGGCGGGTGTGTCGGGTCATTGAGTTGCCCTAAATATGGTCGAGTTGAATGGCGCCGATACATGCGTCATTTTCGTGAACGGGCGCTGTCAGTTGGGACTGGTCATCTCTTAGCAGCCACGGTTCGTTCATATTACTTAATTACTTTATTTTTTAAATTTTGATTTATTATTTTACTCTGGACGCTCTTAATGTGCACGTCTTTCTACATCGTTCTCACATATATGTATAATCTCAACATGAATGATGTAACCAAGATTTTGTAACATTTTGATTTAAAAGAGTGTCCATGGAGTTTCTCGCCCGTTCTTCTCTATAGAGATCTACGCTAGGGAATGGGCAACTACAGTACTTTCTCAAGTTATTATGCCTTGTGACTGTGACTGTAGCTTTGCTTTTATTGTATTTTCGACTTTCAAAAGTGCCGTAATGGTCTAATTGAAATAAATTATTTGAGTTTGAGTTTTCTTTACTCACAACTTGTAGTAAAAAACGTCCTCTGCAAGACACTACAGCCGACCTATACGCCTCAATTTCCAGTTTACTCTTTAGTATTAACCGTTTATTATTTTTAAGGCAAAAAGAAAAAGCTATCAATAACCCGACAGAACAGCGGCTCGGACTCAAGTAAGCCAGCTAAGGAAAAGGCTAGTAGGAGCAAGAAGGACGCCAAGGAAGACAGCGAAAAAGGTGTCAAGAGAAGCAGGTCGCAGCGCTCGCTAGTGGATGTTGAGAGAGGTAACTTAAAAACAACACTTACGTTTAACGAACCATTCGATTTAGTAAAAAGTAACGGCAAAAAAACTCTTTTGATTGCCAAAAATAGTAAATGATCACTAAAATTAATCCCCAGTATAGCGTGAAATTAGAACCAAAAATAGTTTATAAATAATAAATAAATAAAAATGAAATCCTTTATTTCAGGTCATTGACCCAAAACTTTTGTCGATTTTACAGTCACCTGATTATATAGATAATAATAAATAAATAAAGTTAAATCAATGACACAATAACAATTAAATATTAGAAACAAATAATATTAATGACCACCAGAAATTGAACTGTTATGCTCTTGCATCCGAGTCGAGGGAGACCCATCGACGGAGCCCCGCTTCGCGGTGTTTCTACCTCTGAATGGTTTATAAAAAAATAACCACGAAACCTAAGCTAATCTATCCATGTCGGGGTGACCCAAGTCGGCCTAGAAACTAGAAACTAGTTTGTCATCAACCACCTTATTAAAATTTGGTGCTCAATTTACTAAATTTGGACACAGTTATTTTTGGTGGTCATGATATTTATGGTTTAAGAACTTTATTTCTCAAAAAGAATTACATTCACTTATGTAGAAAAAACTTATTTCTACTTATGATACATTAGGGACGCGACGGTTACACAACAAAAACAGTTTAGAGTATAACACTACCCGGAGATATCTTAAATTTTAAATCCGCTAAAATGTGTTTCTTTAAATATTTTTTAAAAGTATAAATAGATTTTTGATCTTTCACATGCCGAGGCAATTTGTTGTAAAGCTGTGCTCCTTCATACAGAATAGTACTCCTGCCGTAGTTTGTTCTAGGGGCCCGCAACGCTATGTCATTTGCTTGTCTAGTTCTGTATCTGTTTTTTATTTGTGATTGTTTTGTAAGAGTTATTTGTGTGTGTATGTTTTTGTTTAAAATTTTATGTACAAGTATACTAGTATTATACCTGTATATCTGAGAAATATTCATGAGTTTTGTTTTATTGAACAGTTTTAGTGTAGGTGTTCGTTTGTGTTATTTAAAAAGAACTTTGATAATTTTATTTTGTGCTGTTTGCAAGATTTGTAGGTTGGATTTATAAGTACAGCCATACACTTCAATTAAATAGTCCAAATGAGGTTTTACCATGGAGTAATAAATCATATAGCACACTTGTGGTGGAAGACAACGAACAATGCTGCGCAGTGCGCCTGTTAAGGAAGAGAGCTTATTTCTTATTTTCTCGATATGCGCTTTCCACGACAAGTCGCTATCCAGTAGAAGTCCAAGGTATTTTTCTGCTTTGGATTTTTCTAGAATTTTACCATTGAGGTTAAGGGTGTGTTGTGTTTGTATTTTTTTATTTTTAGCAGCAAATATTGTGTACTTTGTTTTATTCGTGTTAACTGTCAGTAAATTGCACTGGAACCAATCAAACAATCTATGTAAGTCGTCTTGTGCCTGTTCCATAAGAGTATCAATTTTATTACCAAAATAGAACAGACTTGTATCGTCAGCATAGAGTGACACGTCACCTCGTAGTCCTATGTCTGTATATACACTCGAGAGCAATGAATCCGGGTCACTTAAAGAATGTTAAAAATCTCGGAAACTAAAAATGATAGGTTAATGCAATAAATTGTATTTAATAGACAATGTAATACTCCTTAAATGAAAGTAAAAAAATATGAGTCACCATACATTTTATTAACACAAAATTACATAAAGGAAAAAACTGCTGATCTCTCCTTAAAACAAAAATAGGAAACATGAAATTTTTGAACTTTATTACGATTTTCTTGAATTTTAATACTTCGTATTGCCTCCTCGTGCTTCCATTACTGCGTTTACGCGGTTTGGCATGCTGTACACCAAGTTCCTTATACGATTTTGGGGAATATTCTCCCATTCCTCTGTGAGAGCAATTTTGAGCTCACGAAGCGTGATTGGGGGAGGGTTTCGTTGTTTTACGCATCTGCCTAGCTCGTCCCAAGCATGCTCGATCGGGTTGATATCCGGGCTGCGCGCTGGCCACTCCATACGAGTAATGTTCATCTCTTGAAGGTAGTCATTCACAATCCTACCTGTATGAGGTCGGGCATTGTCATGCATAAATATAGCATCCTCACCTAAATTGACCATAAATGGACCAACGTGATCATTGAGGATTTCTTCCACTTACGCTAGTTAAAGAGCCGTTTTCTATGATCACCAGCTCTGTGCGACTTTCAGAAGAAATTCCGGCCCACACAAGTACAGACCCACCACCGTAGGCTACTTTTTCTTCGATGCATGCTTGCTTGAATCTTTCCCCTGGTCTTCGATACACTCTGTGTCTTCCATCGTGCTTGTAGCTCTACAATAAATTTTGATTCGTCGGAGAACATAACTTTTGACCAATCTTCAATACTCCAATTTACGTGGCTCTGGGCATATCTTAGTCTTGAAATACGATGCCCATGCTCCAGTTTAGGGCCGTTTGCAGGTCTTAGGGGTTTTAAGTTAGATTCAGCAAGCCGACGTCTTACTGTCCATGCACTTGGGTTACTTCCTCCGAGGCGTCGAAACTGATTTGTGAGTTCAGTTCCTGTGAGAAAGCGATTTCGAAGCATGGTGTTCACCAAGTATCGGTCTTCTCGTGCTGTGGTACACCTGGTTCTGCCCGTTCCTGGTCTGCGTAGGTTAGAACCAGTTTCTTCGTAACGTCGGAGAACTCTTTGTACTGTTGACAGCGACACACCGACAGTCCTGGCTGTATCGCGCTGACTCCGGCCGGTTTCCAGCATTGTAAGTATTCTGGTGCATTCTTCAGGCGTAAGCGACATAATTTCAGCTTGAATAATGAATATAGAGCACTATCAACATGGTTTATGTACCCACATAAATGACAGATTACAAACAAAAGCAAAACCAAATGCTGTAATTTCGTAGTTCCATCTTCGAAAGTGGCCCTTTTTCAAATTTGATTTTTTTATGATATAACTATACAATAACTAAGAAGTTTTAATACCTTCATTTAAGGAGTATTACATTGTCTATTAAATATAATTTATTGCATTAACCTAGCATTTTTAGTTTCCGAGATTTTTAGGATTCTTTAAGTGACCCGGATTCATTGCTCTCGAGTGTATATATATATAATACAATAATAAATTACATAAAACCATGTCTTTTTACCCGACTACGGCGAAGACGAAAGGGTTATAATTTTAGCAGTCTATACAACATGTAACATAATTAACGCACACCCTCAGACACCCCAATTAGTTTATTATGTTATAATCATAATACATGCACTGAATTTTTTATTAAACATGTATAAGCAATGATTATTTAATAAATTAGTTTTCCTAATTCCGGAAGAATGTTGTAGTCACAGTACAAATCAACGAACGCACACAGTCGCATACGTAGGCCTCATACCTACGTATGCGACTGTGTGAGTCTTGCTAGCCTAGTAGGTATTCGCTCGCGTTCGAGACAGCTGTTAACGTCGTCGCTCGACTCAACTTCAATAGAAAAGTTCAATACATTTTAATGCCTGTTTTCTTAATTGATGTTTTAATTTAGAAAGCACTTCGTCATTATTTATCAATAGCGTTCACTATCCTATTTTTTAGATCCTCGGCACTTGTTGTTGCACTAAAATAAACTAACGATTTAATACGTCCCCACAAAAAAAAGTCGTCAAATCAGCTGATTGGGGATTCTCATCGAATTAATCCCATATTTCGTTTTGAAAACGAGTACGTGTACGCCAATTGGCTCCCCTGTCGATGGCTGTGTTCGGACGGAACGTTCCATGGCCACGAAGTAGCAGTTAACATAGTCCTACCCTGCGGTCTACTCTTGTACCATACCTTTGGTTGACTTGAATGTTCTGCCAGCTAGAACCACATTATCACCACACTGCACCGTGCCACAATCCTCACCATTAGTCACCATTTCACTGAACATTTTGTGTTAATTATTGGAAAGACAGCGCGCGAAAAACTATTTGCATACACTCTACGGAGGAAGGTTGCGCGTGACTAAATGTTGTTTACATTTATTTAAGTTAGCTTTGATCGTAGGCGCCGGCGCCGGTGTCATGGTGGCTATCTCGCTCTATCCCAGGTTTTTAATTTGCACGAGAAAGGGAACGAAAACAAGTATGACATATTTTGCATTTTGTTGGTTTATATGTTGTGTCCTTTAACGAGTGCCTGTTAAGTGTGTGCGTGCGGTTGAATCGCCAAGTTTACCTAACTGTATTTGTAACGACTTTAACTAACTTGAAATAAGGTTCATTTTTCTTTATTTTGTATTGAATGGCGGAATTTGTATTAATACAAATAAAACTGGACTTTTAAAAGTCTTATTGCCTTTTTTTTTTTTTTTTTTTTTTCGGATGGGAAATCATCAAATGACTTCTCCCGCTCTGGGCTGAGCAGGAGGGAGTGTCAGACTTTTACTGACTAAAACCCATCCATGTTCCTTCATCGCCCTTTGTGTTCCGGGGCCACGGTATCTCTTTCGAATAGTCCCGCAGCCCCGGCAGAAGTCTTATTGCCTTGAGTTACGGTCCATTTCAGTTTGCTTGGACTATACAGGGGTAGTGTGACTATAAATTACGTAGCTTTAATTATTTTTGGGATAAAAAATTACCTATATTAAAAAATATAGAAATCGATGCAGTAAACGATTCTGAACAAAGTAATTTCAGGATGTGCGTTAATTATGTTACATGTTGTATATATATATGTATTTACGTATGTTCCTCCGTAGCGCCTTAACTATTCATCCGATTTTGATGAATAATGTGTAAATCGATTCGTTATTATGTCCCGGGTGACATAGGCTACATTTTAACCGACACCAACAAAAGGACGTTTCGATTTTACCTTGTAAACCCCGATTTTAATAAGAGCGTAATTTTTCAGTAGTCTGATTTTTTAGTTGTAGTATACCACACAAATACTTGTTTCTCAAGTAGGTACTGTTCGCCAAAAAAATCTGGTATCTAAAAAAGTTGTTACAAAAACAATTGAGTGTATTTTTTTCATTATGTCATGGTGATGAAAACAATTGATTGGATCCAAGAGCTTTTCAAAAGAAGTCGGACGTTGACGATAGTGTTTTTCCTCCAACTACTGCCCTTTCATCGTTGTTTTACTCTTTGTTGTACTTTTCTTGTCGTTGACATGAGGTTTATGCCAGAGGGAAAAAAAAACTAAAAGGAGTATACAGGCACCCCGTATTATTAAGCTTAAAGTTACAACCAGTATAAATAACCTTCAAATGAACTACACATATTTCTAGGGTTTATTAATATTAATAAATCATGATCTGTCAAAGGGCCGATTTGTTCGAGACACCATTGTTTAACTATTGTGTCTACTTCGTGGACAGATCAAGGGCTAAGGGGGTTAGACATTTCCCAAATATTCTATTAAGACAGTCTCTAATTCTTTAACAACTCCCCAGCTAAAGCCAAAGCCGGAGAGAAAGCCGCCAAAGAAAAAACTTCTAAAGAAAAGATCGCCCCAACTATATCCAAGAAGCCAGCCAGCCAGTCACCAAAGAAACCAGCTTCACCTGCCGAACTCTCCTCTCCTCCTTCAGACATGGACGTGTCCAATGTGACTGTGCGAAGGTCTACTAGAGGGGTACAGTCTGGGTCCAGTTCGGACTCTAACGGATCTGGCAAGACCAAGGGAAAGAGTAAAAAAGCATTGCAAAAGGAAAATCCAGGTTAGTTATGTCGAATTTTTATTATAAATAAATATCGCTGGACACAGCGCCATCTAGTGCCACACTAAGCAACGAGGCTTGTGCCGTGGACACCAGATAGTTGATAGATAGATAGATACTTTTTTGTTTGTGAATACATACTAATTATACATATAAACTCCATGACTCGGAAACAAATGTCCATGCTCATCACACAAACATTTGCTCCTACCGGTATTCGAACCCGGTACCCCAAGAATTATGTTTGGTTGTTGTTGTAGGTCGGCCAATGGGGCCCTGTATCTATACAGGGCCCCATTGGCTGAATATTGTTGAGTTTATATTTGTTACCTCAAAGTGATATTTCACTTCAGTTTGAAGTCATGGAATTAGCACAAGAGCGTTTTACCACATACTTACATTATCTTTATTAGGTCATTTACCTCAGAGGCTTTTTTTTTTCTTGCCTTGCCTGTGTCCCACTACTGGGCAAAGGTCTCTCGTTTCTTTTTTCAAACCTCTCTGTTTTGTGCAATAGGCATGACGACAGTATCAAAAAAGTACAAATCTATTTAGCCCGTCAGTTAGACTATTGGAAAATAATGGACACGTATTTTTTGTTTTTGTAAATCAATGAATATTGACAAAAGATAAAACGCATCAAACCTCGGGAGTGCTCGTGACGTCAGAACTAGCTAAAAATTATACCAAGGCGTGACGTATTGAGAATTTTAAAAGCGTCATATCTTCGTCAATTTTGGTTCACGTAACAAAAGAAAAAACACTGGTCAAATATTTTTTGAAAATCTAACTGACGGACTAATTAGATTTTTTTTGTCGTCTCGCCTATTTCTAGCCACGCTTGCCCCGCATACATGATCAGAGGGCTAATTCACGTAATTTTATGACGCGCCGATGAAGTTGTAGTGCAGTTGTAATCAAGTTCAAGTTCGAGTGATAAACGGTATTCTTGTAATCTTTGAACTGCGCGTAAGCTGCGCGTAAACTGCACGTCAACTGTACGACAACCAAACTGACTTATGGTGTGGCCATTTGAGAGAAAAAATATTACTCACTAAATAATCGAATAGATTCGATTACATTTCAATGAATATGACGTTATTAAAATAATACCCCAGTACAGATTTTAGTGCTTTTTCTTACTTAGTAGAATACCGATCATGTTGCGTTCCGAAGCACGCACTAAAGACGCGCAACAGTAGAATGCCGTTATTGCGCTCGCGTGACGCGAACTTGACGCGAGCGTGTCTGACAGCGGCAGAGAATACGAAAAGCGTTGTTTTGATCGAAACTTAACTGCAACTGCGCTGCAACAGCACTTCTTTAGTTACGTGAATTAGCCTACTGATCGTCACACCACTTTCGCCGCGGTCGACCTCGAAGGCGATGTCCGCAGTGTGAAACTAGAGTATATTCAGACGAACAAAAATATTGTACTATTATTAAGTGCTAAGATCAATATTATTGTTCCTTAGCACCCATTAAGCCGGTAGCGGTACGTACGACCCGTTCCTCGGCCGGATCACGGCGCAGCAGCGCGGGCTCCTCACGATCAGCGCTCGACGATTCAGACGACACCATGCTACACACCATCGTATATGAACAGGAGTTTGTAAGTGTACCTACTTATTGTAATTCCTTGTACTTTCCCAACTTGCCCCTTTTTTTTTTTTTGCGCTGGGAAAAAATGCATTACGCATACCCTCCCATCGGGGGATGAGAGGGCTATGTGGGACTCCCCGGGTCTGACCCCGGTATACCCACTAAAACAACCCAGCGGCATTCCCGCTTCGTCAGAGTGGCGGGGGGACTGGGAAACCGGCACAGCCTTTACTTCCAGTCCCCCGCCGACGATTGCCAGGCAGGACCCCCTCACACCCTCACGGGTGTGGGGGGTCGGGAATGACTGACGGAGGTGACGGGTGCAATGCGGGCGAAGGCACCCCCGTGCCTGTCGCCCGCCCGTCACCTAGAGGAGGGAGGGCACGACGCCTTCTCCCCCTTCTCCGTCTGCGGAGCGGCGCAGCGAGAGGGTCGTCCTCCCGCGCCCGCTCCGCCTCCTCCTTCTGCGAGAGTACGTCCTCGCAGAAGGAGGCTACTGCTGACCAGGCCTCCTCGCTCCCCAGCATGGCGTTATCCACTCCGGGAAGCGAGAGGTCTGGTCCGACCACCGCGGTCAGACTGCGGCGCAGCTCGGACCACGTCGGGCACACCTCGAGAGTGTGCTGCGCCGTGTCCTCCGCCGCGCCGCAGTCGTGGCACGCCGGGGTTTCCTCTCTCCCGATCCGGTGAAGGTGCGATCCGAAGCATCCGTGCCCGGACAACACCTGCACCAGACGGAAAGAGAGGAAACCGTGGGACCGCTCGAGCCAGCCCTTCAGGACCAGCCCGAGCGCGTCCAACGTCCGGCGGCCAAAGGCGGCGCTGGCGAGGTCCGCCGTCCAATGGAGAACGATGGCGTCCTTCGCCTCTCGCCGCACCACCTCCCGCTCTTCGCCCATGGGGCGCTCCCCAAGCGCCTTTCGGCGCGCCGTCCACTCGTACACTCTGGCGAGCACCCACGCACCCACGCCTTCAACTCCCACGGAGGGGTGTCGGCCAGAGCGCACGCCGCCGAAAAGCCCACTGAGCGGTACGCTCTCGCCACCCGCTGTGCAATGGCCCGCTGGGGCCTGCGGATGGCGGTCGCATTCTCCCTCCTATGGAGGGAGTCCGCCCAGATGGGAGCCCCGTAAAGGGCCATGCTCCGCAAAATGCCGGCATAGAGGCGCCGGCATTTTGCCTTGGCCCCCCCCAGGTTTGGGAGGAGCCATGAGAGGGCGTCCGCGGCCTTCAACAGGCGCGTCGACAGCTGAAATGCGGGCCGAAGCGCCACCTGTCGTCCAGCACCAGCCCCAGATATTTCATCTGGGCCTGGACCCCTATACGGACGCCCTCCACGACGATGTAGGCGTCGGCAGGGCAGCCACCCTCAATCCCAGGCGGCGGATCCTCTCTGCCACCAAGGATCCGCCAGCCGAGGCCAAACAGGCCGCGTCGGCGAAGTTCCTCCCCCGGGCAGTAAGGAGAGTGTCATCCGCGTAGCAGATGACACTCGTGCCCGGGAGGAGGGCACCCCGGAACAGCCAGTTGAACCCGATGTTCCACAAGGGGGGGGGCCTAGCACCGACCCCTGTGGGACACCGGACTCTGCGCCGTACCGCCTCACCGCGGCCGACCTGTCTACGAGGTGGACCTCTCGGCCCTCCAAGTAACTGGCCAGCAGGTCCCGCAAGTATTGGGGCACTCCGTGATATCGGAGTGCCTCCAATATCGTCGAGTGGGGGACGGAGTTGAAGGCGTTGGCAATGTCGAATGACACCGCCAGCACTCCGTCCCCCGCCTCCACTGCCTCCTTCACCTGGCCCTTGAGTAGGGCCAGCGCATCGATCGTCGAACGCCCACGACGCAAACCGAATTGGGCGTCCGACAGATCCGGCCCTACCCCCCTCAGGTGGCTTTCCAGTCTCCCGGCGACAATCCCCTCGAACATTTTACCGACCTCATCGAGCAAAACGATGGGCCGGTATGCCGAGGGGGAGTCCACCGGGCGACCCTCCTTTCGGAGGAGGCATAGCTGCCCCTCCTTCCACAGTTTCGGGAACCTCCCAGCCGTAAAACACGCGCTGAAGAGGTCCCGAAACCTGTCCTCCATTTCGGTGGCGGCGATCGCCACCACCCGCGCGGGGACGCCGTCCGGCCTGGGGGCGGTCTTCTTCGCGCGGAGGCTCAAAACCCCCGCGTAGAATTCCGCCGCCGTGACCGGGGGCACCTCCGCCTCCGGTGGAGCCGCCCCTTGCGGGGGATCCATTGTTGGTGGGGCGAAGTCGGTCCCGCGAACAGCAAACAGGGACCGGACCACCCCATCCAACAATGCCGGCTCGAGGGTCTCCGACAGTGGGGGACCATAGGGGCGGAGCTTGTTCCGCGCCGCCTTATATGGCCTCCCATAGGGGTCCCTGTCGAGACCCTCCAGCATCTCGGCCCTCGCCGAGTCCTGCGCAGCGCCCATTGCCGACTTGAGGGCCTCCGTAGCCTCTCGGTAAGAGGCGTACAGGCGGTCCTCCTCTGCCCGGACTCGGTTCTGGGCGCTGCGCCGTCGGCTCCGCGCGTAGGCCCTTCGGGCCGCCACGCAGGTGGCCCGGAGCCCCGCCAGCTCCTCCGTCCACCAGTACACGGCACGACGGGGAGGCGGACGGCGAGACCGAGGCATGCTGGAGTTGCACACCTCGGTCAAGGACCCCCGTAGCCGGACCGCTGCGGCGTCCACGTCCGGGGCCTCCTCGACAGGGGGAGGCGACAGCCAGTCCTGGAGGAAGGCGGCCTCCTTGGCTGCCTCCCGGTCCAGATGGGTGAGTGCCCACCGCGGGAAGGGAGATTGCCCAGCGCGGGCCGTCCCCCCTCCCCGCTGTGTGGAGATGTCGAACCGCACATAGCGGTGGTCCGACAAGGTCCCAACTTGCCCTAACCTAACACGAAGTGGGTGACGGGGTCTTAGTTCACTAACTTCTCGCTCGCTATCTATCATCCCCTTCGAACCTAAACTGTCCGAGTCGGGGTGCCACAAGTCCCGAGATCGCAAAAAGTCCTTAGCTTGCGAATTAGCTATGAATGTAACGAGTATGCATTAGCCTGGCAAGTGGCGAATGCCGGTGCAGGATTCGAAAGCGAGCATTATCGCTCTCATGTGTTTAATGTCATCGTGTAAACGAGGTTTAATAGTTGCTCGCTTTTGACTTTTTACCCGACTAAGGCGAAGCTTTTATGATTTTAGCAGTCCATGTATGTTTGTATACTATTCATCCGATTTTGATGAATAAGGTGTCAATCGATTCGTTATTATGGCTTGGGTACGAAGTATAATATTATCTGTGGCTCGGGTAACCTAAGATACAATTTAACCGACTTCAACAATAAGAGGAGTCGATTTCACCTTGTTTTTCAGATGTAGTATACCAACTTATAGCTAGAAGCCGTTTCTGATCGACGCCACTGAGTCGTTATGACAGGAAAAGAAATCGTATAGTACTAGTAACTTTTGGGCATGGTCAAAATTGCAACTATCACCTCTATCTTGGTATTATATTGTTTCAATACATTTCACAAAACAATCCAACAAAATTGCGCCCCGTACAACGTTTTTCGAACGCTAAAAAGTCGTAAACGACAGTTTATCGGGCCTTGATATATGGGAACTGGTCAATTTCGTCACTTTGGAAGCCGAATTTTAGTTTTGTCAAAGGTTTATGAAATGATTTGAATTTCAGGTGCAATCAGTATTGAATGACTCCAGTGAGCTGGCGGAAACCAGGCGCGATTCTAAAGCCAACGTCACCATTCCCGAAACCCCTGATGCTAGCGAAGAGTAAGTTATTTATTACTAACGCCTGATATTTTGTCAAGCTTGTAAATTCCCCCGTTCCATATATACCTACTGACATTTCGCTGCTGGTTGACAATGTCTTTCAGCGTCAATAAAACATCAAAAATACTTTACATTTATAAAGATTCACTATCACAAGTAATTCAGAACCCCTAATTAATCATATAAAGAAACCCTTGAAAACTTATCCCTACTGGTAGCAATAAATGGAACAAAAATCCAACTATCCCCACCAGTGCGAAGTGTCAGTAGGGATATATGGAACGGGGTGTAAATTAACCATTTTTCCCCCTCCTGTGCTAAGCCAAAACAGCTCATGCAACAAGTTAACTCTCGACTTTACGGTGTCATTGACAAGTACAAGAGCTAGATCGAAAGAATTTAGAGAGTCCATTCGATCTAGCTATTGAACTAAACCTTACTAATTGAATTCATTATATCTTCTAAACTATGACCCGATTAAATGTGACTTGGCGACAAATTGCGACTAATTGGCGACAAAATATGGGAGAAAAATCTTCGCTTGGTGCCCTAGTTTTTGAGATATAAATGTGGCCAAGCAGAGGAGACTCCAGGCCCCTTATTCACAACGCTTCGATTCGATTTTCGATTCGGAAAGTCGTATGTCTATCTTTTTTTGACATTACGAAATCGAGCGAGATAGACATTCGACGTTCCGAATCGAAAATCGAATCGAAGCGTTGTGAATAGCTATGCAGATCGGCCACCTATAAACCCTTATATCTACCAGTGACCGACAAATTCTGATATTTGGCGACAAATTTTTTATGTTAAATTAAAATCTCTGATGGTGTGTCAATAACACGACTTTACGCAGTGCGTTGATAAAATTTTCATTGCGCGATAAAAAATCGCCCATCTCTACACGAACGATAAACTTGTGTTGCCACAGGGTCTCCATCGCTATCGAGCGACAGATCCAGGGGAACAGTGAACCGATAAGGTGATCTCAGCACTAAAGAGGTCATTATCTAATCCTGTTCTTATTTACAGATCCGAGCCCGAACCAGAAATACCGAAAAAAGGCAAACGAAACGGCAAAAAGAAATAACCTAGATTAATTAGTTTAAATTAGTAAATAAACCAACTGTTTTCTTAACTTAATCTTTTATTTCTAAGTAAAACTACCGCGATTGGTGCTTATCGCCCTGTTGCCAGTTTTTATGCCAGTCTTGGTTTTTGCTCTGCCACTCTGGTTGCCAGTTCTTCTCCCAAGGCTTCCACCGGTGATCCCAGCGGTAGTTCTTGTTTGTTTGGTTCTCTGGTTGCTTTTGAGTGGGCCCTTGGTAGCCGGGGTAACCGTTGTAGCCGCCGTGGTGCCAACTGAAATGAGGAAAAGAGTAAAATTTAAATGCATAATATAAATCATTATCAGTGTGATGAGCATGGACATTTGTTTCCGAGTCATGGATGTTTATATGTATAATAAGTATGTATTTACAAACAAAAAGTATCTATGTAGTATATCAACTATCTGGTGTCCACGACACAAGCCTCGTTGCTTAGTGTGGCACTAGATGGCGCTGTGTGTAATGTACAGCGATATTTATTTATTTATTATTAGTATTATTCTTTGCTACCCAAAATCTTTAATGACCTGGGGACCGTATAGAGAAGTAGGAGGCTTAGTTTCCATTAAAGCAGAGACTAATGGTGCATTCAAACTGCAGTTACCTTTTGTGGAGCAACACTGCAATATAGAAACATTAGGTAACTTTTGTGGCTACTTGTTACTATTTGATGAATGCGTCCATACCGCCAATAACATATATTAACAAAATATAACAAAGAGTAACTTTCAGCAACAAGCGAGTTGCAAGCCATTTGTTCTATGTTATAATTATGTTACATTCTCTAACAATGTTTTCAATAATTGTTACCAAACACAAACACATTGTTTCAAACATGTTGACTTGTTTTCAAAAGTTGGCAACATTACGTCTTAACATCACAGATAATATAATACTTCGTTAACATAATAATAACACGGCAACCTACTAACAATAAATAACTTTTTGCTATCAGGGGGTCTAAAATGGCCGCTTTAGTAGAATCTTAAATGAATCACGTTAAATTTAAAATTGTTAAAATGGACTTTATGGTAAGGAACATAAAGTCCATTTTAAGAATTTTATTTTTTTAACGTGATTCTTATTTTGATTCTGCTAAGGCGGCCATTTTAGGCCCCCAGATGTTGCACAGTAACACTTAGAAACGTTGTTCTACAAAAAGTAACTGCGGTGTGGATGCACCACTACAAGATTCAACTAATCACATGATGTGGAATGTGCTCCGTCGGGTTTTGGAGGAAACCAGACCTTGATCATCATTGTTTGAGTGCAAAACAGATATAGTGTCCAGCCCTTTTTCGCGCAGAAAACATTTTTTTTCGGAGGTGTCCATTGCAGTGATACATATTTTACGGTATGATGAATAGGGATGACGACAGTATCAAAAATTTGCAAATCTATTTAGTCCGTCAGTTAGAGTATTGGAAATTAATAGACACGTATTTTTTGTTTTTGTAAATCAATGAATATTGACAAAGATAAAACGCATCAAAACTCGGGAGTGGGGGCTCGTGACGTCAGAACTAGCTAAAAATTATACCTAGGCGTGACGCATTGAGAATTTTAAAAGCGTCATATCTTCGTCAATTTTGGTTTACGTAACAAAAGAAAAAACACTGGTCAAATATTTTTTGATAATCTAACTGACGGACTAATTAGTTTTTTTTGTCGTCTTGCCTATTGACTAAACAAAACGACACTGAATATGTGTGAAAGGCGTGTAGTAAGCAGAAATACTTGGCGTACGAACCATGTGTGAAATATTCACACCAAATGCAGTGCCATATCAGTGCGTGTACAGTGCATTTGGTGCGTCATCTCTGAAAGTGTTCTAAACATTACTAGACCTTCTGTCTGCTGTATTTAATGTTTGCGCATTGCACCTGCATCCGGCTTGACTCCACCTTTAATAAATCCGTCAGGTCTTTTACAGTCGCGATCGTTCTAGTTCTAGTATGACGAAATATTATTATATTGTTCATAGATAAATTATACGTAAAGACCCATCCCAAAGACCAGTCACTGGCCGCTGCGCTGGTGGAAATCGTTGACCTAGCACGGGTGGGCTGTCTGCGGATACACTGACATCTACATCCATAATACAAAAACTACGCAAAGAACACTTACTCATGATGTCCATGTCCCTGATGGTCCGGTCCCTCATGGCTGGCGTAGTTTCCGCTGACGTCCTCCGAGTTCTGCGAGTCTTGTCCGAACCTGTTGCCCAGCTGCTCCTGTGCGGGAGACTTCTTCGATAGCTGATGACGCGTCACTATGAACTCGGCGCCCCGCTCCGCTATCATTATGATCGGGGCCATTGTGTTACCTAAAATAGAAAAGATTGGTTTATGAACTATCAGTTTAACAAGAATTAGTGTGGTATAATACAACAAAAAAATCCGACTACCTACTGAAAAATCACACTCTAATTAAATTCGGGGTTTACAAGGTACGAAACTAGCGGATCGCAATACTGGCAATTTCACGAAACTGTCATTGAGGCAAAACTAGCAAAGGAAGAATCAGGAAAATGCCTAACTAGGGCAATTGTCAACCTACCGAAATTGTCTAATGGGTAAACTGGTGAACGACCACTACTATTTTTGAAGTCGGTTAAAATGTAGTCGTGTTACCTGGGCCATATTATCGAATCGAATAAAAATATCAAAATCGGATGAATATTTTAGGCGCTAAGGAGGAACATACGTAAATACGACACAGACTGTTAAAATCATAACCTTTTGCTTTTCGCTTCGCCGTAGTCAGGTAAAAATTAATACAATAGACGTTTATTGTATGCACATAACTATAATATCGGAAGCAAAGTAGGTAAAAGTCTACTACGAATAAAAAGTTTGGTGCACTCACCAGAAGGCAATGTTGGCATTATAGATCCGTCTGCTACCCGAAGACCTGTAAACATACAATAAAGGTTTATTTAAAAAACAAGAGAGAAAGCCGTAATTCAGGAATCTGTTGCAAATTAAAACGATTTGATCACAAAGAGGCTTTAGTACCATCCCGCTGTCTGGATTTGAGCCCTGTGAACGAATCCTACTACATGATTACGATGATTATTACATGTCTGCCTTGTACATAACATTCAAATCTTCTTTTTTTTTTGTTAGGATGGGAAATCATCAAATGACTTCTCCCGCTCTGGGCGGAGCAGGAGGGAGTGTCAGACTTTTACTGACTAAAACCCATCCATGTTCCTTCCTCGCCCTTTGTGTTCCGGGGCCACGGTATCTCTTTCGAATAGTCCCGCAGCCCCGGCAGGCTTCGGCCCTTGCAGACCCCTTCCTTATTGCTGACTCTCTTTGAGGCGCGCGTGGAACACTCCTGCGCCGTCGAATTGCTCCCCGTCCACAGGCCCGCGCCTACGGTGGCCGGAAGCCACCACGTGGCCCCCGACGCCCGGGGCGTCTCCCGCGGCGGCCGGGACGTGAGGATCTCTCCCTGTCCTGTTCCGCCACCTCCTTCGCTAGCATGACTGCTTCGCAGAAGGAGGTGACGGCGTCCCATTCCGTCTCGCTCCGGACCATGGCACGAACCAGGGCCGGAAGCGAGAGATCGCCGCCGCCGATAACATTCAAATCTAAAACAGTAAAATTACCTTGGATCCCATGCACCTTGAGCTGCATATCCACAACGGCCATGGGGTCAGAGTCGGGCCCCATCTTGGCGGTGCCCACCTGATGGTTCTCGGGCGCCGTGTGTTGCCGCGCGAGACATTTGAAGAACTCGTCGGTGGGGTCCCGGCCGCCGCCCTCGCACTCGTCGCCGTACCCTTCTGTGGGTATCATGCCGTATTTCTCTCGGAGTATCTAGAAATTACCACTTGGTAAGTGCGCATTCTGGTTCTCGAACGGGGGTATTTGAAAGTGCATGCAACGTTTTCAATTCTGTATACAAAAGTAAACTAAATATAAACATTTATAACTTATATTTTTTTTTATAACGGTAAAAACAAAAATTGCCTTGAGATAGACAGACTACGTACGCTTATATATAGGTCCCGTTGGCCATCTTGGGGTACAGAATCGAACAGCCGGTCTCATTTTTATTGTAGTACTAAAAATTTCTTAGACTTATCTGGCCATCGGATCTTCAATTGTAAAGTAAATAATAACCAAGGCAAACTCACGGTAGTATTAGCCAGTCTGTAAGCGATTCTCGCGGCGTCAACAATCACGTTGAGCTCATGATCTTCATAAAAGTAGTTGGGCTGCATGACCGGCGGCTGCGCTGGGTCCACTGACCGGATGGACACGAAGCCTCGGCTGCGCGGCTGCAGGGCTATTGCTGAGATCCTGGGCGGGGAAGGAGTTTGGTTAGACATCATGAAACTATTAGCTATTTTATTTTATTTATTCGGAAGAACCAACAATTACACATTATGTATATTAAAACAGAATGTAAGAATGTTGTTTTACAACCAACAACATTCTCCACAGATACACCAGACCAGAGACCAGTAGGTCTAGACTAGACTAACATTTCGATGAGTTATGCCCGACTCATTGCTGTTCCTACTCGTCATCAAAAAACAAAAGATCACGATTCACAACTGTTTCAATAATTTTTGTATTGCAGTTTCAACAAATGACGTAACCATTCTTAATTCAAAGTGCACTTATGTACAGTTTTCCAGACTCACGTGACATGTCTCTTGTCTGCTGTAGCGTCTAATGTGTGAGGTTCGACAATGACTCCGTCTCCGCAAGAAGCGTAGTAGCCCCCGAAGAAGTACTGCACGTCGGGGTGGCGACCTCCTGCTGATGCTAGCCGAGAGTTCACCTTACCTGTCAACTGTAAGATGAACATTAGGTAATACTGGGCAAAAATACAGGGTGTAACAGACTCGTCACGAAGCCGTTAACCAAGCATTCTGTACATCAAACTAAGTAACCATACGCAAAAATTATTGCTGGCAAATGACTTTTTTTTGGACTTTTTGCTGGCAAATGACATTTAAACCTTATTACACCGAAAAACCAAATAATTAAAATTATGATTATTGAAGTGAAATAAAATCCAACATTCACCACTTAATTAACCTTTTGAACGCCATTGTCACATATGCGTGACAAGCAAGTGTGTGCCTCGTACGCCAAACGACACGAATATGTGACAAAATGGTAGGTGAAATTGTGGCTTGGCGTGGAGGGCACGCGCATGCGTTTATGCTCTGGCGTTCAAAAAGTTAATATACAAGCCTGCCATTTTGTAGCGAAATAAAAAATTCATATCGCCACTTGTAAAACACGATGAATGATAATATTATGAGTTTTGTCGTGTGTCGTGTCATTCCACGACTGATAAATCGCAAAAAAAAACTGACTACCATTTCATTTCAAATTCTTCATACTTTGACAAAAAAAGTTTGTAAGCCAGTAATTAATCAAAAGGTTTCAAGCATAGAGGCTTTCAAGCAGGGAAATACTGCATTAGACTTTAAATCTTACCTGAGACATTCCAGTACTCGACAAAGGACCAGTTCTGCTCAGCAAATATTCAGTAGCTATATCCCAGTTCAAATCTGGGATTTTGGGTTCCTTAGTCAGTGTGAAGTCCAAGGTAACTCCTACGTGGTTCTGAAGGTTCTGTCCCACACCGGGAAGGTCCTTGATGGTGGGGATGTTAAACTTGTCCAGGATCTCTTTGGGACCGATGCCGGAGAGTAGTAGTATTTGAGGAGTGTTGATAGTACCTGCGCTGAGGATTGCCTGGGAAATATTCAGGAATTTACCAATTTAATAATACCTATACAACTTTCCAGGTTTTAGAAATATGGCAATTTAACCCATGATCTGTCCACGAAGTAGACACAATAGTTAAACAATAGCGTCTCGACCAAATTGGTCATTGGACAGAACATGATTTAAATTGAGTTGGTCCAGAACTCAGCTACTAGGGTGGGCTGGGCCTTATAACTAGAGTTCGTGTCCACTAATACCTGTATCGCCCTGGCATCAAGGCATGCAGTAATTCATTGTTTGTGACACAGCAGCACATTTGCAGTAGGGTGGAATCAACTTAGAAGACAATCAGTCTATTATATCAAAACTGAGCAGCATTTCTTGAAAAACATATTCCATAGCTAGTTTTCAATTAAGTAAGTAAGTACTTTAATAACAAATTATTAAAGTACTTACTTAGTTGAAAACTAAACTATCTTTGTCAGACTCCGATCAACTTGCAACTTCCATCTTTAAAAACAGGGCATCCCTATTTATCTAAATAACACGACACTTCGCAAAAGACTCACCTCTTTATTAACTCCCACAGTTTTCTTGACTCCGTCCTTGACATATTCGACGGCGGTGACCTTCTTGGTGACCGGGTCTACAATGATGCGGGATCCGAGTGCATTGAGCATCACGTGGAGATTGGCTCGTTTCGAAGCAGGCCGGAGGTAAGCACGGGCGGTGGTGTAGCGAGTACCTCCGCTGTAGAGGTAAAAGATTGATTGGTGTAGGGATAAGGTCTACAGACAGATGTTTTTTGTAAATTCCACGTTTTAGATTAGAAGCTGCCCTGCATAACCTGACCCCTATTTGTTTCGTAAGAATGGAGAG
This sequence comes from Xestia rhomboidea, assembly GCA_963853795.1. NCBI lineage: Eukaryota > Metazoa > Arthropoda > Insecta > Lepidoptera > Noctuidae > Xestia > Xestia rhomboidea. The sequence goes on along the minus strand of OY970776.1, from coordinate 8,117,805 downwards.
AGGGTGATTCAGAGCACTGCTTATACACTTATATCGTGCGGACATGAAATGAAGACAATAGATACAATTTCGGTATACTAACTCATTCAAAGTCTGGGCGATTGTGAATCCGGTGTTGGTCTCTCCGTTCAAGTCACTGGTTGGTGGGTATCCCAGCTCGATGGCTCCCGATACCACGTCGTGAGCAAACTGAGGCGCGTGACGGAACTGCAAACAGAAAAAAAAAACAGTTTTGTGGTTCTGATTTAGCTTACCTTTAAATTGGAAGATAGTTCTCGGACATGAGGTTTTTTTAAAACTATGACAAGAAACTTAGGTTTGTTCAGAAGTGTATTGCTTAACTTAATCGAGAGATTGATAAGCTTTAAGTTAATCCAAAGTCACGGAGCATTCCGGTTAGTTGTCTAGAAGATAAAACCCGTAAAAATACTGGATTCCATGCTGAAAAACTATATATAGAATTTGTGTAAGCAGAGAAGTAGTTAGTTATGTTGACCAATCAGTTGCTGCAATTATCTCTTCCTTCACTCCTTACCTTTTGTACTGGCAATGGTCCTCCCCGACTGTGATACTGGGCCGACACTCCATTCCCAATCTCCTTGTTGTCCTCACTCCTCAGGAAGTAGGGCAGCACCTCATACCAGGACCAGCCCGTGGCACCGTTCACTGCCCAGCTGTCGTAGTCGGCTGGCTGGCCTCGCATGTACATCATGCCGTTGATTACTGAGCAACCACCTGAAGGAAAAAGTTGGTGCTTAGTAAAAGGGTTAACAGAAGTTTGATGATCACGCTTAGCCCAAAGATGGACTGCTTTAGGCTGATGACGCTGTTTTACATGCCAATATGATGGGCTGGTAAAGTGCAAATCACAGTAGCTCACACAAGATGGGACAGCAGGTTTTCTAATCAGAGGTAGCTTACCCAACATCTTCGCCCTAGGCCAGTAGCAGTTCCCGCCTTCGTCCAGACAAGCTCGCTCCTGCTTCTCAGTGTGGTATTGCCAGTCAGTGTCATCTCGCGACCAGTAAGCTGTCACCCAGGATGGAACTCCTGACTGCGTTGGTTCGTCGCCACCTGCTTCTATTAGAAGCACCTGGAATGGAGAATAGTGTTCCTATAGTAGTCAATAAGCAGGGAGTGGTGATTAAAATGGGAAAAGAAAAAAAGACTTTTATAAATTTCGCGACCAATTTCGAGGTAGCGCTCGTCGGCCGATGCCGCAGCACCGCTCGTAGTTGGTCACAGTTCTAACCTAACCTTACCTATGGATCCCTTCGACATCGTTTTTACGACAAACGATTAGTCGGAGACAAAAAATACCAAGACACTTGTAGCCTTATATTTAGGTGTTATAAACGATAGAATCGACAAAATAAACGATTTGCGAAAATAACATTTATTTGGCTAAATTTTTCTAAGTCCTCGCGCCGTAGCGCCCCTAAGGCTACACTCCAACCGACAATCCATTAAGCTCAGATGATGAGTAGGTACGCAGGATCTTCGAGTTTTGTATCGCAATCTAGAAAATCAAATGTATTGGCAGAGCGCGGGATAGTGAGCGATACTCGTCCGCGCGGTGGGGCGACCTGACATCTGTTTCACCCTATTATTATTATACTCTTTGGTTTCACCTGTGGTTTCACCGCCCGACCGCGCGGACGAGCGGTCGTGTGTTTTGTGTGAATCGCCATAATCAGTCCGTCTCATTATTTGAGAAGAACATTTTCGACACTTTAATACATTTTCCTTCGGTTTGCTGATCAAGGCTTCCGATTTTAAAACAAACCATAACAATAGCACAAAAAAAAAGATTGAGTTTAGGAAACAAATAGTAGGTTATTTTTTTGATGCCACTGCTTGTAATATTGATATCTTCTACTTAGTACTTCGACTCAGTATCAATATTTTCATGATAAATTTCATACAGCCGCCCGCCGCCGTCCGGCCGGCCGGCTTGGGCCGGCTATAACATTGGTAAAACCGGTCTTTGGATATGATTGAATACGATACTTATCACACTTACAAGAATGTTTAACGGAGATGTAACAAATATAGAAGACAACAAAGAATACTTTCTGTGAAATAAAGTACACCACACTCCAAAAAATAAAAAACCATTTTCAGCACTCGTGCGAACGCTGCGAACTTCGTGCGACAAACGAAAACGAATGTCAATAGTCAACCTCTTTGAAGTCAACTTTGCTTGTCAAAACTTTTGTAAAAAGTTTAAAAATGGCAAACCAAGGAACTTATATACTAACTGGAACGAGTACGAACAAAATGCAAAAAAAATAAAGTTGCAGGAATGACTTTGACCTTGAAAAAGTAATTCACCGCACCTTTATGCGCTTGGAGGGCTGTATTGATGATTTTGATGATTATAATTCTGTAACTACATACGTCTTACAGCCGCGATTCATAGCTTAATCAACAAATTTTCTTACGTTTGTATGTTGATCAAAATATTCCTCGCGACTGTCGCGGTGCAATAATGACTTTGACCTTGAAAAAGTCATTCTTGCACCTGTATGAGCTTGGAGGGTTGTATTGATGATTTTGATGAGTCGCGAGGAATATTTTAATCAACATACAACTTAGCACTGGCCTGCAAATTGCAAAAAACGTAAGAAAATTTGAATTTCGCGGGCTACCCTGACGCTTTCACCTTAATAGTTACCTATTTGTTTAAACAATCACTTTGAACAAAAAAAAAACGTAAGTAAAATGAAATAAGAAAGTAAAGATAAAAAAATATTCAGAAACAGTTGTTTAAAAATTATTTTCTTAAAAAACAACTTGTGAAGTTAGAACATTGACCCCCATTATCTCCGTAACTAGAAGGTTCCCACTTTCCCAGGTATGGTCTAGAACAAAAAAAATATCGCAATTAACCCAGAACAAGTGCCTTTCGGTTTCGTTTAAGGTCTTCTTACACCCTATATATTTGTCAGATTTTGAAAAAGTGAGATAAGTAAGGGACTCCTTGTGGAATCAAAAGTAATACTGTTATTAGTAATCACTACTTTATAAATTCACACTCAACCGCCCCTGGCTGCTTTAGCAGCCAGTAGCCGTTTTGCGAAATGTCCCTGGCTGCTAAAGCAGCCAGTAGCGCCTTCGTCCAACAAATGCAATAAAAAATTATTAAACTGCTATTTCTAGAGCTTCTCCGAATTCTTCTCGAATTCCTCTAGTAGCAAACTCTATACTATATTCCTCAACGTTCGGACCAACAATAGCAACAATATTCCATCGACAAATGTCAAAATAAAAGTAAAACTTTAGTGTAAACAAACTCCGCCATTTCTGACGTGTGGCGTCGTATTTCAATTGTTCTGTTATGTATATTGGTATTTTCGGATAGTGTTATATATCAAATTAATCGTGAAAATCTGTGCTACTATATTATCATAAAGGAAATCTACAAGAAATAAGTGTTTTTGTGATTAAAACGTGTGTGTTAACGCAAATACAGTGCATAATTAGTATTGTGAACATATTATTAAATTGTATATACAAAAACAAGTGGCTTCGTAAAGTTATAGGTACGTAAATAACCGTGTTCAAAAACAGTCGTTGGCGCAGGCCGCGTCAAAATAAACAGTGAGTATCCAAATTCTAATTTAATTCTAACTAGACTATCGTAAATAAACTAATAAGATTATGGTCTTATTGGAAAGGAAATATAATCTAGTTTATTTTAAAATTATTTTAATTGAAATTTAATATTTAGAAAAATTCAAATTAATATTTTAATAGCGAAATATCCGTTTTCATCACTGTTTTTCAAGTTCTACATTTTTTTTGAGTTTCATATTAATATAAGTTTTTTTTTTTTTTTAATATATAGATTCCATAACTATTCAGCTATTCACTGTAAATTTTATTTAGCTATAACTCTTGTAGTTTGCGATTGTTTATCTAAAGTGTCAAATTACTTGCGAATATTTCGCAATTTTTTGCACCCTGGGCGGTTTGGTGCAAAAAAGTCGCGCGCGGGGCGAGTGAGTGGGTAAAGCTGATGTAATTCCACTGCAGTTTTAAATATGTAAAGCGGGTCATAAAAAACGCGTGTGTTACCAAAGCAAATAGTTAAGTTATAGTCCATACAAATTCCATAACAATATGGAACTGATCGCCGCCGCACGACTGCAGCTAATGAGTAGCGCGCTGTTGCTGTTCAAATTTCGAACTAATCGCCGCGCGGCGCCAGTCAGTAGGCAGCGCTAGCGCGCTGTTAAAATGGCGGGAAAGCAACAGTGTGCATTCAAAGATTGAGTTTATTTAAAATAAAATAAAAAAACAGTTTATTCGGTAATTTAAAAACTTGGCTGCATGCTCTAGCGTCTTTGCCAACATTTTCACGCAGCCACGGCAGAAAATAATCCTCGCGCCATTTTTCTCAAATTTTCTTTTCTTTGTGCTTGTATTGTGAATAATCTAAAAATGACAACTTTCAATAATGAAGATGAGCAATATATTACTTCAACTCCACCGGATATGCTAACAGAAGCCCGAACTGCATGCGACAGCTTGCTGAAATTCCGCCTCGCATGTTATAACCATCTTAACGCACTAATATCGTAATGTACTATTGTAACACATTTGCTCGTAAAGGGTCTCTTATTTCACCAATTTCAATATCGTAATGTATCTCATTACGTACTTGTGCTGTAAAGTAAAATGCATGGGTTTATACTTTTTTTAATCTTAGCAAAGAGTATAATTATGTCAGAAAGGTGGTCAACATTTTATGAATAAAATTAACTTTGGGAGATGAAATATAATAAATAAACATTTAATTCTTTAATTTAATTAATTTTGACAATAAATTACAACCATTTATCTATGACAAAAACACAAAAATATTCATTTACTTTATTAGTAATACTGGCTGTTTTTTGTGTCTTTGCCTTAAAAAAAGCGCTGATGCGCGAGCCTCGCTAATTTGTGAACAAGTAAAAATTATTCCACGCGCTTTTTCTTTTCGCTGTATTGTTTTTATTTGTTGTATTTATTTCCTCGCAAATATGTTATAAAACGTCGTATGACATACGTGCGCTTTGATAATTACAGCCTCTGCTTTTTTATCGCCCTCGCCTACGGCTCGGGCTAGCAATATCGCCTCGGCTGTAATCTTCAATGCGGGTTGGCCCGGCATTGCCCTAATATGTAAGTACGACCCAGTTACGTCCCTAAATTCAGTATATGAGGTCACTCCAACGTCGGTGGCTGCCCTAATAATAATAATTATGTACGGCCCTGTAACGTCCCTATGAATTCAGTATATGACGTCACTCCAACGGCGGTGGCTGCCCTAATAATATTAATTATGTACGGCCCAGTAACGTCCCTATGAATTCAGTACCTATATGATGTCACTCCAACGTCGGGTGGCTGCCCTAATAATAATAATTATGTGCGGGCCAGTAACGTCCCTATGAATTCAGTATATGACGTCTCTGTAACGTAAACTGACGTCTTGAGGCTGTGACAAATTGACGTCATCTAATGGGACCCCAGTGAAGACATGACGTCTTTTAAAAAAATGCTACCTAGCTGTCTGTAGTCATCATTTTTTTCCCCCGTTTTTAAATGATATATATGATGCTCTATGCTCTGGTCCCCCCTCATAGAGTGGAGGCCTGTGTCCCAGCAGTGGGAATAGGCTGATGATGACGATGGTCTGGCCGCCTGCCTGACGTCAACCTTCCTTGGGAATGCTATTGTGCATATCGTTTAATTGTAAATATGCTAAGTATATTCCACTTGTCGCCTCTTACGACACCCGCTTGATGAGATGGGATGGTTGTATTCTTCGAGTCGGACCATCCTAATCGAAGGACTATCTGTACAAAATCAACGTAATCGAGGAAGACATCACTTCAGACAAAGATCGGCGACCTTGCATTGATATCCACAGTATTACATTACAACAATGCATGGTAAGTAAATGGTGACAAGTCATCGGGCTCTGGCGTGAAATCACCGCGAATGCCTGCCATTGTTCTGGTCCAAAAGGCCTAGAAACACGATTGGGTGCAGACAAATGATTCGACGACTTTACAGGAGTGCGTTGGTTAATAAAAATAATCTTTTCTTCCAACTATGCTTTAATTTCATCACAATCACACTAAAAACTCAGTACAAAGTGAGTCTTTAATGCTCTAAATTAGAGCAATAAAAATGTATGAAATTTCATTATTGCACAGTTTTTTTTTTAATCGCACCAAAAGATGCCAATCTCAAAATTAGCTCTATTCAGCCAGCCGATATCAATACCTTTTTTTTACGTACGTATTATTCGTTTCTATCCTATCTAAAGAAAAGCAGATTATGCACCTCGCCTTAAGTAATTTATATTGCCCTCGTGCCTGTTAGATTAGAGCCCTCGCTAACGCTCGGGCTCTAAATCAGGCACTCGGTGGAATAATTAATTACTTTGTGTTCGATGCAATAATCTACTATTAATTCGCTCAGAATTCAGACTATTACCTAGGTCCCGATTAATTGCCATATTAGGTACTTTTTTTTTGTACTTTTAAAATATATATGTTAGTCTGTATTTATCTATGGGCCAAAGTAGCCTAAATATTATTATTATTAGCGAAATACCTTGGGATCCTCTCGTTCTACCCATTAACACATTTGTAAAATGAAATAGGTTCCTTATTTCTTCAGAATAATTTCAAGGCCACAAGTCCAATTTTATGTTCCAGTTCCTAATGAAAACTTGGAATTACAATTGGCGTAGCGATTTTTTTAAAACACTTTTTTATTTAATGGCTTCTCAAGTCCATAGAACCAAAGAACATACCTTCCACTGAGGATTCTCCGACAGCCTCCCAGCCATGACAGAGCCCGCAGTTCCTCCACCAACCACCACGAAGTCATAATTCTCATCAGGCTGGTCCCTGCTGATCACTCTGTTGCAGGGGTCGGCCAGGTCGCAGCGGCCGTTGATATACGCCTCTAGGATCGTCATGAACAGCAGAAACTGGTTCGGGCAGGCCGATACCATGGAGGGGCCCACCTCCCGTATGGGGCACCCGCATGCCTGTGAAAGAAAAAATAAAATTAGGGTCTTTTCCTTTCTTAGCAAGCAGTACTAATACTAAATTCCTTTACCTGCTCACTAAGGAGTTCTGTCAAGAGGGAATAGAGTTGAACATTAACCATAAACCGCATATCAGAAAGGTGCAGTCATGTTCAAGGGTACAACAAACATCCTTATCGCAAAAAATAATCAGCTGTCCTATACAAAACTTTAGCACCTCATCATCTGTCTAACCTTTTCCCAACTATGTTGGGGTCAGCTTCCAGTCAATTTTTTTTGTTGTTACAGGAACTGATGGGCGTTACTAAAGGCAGTTTTGTTAAATATTTTTCTGTATAACATTTTTTGTATAGTAAGCAACGACCTATTGCCGGGCCTAACCTCGCTGTCCCCCCTATACTTAAGTACTAATGCTGTAACAAAATAATATTGCAATACCAAATGATTTGAAAAGAGTAACCATGGAGGTTCTTGCCGGTTTTTCTCCATGGAAACGACCAACGCGAACCGTGCGCACCTTTTTCGACGTTTTTTATGTGCTCATCTAGGCCGTGAAATAAATATTTTGATTTTGACTGAAGACATTTCTGGGCCGACTGAATCTATATTACCTACCATAGATAAGTGGAAGAACTAAGGGCCAGTTATAATAATTTTGGAGGGGCATTTTTGGGAGGCAATTTCCCACGCATCATCAACATAGAATTATGACCTTGTCCTCTGGACAAAATACGGAAGTCTCGACAACCAAGGAAACAAATGGTACACACGCAACGGATGAATTTTTTGACGCAATGTAAACAAAGGGTTAATTATTTCTAACGACATCTACTTACTGATTGAATGTAGGTAAACGAGGATCAACACCAAGTAACATTAGAAGACAATTATTGAATGATTGAATATACCTTAATACAGTAAAAACGTCAGCAACTCCATTGTAGGGTTAGCTTAAGAAATAATCTCGAACTGCGTATTATTAATGCTAGGTAGGTACTGTTTTTTGTCGACGCAACGAAACAAATTGAAAAATTTCAATTAAACGTTTGTTTTTCACCATAATATGCAAAGCTTGAGTTCGAAGAAGTAACGGATGGAAAGACTGGAATTATGCAACAATTATCAATCTACACATTTAAGATAAATTTTACGTCATCTTTTGCCTAATAATCAATAGACAATCATAAGCTGGCCTAAGCCAGCCTGCAGTGTATCTACCTACTGGCTTCTCAGCACTTTTGGAAAGCCGAGATGCAGCGTCCTATAGAGCTTTATGATACCTATTGAATAGGCATGACGACAGTATCAAAAAATTGCAAAGTTGGAATATTGCAAATTAAAATGGACACGTATTTTTTGTTTTTGTAAATCAATGAATATTGACAAAAGATAAAACGAATCATAACTTGGGAGTGGGGGCTCGTGACGTCAGAACTAGCTAAAAATTATACCAAGGCGTGACGTATTGAGAATATTAAAAGCGTCATAACTTCGTCAATTTAGGTTTACGTAAGTAACAAAAGAAAAACCACGAGTCAAATATTTTTTGATAATTTAACTGACGGACGAATTAGATTTTTCTTGTCGTCTCGCCTATTCCCTTAACAAGACAACCTTTATAATAGTGCGTGATCTAATCCGAAGGACATCAGCTCTAAACGACATGATGTGGTGAACATAATACCTAATTATGTAAACTTTTTTGTTACTTACTTTTTGATATATGTAACCAAAAAGTTTACATAATATATGTTCCCATCAGGGGCGAGGGCCCCTAAGAAGCCGATTCCTGCCGGCTTCCCTTCGAGAAGGAGAACAAGGCACTCTACGTAGTGCCTAGGTGTCTACTGTAGGCAAATAGTATATTACAAACACAACTGTGGATAATTCACATCCTGTCGAACATTCTTGTCCAAACAAAAAACTTTTAAAGCGCAAACCCTCGGAGAATCAATAGCTCTATCACATATGAATAATTTCCGTGACGAAATGTCAGCAACTGCGGTTTCTCGTGAAAATCGTGATGATGAGCTGTTGATACCACAAGTTCTCACCATGATGACTTCATAATTACCCACCTATGTTTACCTTACCTAGTAGGTACAAATCACTCGGCATGCATTTTAGGATCTACTCATAATGTTCCTAGTAAATTATAAGTACCTAGTTATGACGAAATAAAGCTACTTAGCTACTACACTAGTCGGTGACCTCAGTTTGATTGATTTAGTTTTTTTGTCACCGACTTCTGAAGCTAAAGTTATTTTTCACTTTTTTGTGTTTTTTGAAGTCGGTTTTATTTTTTGCAAAAAAGTTTTTATTTTTCACTTTTTAGTGGTTCGCATGTGCTTACCCCTTCACAGCGTACCGGCGTGATGTTGTTATGAACTGGTGTAAACAATAGACAGACATGAGATTTCAGCAAACCCAGTCCATTTGCTATCATTTATTGAGGAGTTCCGTTGCCTATCTCCAAAGTTCTTCATCAGATCTTCACCAAATTGAAAGGCACCACTCCGAGAAAGAACTCTTTCAAAAACTACCCAAATCGCTTCAAGTGTGCCTATACAATTTGAAGAGTTCTCTCTATTTCTCCAGGATCCCATCATCGGATTTGATGATCATGAGACCACTTGGGAAGTATACCCTTTCAAACAAAACAAAAAAAATCCTAATCGGTCCAGCCATCTTCGAGTAATCAGGGAACATACATAAAAAAAAATTAAAACAAAAGAAAAAAAAGTTCCGACTGAGAACGTCCTCCTTTTTGTAATCGGTTAAAAACAGACAGATGACCGGATGCATTTTTTTTTAAAAAAGGTATCTACTATTCGAGTTCTATTATCTACCTACTCCTAGCCTACCTACCTATTAAAATCACATAATAATTAATTAAACAATTTATTTTAACTTTATCTAATGTGTTCAAGACAATTGTTACTAGTTATGTGTTTGCAAAAAATTGAATAAGATAATTTACACATTTAATAAAAAAATAAAGGTATAATGATTACTACTGAATAAAAAACTTAATTAAAATCTAAAGAAAATACAATCAGTTTCAACTCACCTCTGGATCTCTTATCATGTTGTTTACTAAGTAAGTTAACGTGCACTGAAACAAACAATATAATAAAAAATTAAAATTAATTATATGTATGTCATCTACTATTGTACTGCGAAAAGTTATAAAAACATAAAACTAACGTAGGTATTCTTCAGATTGCATTTTTCAGATGATAATAATACAAATACAATATGAATTTTGATTTATTATAGCTTCTTTTGTTATAAAACGTGAGTTTGAATATTCCTCTTGTGCTCCACTAACGTTGGAGTGGAGGGACTGAGGGTTCGACTAAGTTTAACCTATTCACCCATAACACGTTAGCTGTATTAAGGCACAGAGGTGTCTGAGATGTGGTCTGCATCACTGATCGTAAAGACCACATCATCATCATTATCAGCCTATTAATGTTCAGGACACAGGCCTCCTCGCTGTGAGAGGGAATGGGCTATAATCTACCACGCGGGCCCAGTACGGATTGGTAGATGTCACATGTCTTCGATATTTTTCGGTTCTAGGACATGCCGGTTCCTCACGATGTTTTCCTTCACCGTTTTGAGAGCAGTGGTGATGAAATAAATTACACAAAGTAATGCGCCAGCCTGGGTTCGAACCCACGACTTACTGTTCGTAAGTTGTGTCCGCCACCACTGGGCCACCGCGGCTACCACATAACTACTAATATAAGACTAACTAACACTAGACCACATAATTTGTCATATTAAAACGTAAGTAATAAGAAATAGGCGTCTTTTCCCATTTACATAAGTTCAGACTGGTGACTTTGGCATGAAACAAAGAAACAGGATTTTACAAAGACCGCCTTTCAGACAGTCTAAGGACTGTTAGACGGAAGAAAACCGAAAACCTACTCAATCGATACAGCACAGCACTACGTGAGGACGCTATGTGGGACATCACTAATCTGGCTCTCTTGACATTTGATGATTTTGGCGGTAAAAGTGTCTCGAGTATAATAAAGTGTTTAGAAATGGATTCAATGATTAAAAACTCTTTTAATTACTAATAGGACATACCAGGACTTTTTCTATTATAGACTCAACATATAATAATGGGCTTGAAACCGAGGAGAGGCCCGATTATATAGGCCTCTCTGAGCTTAAAAAAGGGGTAAAGGCATTTGTCTAATTAATGGTGGAACGCTGTAGGCTTAAGTTGATGATGTTGAAACCAAGAGAAAAGACCTGCATGAATTGAAGAAAGTCTTTGAATCGTATGAAATAGAATGCGTAGTTCCTAGGATTCCACAATATTAGTAGACCCTAAGAAAATTTAAACTGACAAGTGATCAATATTCTGATCACTTGTCAGTGAAAATTTTATTAAACTAACCAATCACGTTTCAAAATCGCTTTTGATCTGTCGACAAAAGCTTGGCCGTGTCGTCCACTATGCGTAACTTTTCTTCGATCAGTAACGGTCGGTACCGTTACCCATCACTCAATATACTGTCATGGCGTTAGCCATTCGTTTCATATACTCCTTGTTAGTTTAGAGACTAAGCTTTTGTTCTAAAGGGTCTTCGACGACGTGCAAAGTTACCATGAATTCAGCACACATAATAGGCGAGACGACAAAAAAAATCTAATTAGTCCGTCACTTAGATTATCAAAAAATATTTGACCCGTGTTTTTTCTTTTGTTACGTAAACCAAAATTGACAAAGGTACGACACTTTTAAAATTCTCAATACGTCACGCCATGGTCAATTTTTAGCTAGTTCTGACGTCGCGAGCCCCCACTCCCGAGTTTTGATGCGTTTTATCTTTGTCAATATTCATTGATTTACAAAAACAAAAAATACGTGTCCATTAATTTCCAATACTCTAACTGACGGACTAAATAGATTTGCAATTTTTACTGCATTGATACTGTCGTCATGCCTGTTCTAGATATCCGAGTAGCGACTTTTTTAAATAAAAACATCTGCTAATGCAGGAACAGACTATTTTCTAACCTGTGTTAACAGATCTATACCTAAGTACCTACAGCAAAATATCGAAATTACGCGTGCCTAAATAAACATAACGCTATAAAGCTAAGTATTTCCTATATTTGCATACGAGTCGTGTTTTCTCAGTTTATTTGTAAGGTAGTATTTTAAATTGTGAAGTACCTACGTCACAATACGAATTAGATACAATTTGAAGATTTGTGCAAACGAAGATAGCTGGATGATTCCATCAAGCATTGCCCAAATGATCGATATTTACAACTATATATGCTATATATTTACAAATCTCTGTCGTCTGTGGAATTCACCGCCGGCTCTCCGTCCGTCTCTTTTCCCTGATCATTGGAAATCATGATCTGTCAAATGACCAATTTGGTCGAGACGCCATTGTTTAACATTGTGTCTACTTTGTGGACAGATCATGGGATAATCTGGATCTATTCAATCGGTTTCACATCAGGCGAGTTGCGGTCAAACGCAAGCCTATTTATTTAGTACTAGCGCTTCGCTCGCGACTTCGTCTGTTTGGAAAACAGTGTTTTCAATGATATACAACTGTTTAGGCAGCGCATGCAAATAACACTATTTTAAGAGGTATTTCTCTCCGTCTGGCTCGACAAAAATTGTGACAGCTCGGCTAATATGCATGATATCAATATAATTCATAGCCTATGTTACCCGGTAAAGATGTAGCTTTCTAATGGTGAAAGAATTTTTAATATCGGTCGAGGAATTTTTGATTTAAATCGTAACAAACAAACAAACAAAAAATAATCTTTCCTCTTGTTTAGCATAGATAAGTAATTTTTTGGGGGAGGCCGCTTCATGTTGATCAAATCATTTTGACCGACCCGAGAATCGAACTACATAACCCTACCAAACGCTAGAGGCACAAATTTGTTAACGGGTACAAAACCGCTACATTTTATTACGTAATTTTTCCCCTTTTTTTTTTCGGATGGGAAATCATCAAATGACTCCGCCCGCTCTGGGCGGAGCAGGAGGGAGTGTCAGACTTTTACTGACTAAAACCCATCCATGTTCCTTCCTCGCCCTTTGTGTTCCGGGGCCACGGTATCTCTTTCGAATAGTCCCGCAGCCCCGGCAGGCTTCGGCCCTTGCAGACCCCTTCATTTCATTCGGAACACAAACGCGCCGTCGCGACACGGCCTGTTGTCATGAGACGGACGGACGGCGTGCTAGCCCATAGCTCCCCGTCCACAGGCCCGCGCCTACGGTGGCCGGAAGCCACCACGTGGCCCCCGACGCCCGGAGCGCCTCCTGCGGCGGCCGGGACGTGTGGATCTCTCCCTGTCCCGTTCCGCCACCTCCTTCGCTAGCATGACTGCTTCGCAGAAGGACAGCGTCCCATTCCGTCTCGTTCCGGACCATGGATTAAACCAAGGCCGGGAGCGAGAGGTCGCCGCCGCCGATCGCCGCTACGAGGACACGGCGGTGCTCCGCCCAAGCGGGGCACACCTCCACCGTGTGCTCCACCGTATCTTCCGGTCGATCCTCACAATGGAAACACCCGGGCGTCTCCTCCCGCCTGATTCGGTGCAGGAACTTACCGAAACATCCGTGTCCGGTAAGAACCTGCGTCAGGCGGAAGGTGAGGACGCCGTGGCGTCTCTCCAGCCCTCTTATTTTTCCCCTAATTTTAATATACAGGGTGTAAACCACCTCATCACGAAGCCGTCAACCAAGCATTCTGTACATCAAACTGACTAACTTTACGCAATAATTATTGCTGGGAAACGGCTCTTTTTTTTGGGGTGAAAAATCACGTTTTGTGGTAGAACTCAATGCAACGCACTCAAAACATTGTGCTGATGCATGGATTAAATAGTGCGGAGGTCGTGGAGATGTTTTAAGTAAAAATCATACATTAAAAATTTGTATTTAAAAAAAAAGTTGTCAAAAAGTTGGAACTTTGACCCCCAATATCTCCGAAACTAAAAGGTTCCCAGGTATGGTGTAGAACAAAAAAAATATCGCAATGACGAGAAGAATAAGTGCCTTTCGGCTTCGTTAAGAGGTGTTTTACACCCTTTATTATGAGTAAGTATATTAACATTGTAACCTACTTGGTTCATTGTCCCCTCAATCATGTAGGTAAACCACATCATGCTTACTTATTTAAATTGATGTAAACATAACAGTAGATATTCAAATAGCTCTATTGGGTGATTCATAAAACTAACTTTTACCCGTGTTTTCGCTAGTGGTCAGAACTTATCCCTCTGGAACTTACTAAAGGGACAAAAAGTATCCTTTGTCCTAAGAATTGTTCACCTGAGAGGGGTTACTAATTAAACAGCAAACAATTAACAACAAACAAATTACCAACATTGTGCATTCTACTAATCACACTATACAGGGTGGAATTTTTCAATGCCACCTGGAGGGAAAGTACTTTAAACATTGACCTTATCGATTGACATCAAAAAGGTACAGAATGTTATTTTTTCTAACTTTAGTCGATCAATCCCGGGTTCGATTCCCGACTGTATGGCAAGCGAATTTTCGATAATCTGTGAATGCAGATTTGTTTGTAATAGAATGTTTCCGTTGAGTAAAATTTGCTATTTCCAGTATTTAGAGTACTTTCCCTCCAGGTGGCATTGAACAATTACTCCCTGTATATAAAGGCGTTTGTATGTGCGTATGCACGTATGCACGTATGCACTCTTTCACGCAAAAACTACTGAACACATTTGGATGAAATTTGGCACATAGATAGCTTATAACCTGGATTAACACATAGGATACTTTTATCCCAGTAGTATGATGCCGGTCAATTATCGAACTCGACGCAGGCAATGCCACGGGCATAAGCTAGTTAGTTTATTTATAAATTTAAGAAAAATTGTTGCATACGATTTTTTTTTTACCTGTTATACAAACGGCATTAGGGGTGTTTCATGCCAGACCAAGTCAAGTTCGATGTCTTCAAGGCATAACATTATGGAAACAGGTCTGAGATTATGGCTTAGAAACCAGCTGTTAAATATAGTATTAAATATCCTTTCGGAATCCAAGAAAACGGTAAATGTTTATTTACTGCGAATAACTGTAGAAATAATTAAAGAAACTTGACCGGCGTAAGTAGGTGGTCACCCAAATGGGGTTTGTCTCCACTGATCGCGGTATCATTGAATAAGTCACGGATCACGGCGAGTTGTATCCACTGATACCGTGATCAATTTTCTTCAAAAGATTAATTGATGTTTTCACTTACTGATATCCGCGGCTAACGAAAACAAAAATGTATATTTTCGAAACTGATCACTGTGTAGGTACAGATACAAGAATATCATCATCTGCCTAGCATTTTCCCAACTATGTTAGGGTCGGCTTCCAGTCTAACCGCATGCAGCTGAATACCAGTATTTTACATGGAGCGACTGCCTATCTGACCTCCACAACCCTCGAATACACAAGAATAATAAAGTATAATATTTTTGAAACTGATTTTCTTGGGTAGATATTAATAAATTATCCTTTCATGTAAATATACCAACATACTTCATGTTAATTAATGTAATTGGACTTGTGCCGTTTTAATTAACTATAAATAAATAAAAATAAATAAATAAAATAAATACCTACACGATGTGGACCAGTAAACCCACCTTAGCAGATACAATATAATATACATAACAATAAATAAAAATAAAATATTTTTAAATTTTGTTTCAAATCTTGATCCATACTGCTGTCTGAATTATTTAAAATAATGAATTGAATTAATTTAGTGTTCCAAAATACATAAGCTTAATGAATAAACCACTGACTTAGTTCCTATATAGTTTCCCTTTTGGATTCGGATTTACCCAGCTTTTTCTATTCCATAGATTTTCCCATACTATGGGGGAAAAATACTCTATTGATATAATATGTGGTTTTACAATCTCAAAACGTAGTATTAGGATAAAAAATAACGGACTCGCAAAAAACACTAAAAAGTGGATAAAGGATTTATTTCCGAAAAAAAATACAGCCATTTTGAGAACCTCCTTCCTTCCTTAAAAGTCGGTTATAAAGGCTGGCCGGCTGCTAACTACATAACAGAGACAAAACTGTAACTCATTAGATTTACAAAATGGAAGAATAAACCTATATAATAGGCTTGACGACAGTATCAAAAAATTGCAAATCTATTTAGTCCGTCAGCTAGAGTATTGGAAATTAATGGACACGTATTTTTTGTTTTTGTAAATCAATGAATATTGACAAAGATAAAACGCATCGAAACTCGGGAGTGGGGGCTCGTGACGTCAGAACTAGCTAAAAATTATACCATGGCGTGACGTATTAAGAATTTGAAAAGCGTCGTAGCTTCGTCAATTTTGGTTTACGTAACAAAAGAAAAAACACGGGTCAATTATTTTTTGATAATCTAACTGACGGACTAATTAGTTTTTTTTTGTTGTCTCGCCTATTAATTGTGTTCTAGGAATTGGTAGGTATGTACATTAATTGTAAAATAAATAAACAGGTAACATTATTTTTTTTTTCGTCTCGTCTATTAGGCATAGGTTCGCTATTTCGGTGGAGCGAGTTTTATGAGGCTGTTGTGGTCTGGTGAGGACTTCACAAACATTTCGCCAATGACTTGCCCGACTTGGGAGTCGAAATTAAGACTTTATGCATAGCAATACCGATCACTAGATGACCGAGGCAGTAAATGAATTACCTACTTAATATTTCCAATCCATGTGCAATGCTTTAGTACCTACAATAGTAACTTTCACTCACTCGACTTTTACGATTCTACTTAGGCGACACTTTCCATGTTTTCTTTTTACATGAAAATGTTCAAAACTCCACTTACATAGTTGGTTAGTGGTAACATTATATGTTATTAGTAGGTAGATACCTATAATAGGCATGACGACAGTATCAAAAAATTGCAATTCTATTTAGTCTGTCAGTTAGAGTATTGGAAATTAATGGACACGTATTTTTTGTTTTTGTAAATCAATGAAAATTAACAAAGATGAAACGCATCAAAACTCGGGAGTGGGGGCTCGTGACGTCAGAACTAGCTAAAAATAATACCATGGCGTGACGTATTGAGAATTTTAAAAGCGTCATATCTTCGTCAATTTTGGTTTACGTAACAAAAGAAAAAACACGGGTCAATTATTTTTTGATAATCTAACTGACGGACTAATTAGTTTTTTTTTGTTGTCTCGCCTATTAATTGTGTTCTAGGAATTGGTAGGTATGTACATTAATTGTAAAATAAATAAATAGGTAACATTATTTTTATCGGAATAGTTTCCGATAAAAATAACAAGATGTTTTGAATTAGATATAGTTAATTTAATTTTGAAGAATTCAAAGCAATGTACAGATTTTAACTTGAGTGGGCACTGCCGCTTCCATTCCAAAACTTTAATGTTAACTATAATTATCATCACGCCTCTTAACGAGAACTTTGGCAGGGACCCAACCTGGGAACAAACCCACATTTAAACCGATTTTAAGTCATGATGACCAAAATCTATTTTCTAAAAAAAAAAAATATACCTTAAATATTCCTATCACTAAATATCACACGAACACAATCACACACGAATAATAAATAAATGATGCGTATAGATGCGCCCGCGCACGTGAGATGATGCGCGATCGACAACGCGCACTGCGCGCGCACAGTTTGTTTATATGGAGAAGAGACGATTGGGCTGCGGGCTAATGTACACTGGTGATACATGGTTGTGAACCGTTGTTACGATGTAAAGGAATCATCATCCGCGTTACCCTTTTCCAACTAAGTACTTGTATTGGAGGTCGGCTTCCAGTTTGATGCAGCTACTTTGTATAGCAACTGCCTATTTGATGCCACCTAGTTACTGGATAACACGATACCCTTAAGGAAGGAGGCAGGAATTACTTTTTCAAGGTCAAATTCATTCCTGCACCTTTATGCGCTTGGAGGGTTGTATTGATGATTTTGATGATTATAATTCTGTAACTACATACGTGTTACAGCCGCGAATCATATTTTAATCAAGATACAACCTGACACTGACCTGCAAATAGCAAAAAACGTAAGAATTTGAATTTCGCGGGCTACCCTGGAGCATCCACCTTAATTTCCGCTCCCACATCGCAATTCCCGTGTCCCAATTCCCGTATCCCAATTCAGTTTTTCCGTTCCCACATTGCAATTCCCGTGTCCCAATTCCCGTATCCCAAGTAAATACCCGTAACGACTGACAAAGATCAACAAATGGCAGCCGTGACCAACAGCTTAACATGCTTTCCGAGGCACGTAGGAAATTCTGAATCCAGTGGATGGTCATTCATCCACAGACCGACCCAAATCTGGACATACACGGACGCTAAGATAACTTCTAAAGGGGAAAATCTATCGGCATTTCCATTGTGTACGACACTTTATATCAGCGCCTTGGACTCTACAATCCCTCATAACTCAAACCTTGTGACATTCAACCCACTTATGATAACAGAAGATTTCCCGCATTGGATATAACAGAAAAAGTTTATTTTGCATATTTTTATTTGCATATTCATAAAAACTTTCCTTGTTATCATCTTGTTAATGATTCTAAGGTCGGAAAAATATGACTGGGTTTTTCTTTTAGATCTAAACTACTACCATTTTGATATTTAGAAGTTGGAAATATAATTCCGCTAGTATTGTGCCGATTTTGTTTGATTTTGGGGAATGAGCGCGGAGTTATGGGGTTATATCAGGGTGTGTATCAAATGATTGAACCATAGGGACATAATGTTAGAGTCTTAAAAAGCAGCCTTCTCTTTCATTTGACATTTGTACGTTCTTCTTCTTTTCGTGTGGGTAGCGCTTAACCTGGTGTCAGAGTTTTTATGCCGCCCATGGGCCTCTGACTTGGCTTTACATGCCGTCGAGAAATATCTCTCAGGCATGCTGGTCTCCTCACGATGTTTACTTCACCGAAGCAAGTGATCATTGTACTTATGTGTTATGATCAAACTTCGAAGTTCCGGCGCTTCTAGGTTTGTCAAGCCAAACTTCAGGTCAGGACAAGACGTCTTAGTCAAAGTCTAAACCAATAGCGTGGTTGAGCCTTTGACCAACGAATTTATGTCTAATCCTAGGAGAAACCAACTTGTACAGTTCAATGCGGAGTTTGGCCAGTAAGTTAACTAGAACTAAAGTTCAAGGTAAATATCTCCTATTTCTGTTTGCAGGGTTTAAAGTAACCAAACGGAGTCCCGCCCGAGTCGGGGTGGCCCAAGTCCTGAGCTCGCTTCGCTCGCTCTTGCATTCTTATAAGTTTTAGCTTTACTTTCTTAGGTGTTCCGAGCGGGAATCAAACCTGTGACTCAAAACCTACTGCAAAGAAGATAATTAATTTAAATACTATCAATTCTAGAATCAAAAACAAAAGCATGCTCCACGAAATCACTCGTAGCCTTTAGTTGTTTATCTAATTGATGACGAACTATCGTGACGACGATCATGAACTATAATTGTTTATTCATTCAACTTCAGCATGATAAGACAAAGTTACGTTGAGCCTAATGTGATTCATCGATGCGTAAGTAAGACCAGAACTTATCTTCATATGGATGTCACTTGCGACTTCTTCCTACTAAAACACTGCATGACTTGCATTGTTGGGTTTTTCCAGTTTTCAAAAATAAGTATTTTATGAGTTTGCGTTCTCACAAATGGTGTAGGTCAGGTTTTCTAAAAAATACTATTGTAAGTAAGGTTTACTAAAACGAAACAAACGTGTGTTTAGATATTATAAATGAAGAGGGTTATGTCACTTTTATAAAGGTTAAAGACCCTTAACGAAGCCGAAAGGCACTTGTTCTCCCCGTCATTGCAATATTTTTTTTGTTCCAGTCTAAACTATACTTGGGAACCTTCTAGTTACGGAGATATTGTGCGTCAAAGTTCCAACCTTTTCAAAAGGATTTTTTTTTTAATATTATTTTTTTAATGAAAACTGTATACTTCCTAGGTACTTACTTCTAAATAGGACACCTATATTTATGAGTATTATCCACATAGCGTTATACAATGTATGACGTAAAGCGATTTTCAAATAAAAAATTTAAACAGAGCGCGTAATTACTCGCTATTCACATCGAACCGTAGTACAATAACAATTATAGAACCTAGAAACGTATTTCATTTGAAAAAATTGTGTCCGAGGTCGCAACATCATAGTTGTTGTTTGTAGATTTGGTACCTACATAAAATACGTAACAAAGTATATAAAATGTTAATGTCTATCCTGTCAATGCTTTGTTGGTCTAGTATTCGTAAGCGTGAGTTCTAAGCACGAGGATCTGAGTCTGGGTGTGTCTGTGTGCCCGCTTGATAGCAAAAAGCTCGACCCCTTTTTTTTCGGATGGGAAATCATCAAATGACTCCTCCCGCTCTGGGTGGAGCAGGAGGGAGTGTCAGACTTTTACTGACTAAAACCCATCCAAGTTCCTTCATCGTCCTTTGTGTTCCGGGGCCACGGTATCTCTTTCGAACAGTCCCGCAGCCCCGACAGGCATCGGCCCTTGCGGACCCCTTCATTTTGATGACTCTCTTTAAGGCGCGCGTGGAAGACGAACGCCCCGTCGACACGGCCTGTCTTCATGAGACGGACAGACGGCGAGCTAGCTCATAGCTCACCGTCCACGAGCCCGCGCCTACGGTGGCTGGGGGCCACCATGTGGCCCCCGACGCCCGGTGCGTCTCCCGCGGCGGGGTAAGGCTCGCCCCCTATTACACAACTGGCGAAATGTGGGTGTTGTATAGTAGTGGGAACATTCAAGGGTGATTATGCTTTTTGTTCATACTTAAATCTAGCCCAGTGCTCATAAAACTAGCCTAGGGGAATTTAGATATGGTGAATTAAATAAATAAATACTAAAATAAATAAATAAATATTGCTGGACATTACACACAGCGCCATCTAGTGCCGCAATAAGCAGCGAGGCTTGTGTCGTGGACACCAGATGTTGATATACTACATAGATACTTTTTGTTTGTAAATACATATTTATTATACATATAAACATCCACGACTCGGAAACAAATGTCCATGCTCATCACACAAACATTTGCTCCTACTGGGATTCGAACCCAGGACCCTAAGAACGTAAGGCAGCTTCACTACCGCTGCGCCATTCGGGTCGCCAAATAAAAAATTACATAATACAAAATCGGCCAAGTGATTATCGCACTGACTGATGGTTTTTACCAACAGAACAAAAGTAACATCTAAAAATTGGAGTCTGCTCCAAGATGGCTATGGATAGGTAGATACACATTTCTAATTATAAAAATAAAATATTGGATTAATGCCCAGTTGATGGGAATAGGCTCGCCCCTTATTTCAAGGGACTTAAACATACACTCGAGAGGGACTTAAAGAATGTTAAAAATCTCGGAAACTAAAAATGATAGGTTTTAATGCAATAAATTGTATTTAATAGACAATGTAATACTCCTTAAATCAAAGTAAAAAAAATATGAGTCACCATACATTTTATTAACACAAAATTACATAAAGAAAAAAACTGCTGATCTCTCCTTAAAACAAAAATAGGAAACATGAAATTTTTGAACTTTATTACGATTTTCTTGAATTTTAATACTTCGTATTGCCTCCTCGTGCTTCCATTACTGCGTTTACGCGGTTTGGCATGCTGTACACCAAGTTCCTTATACGATTTTGGGGAATATTCTCCCATTCCTCTGTGAGAGCAATTTTGAGCTCACGAAGCGTGATTGGGGGAGGGTTTCGTTGTTTTACGCATCTGCCTAGCTCGTCCCAAGCATGCTCGATCGGGTTGATATCCGGGCTGCGCGCTGGCCACTCCATACGAGTAATGTTCATCTCTTGAAGGTAGTCATTCACAATCCTACCTGTATGAGGTCGGGCATTGTCATGCATAAATATAGCATCCTCACCTAAATTGACCATAAATGGACCAACGTGATCATTGAGGATTTCTTCCACATATCTTACGCTAGTTAAAGAGCCGTTTTCTATGATCACCAGCTCTGTGCGACTTTCAGAAGAAATTCCGGCCCACACAAGTACAGACCCACCACCGTAGGCTACTTTTTCTTCGATGCATGCTTGCTTGAATCTTTCCCCTGGTCTTCGATACACTCTGTGTATTCCATCGTGCTTGTAGAGCATAAATTTTGATTCGTCGGAGAACATAACTTTTGACCAATCTTTAAAACTCCAATTTACGTGGCTCTGGGCATATCTTAGTCTTGAAATACGATGCCCACGCTCCAGTTTAGGGCCGTTTGCAGGTCTAAGGGGTTTTAAGTTAGATTCAGCAAGCCGACGTCTTACTGTCCATGCACTTGGGTTACTTCCTCCGAGGCGTCGAAACTGATTTGTGAGTTCAGTTCCTGTGAGAAAGCGATTTCGAAGCATGGTGTTCACCAAGTATCGGTCTTCTCGTGCTGTGGTACACCTGGTTCTGCCCGTTCCTGGTCTGCGTAGGTTAGAACCAGTTTCTTCGTAACGTCGGAGAACTCTTTGTACTGTTGACAGCGACACACCGACAGTCCTGGCTGTATCGCGCTGACTCCGGCCGGTTTCCAGCATTGTAAGTATTCTGGTGCATTCTTCAGGCGTAAGCGACATAATTTCAGCTTGAATAATGAATATAGAGCACTATCAACATGGTTTATGTACCCACATAAATGACAGATTACAAACAAAAGCAAAACCAAATGCTGTAATTTCGTAGTTCCATCTTCGAAAGTGGCCCTTTTTCAAATTTGATTTTTTTATGATATAACTATACAATAACTAAGAAGTTTTAATACCTTCATTTAAGGAGTATTACATTGTCTATTAAATATAATTTATTGCATTAACCTAGCATTTTTAGTTTCCGAGATTTTTAGGATTCTTTAAGTGACCCGGATTCATTGCTCTCGAGTGTAGATGGCGAATTAATGTTGGTGGACTATTAGGTTCACCTTTGTGTAACCCTTCGGGAATAAAAGGCGTGAAGTTATGTTATGTAAAAATAAAATATGTATTATATTTAAAAGTGGTTAATTTAGTAATTTTCTCACACATTTTTAATATACTTGCCAAGGTTGCTGGTATCTCAGGTAACATCAACGATATATTTAGATTTAGTAAAAAAAAGTTAATTAGAATAATAATTTACCATCTTATTGGCGCTATAATACCTACCTTGTATGTTATACAAATACCTAGCTTATCGTGTATACAATAAAATCCAAAATAAAAGAATCACCTACCCTATGACTAGGTAGCTCGTAGCTGAATAATAACAGTCGCACGTATCGATCTTCGAGGTTAAGCAATGCTTGCCGAGGTCGGCCTGTGGATGGGTGACCCTTGGGATAAGGTTAGACAGATGATGATGATGATGGTGCCTATGTGATTGAATTATTCTAAAATTCTTATCTAGTCAAACAGCTTAGTTTTATGTGGCTCTATTTACTGGGCTCTAAACGATGACCTTTTGGGGATGACAGGCGTAATCATCTCAAATCTCAAATCTTTATTGCATTCCATATGTATTACATAGATGGTGTAATCAAATAATAAAAAGAAAACAATATGGACCCTGTCGGGCACAGCAACATTAGGAGAGAGCAAGAGGGCTAAGTAGCAGTTTAATAATATTATTATAAATTATTAAATGTGTTGTTGGGTGTATAATTATGAATTTATAAATTATTAGAATATTAGATCTGTGCATTATGTATAATATATTATATTAATAATTTCTATTTATGTATTGTATTAAAATAATCTAGATAATTATTATGCAATTATTAGAACTATGTTTCATTTATATTAAATTATATTAATGTTTATGTATTTAAATTTTCATATTTGGTTTCTTACATTTCATATTATAATGAGAGCGAATTATTTTATTTTGAAATCGATTTGTCATCTATAAACTCCTTCATCATTTCAGCCGAAAGACGTCCACTGCTGGACATAAGCCTCCCCCAGGTGTCGCCACAATCCAAATTGACCGGTCCCGTGCGTCTCGCATCCAGTGGATCCCCGCAACCTTCACCAAGTCATCGGCCCACCTAGTGGGAGGCCTTCCAACGCAACGTCCTCCGGTTCGCGGTCGCCACTCCAGAACTTTTCGGCCCCATCGGCATCGTCGTGATATTCATGTCTAAATGAACCAAACTAGTTTGATGCCAAATGTCACTAACCCACATTTCATGGTTTTCCATAAAACTCATCTTTCAGATTAATCTTGTACTTCTTCGCCTGTGGGTATTTTTCGATTCATCAGACGTAAGGAAGCAATTATGGTATAATATGGATTACTATAAAAACACGATATTTTCTAACAAAAACACAAAGCGATTACAAAACAAAGCATCGGTTTTCCTTAACCGCGATTGAGTGACCTTTTGACCTTAAACTGACTGCCGCAGCAGTTTTGAGGGTCTAGCTAGACTAAGAACTATGCGACGAGGATAATGGAAAAGTCAAAAAAATCTCTTAAAGCTCATGTCAAATATTAACCAAATAGGTAAATATTTGCGTCTGTATATCGGTTTTCCATCACATACAGGTAAATCAATGAACTTAACCCATGAAATTTTTCACTAAACTAACATACATGAAAATCAATCAATACTTGTATAAATGACACAGCATTTTTACACCATATTCTGGGTACAACAACCACGGTGATACGCCATGATGTCCGGAACAGCCATTAGTAATGGTGCTGTATTGTCAACCTATTTATTTCTGTGGGATGTCTGGCTTCCGTGTCTATACAAAAGTATTACGGAAATTAAATATCGAGTTGTTCTGTGTGATTCCCTGAACATTTTAAAGGTTCCCCGCTTGTGAGGTATCCGTTGTTGATTCAGCTCTCGGCTCCATAACATTCCGAAACATCAATTCCGCGTCGGTTGAAGAGATATTCGCTTATAAAGCCGTAAAAATTGTGCATCCCGCCCTTCTAATTTCTAAAGTAAAATGAGGAAAATTCTGAAAGACGTTGGTTTCATCATCATCTATATATCACCTTCTTGCATATTAGTTGGGGTCGAAATCATTATTTACTTATTACGATATTTTTCTAAAAGTGATTAACTAACGCTTTACTCTCATAGGAGTGCATTCATCAAGTGCAGTGGAGTTTATATTCTCAACTCTTCTTCGCTTATGTTTCCACCAAGTCTAGGGACCATGATTTTTAAAAGCTACCTACCGATAGTGGGTCCCTCAATATCTACCACTAAGCGAGCATATGCAGGGTCCAACCTTCCGTGGTCAATCTGGAAGGCCCTGAACCGCCATCGAACCCAAATGGGAAGAAATAACTCTATCCCGTAAAGTGGGTCCTTCGATGAAAAAGCAGCAGTGCTCACTATGCTCGCCTCCCATCCTGCTCTCAGAGTCCGGAAATATGTAGGCAAAGTGACCTTTTGCTGCCTCCGACAATGCTGTGGAAGTGGTGAAGGTTTGGGCCAAGGTTTAGACATGAAGAAGAAGGTTACGCTTCTTTCGTTATAGTGTGGTTGGTGCCTAACCTGGTGTCAGAGTTTTTATGCCGCCTTGGGCCTCTGTCTTGGATTTGCACATGTTTCCTCACGATATAATCTTTCACCGAAGCAAGTGATAATTATACATGAATCCGAAAAATCAGAGGTGTGTCTGTTCGAACTCAAACGCTATAGGTGGTCTATAGGTATTACTACGATCAGAAAATACCTATTTCAAGTGTAAGTAGGTGTGATCTCGGTAATTATAGATTTTAAGAAAAGAACATTGTAACCTCATAATAAATAAATAATAATAAATATTGCATTTAACTTACAATATTGATGAGTTCACGCATCAGCTGTTCAAAAAAAACTTTTTGCAAAAAATAAATCCGATTTCAAAAACACAAAAAAAAGTGAAAAATAGCTTTAGCTTCAGAAGTCGCTGACTTTTGTTTGATCGATTCAGTTTTTTTTTTGCCACCGACTTCTGAAGCTAAAGTTATTTTTCTGTTTTTGACATCGGTTTTATTTTTTGCAAAAAGTTTTTTTTGAACAGCTGATGCGTGAACTCATCAATATTGTAAGTTAAATGCAATTTTTATTATTATTTATTTATTATATACAATATTCTTTTCTTAAAACTTAAAATTACCTAAATCACCTACTTAGACTTGAAATAGGCCTTTTCTGATGTTACGTCATGATGTTGTATAAACAATAAACATCCAAGCGATTGCAGCAATCACGACCCATTTGCCGTCTATTATTGAAGAGAACCCTCGTATATCTCCGAAAATCAGGATCAGACCTTCACTAAACTTATATGGGACCCCCGCGAAATAATATTCTTCTAAACAAAAAAGAACGATCAAAATTGTTGACAATTGTTCACAATCGGCAAAGAAATCGCTGACTATAAGTCTTGTGGAAGGCGGTTATAAAATATCCTGTTAATCATCTTCATAAACAACTTCATCATTATGAATAAAGCGGGAAACAACTAAGTAATAACGTAACCACAATTCTGCTCAAAATTAACACCTCTTGCGAATTATTTATGTAAATTATTCAACATTCATTTACGTAATCATAATAATAGCCTTGAACTAAGCTGATGCCAACTTAACTGTCAAGTTCAAGTTCAGTAATATAGCCAGCAAAAAAGACTTGAAAAACGCATTATTGATTTAAAGTTTTTTAAATATCGTTTTCCAATATCGAGTCTGTGAGCTGCGAGTATTCGTTTTTTTTTTTAAACAACGTTCAACACACAAAGAGGAAACGTGACACGAATCGATTTGGATTTGAATGGTTTTCTAAATTATTTTACGGCGCTACTATTTGTTTACGAATGTTTTGAATATAAGTTTGAATGAACCCTTAATTAATTTTTCAATGTATTTAAAAAAAATAGCCGATTACTCATCGTTTACAACAACGTCTAATTGTATAGAACGGCTGTTTTTTTTTTTCAAATTTACTGATGAAACATTTCGATTTGGGGTTCAGAATGGCGTTCTGATTATGAGAATAAGTGGTAACCGTTTGTGCTCGGTTTTTTTTTCCAACCTGTTTAATAAGTCTGTAGTGGTAGAAAAATACTTTTTTTTTGTTCGAGAAACCTTAGTAACTTGGAAGTCAATGGCTCCAATGTTACGGTAACATTTGCTCGAACTCGAAGCAAAAGAATTCCTCCCGTCGCGAGCTATAACGGTAAACGCCTTGTAGGACGCTGCACGTAAAATAAAACATTTTACATCTTAACGTCGTCATTTGAGAGAAAGTTAATAATATTTCTCTTCTGAAGTATTGAGATCAGACCTTAAGAGGGAACAGGGGCTGCGATTTTTTGTTTTTCATCCTGAATAATGCCGATTGAGCAATCATTTTTCGTAAAATTAAGGTCTGTTGTAGACACGTCCCTGTCATTTCCCTTTTCAGCAAGTAATAAGTAAAAAAAATATGACCCTCCGGAAATGACAAAAAATTATCCATTTTTTCGGCCGCGATTAGAGGACGAAAAGTTTTTAACAATAAATAAATTGAAAGGACCCAAGGCACACTCTTTCTTAAAATTTTCATGTCAGAAATAATTGAATTGGCTCGATTTTTGAGGAGAAAAAGGAGAATATACGAAACGTTGATCTTGTCAAAATTTATGTAAATTTATTTAATCGGTCTGAGCTGCAGCTGTCTCTATTGCACTCTACGGGAGTAGGCTTGACTCGCGACGGCCATAGTTTCTTCAAATACCTATTTTTCAAATTCCTCACACGTCCTGTTCCCTCTTAAAATTAACGTAAAATACAATGTTATTTTATAGCTGTCCCGATTAAAAACATTTGAGCGATGTCAAAGAGATTTTTCTGTGAATTCATAATTTGAATAAGACCTTACTGTAGAAAATTCAAAGTCCATCGTTTTTATTTTATATCAACCCATAATGTCTTACTGCTGGGCAAGAACCTCTCTCTGTCTACTCCCTCTATTTCTCACAGTTGTTTTCTGTTGTGGTTCTAACTTTTCAGAAGTCAGTCCTCCGTCAGTTTCATCTCGCCATCTCTCACCATCATCGGCAGCGAATGCCTTCCGAATGTACCTCATAACACAATTCAAGGATTTTCAGTGACCTGTGTGTATTAGTGTAGATGATAACGGAAGCAGAATAAACCTACTTAATTTAGTAACCTAATGTGATGTAGTGAATTAACAAAATCACACAAACGATTCATCAAATCCGTCTAATTCATTCACAGCCGCAGACAAACGCTCATTAGCTAACGTTATGACACGTGACGATGCCTTCATTTGTTATTCAAATTGCGCGGAAGTTTCGACAAAAACGAGGATGAAATATCTGAAAAAACTAGACGCAATTTGTTAAAACAACAACTGCCTCGTCTAGATTTTAAGGATAAGGTTTTACTCATGTCCACGGTCACAGCCCAGGTAAACGTAAAATTTGAATCTAGCATCAGTTGCAGAGGCCAATTCTGGACATATCGTCTCATACGAGCCTTCTACATAATTTCCTTC
The DNA here is from genome assembly GCA_963853795.1 of Xestia rhomboidea. NCBI lineage: Eukaryota > Metazoa > Arthropoda > Insecta > Lepidoptera > Noctuidae > Xestia > Xestia rhomboidea. Next base: position 8,089,158 of record OY970776.1, on the reverse strand, counting down.
CAAAAATATTTAAAGAAAGAATATCCGGAGAAATCGTAGAAAAACTGCAGTGATCGTCTGAATGATACCTTAGAGCGAAATAACACAAATGTCAAGTTTAACTCGTTACAATATTATACAGGGTGTTAAAGTGGTCGCGTGCCATATACAGGATTATTTGTAAAATACCGACAACCTCTCAGGACTGTGTTACTAACATCATAATCAACAACTTTTGTTCTATGACTTTTAAAAATTCATCATATTTTAGTTCATCAAATTTTCGTACAAAAATAAAAATATTTAAATTGTACGCTCTAATTGTTAAGAAATCTCTGCGAAGCAAAAGAAAGCGATAGTACAATAGTGAGGGGAGCGGGGTCAGGGCGGCGAGGGGCCCGTAAAAGCGTTCAATTTAAATATTTTTATTTTTTATGAAAATTTGATGAATTAAAATATGATGAATTTTTAAAAGTCATAGAACAAAAGTTGTTGATTATGATGTTAGTAACACAGTCTTGAGAGGTTGTCGGTGTTTTACAAATAACCCTGTATAGTGATGATTCCATGAAGCGTCTGGTGGTTCAGGGTACAGTAGAAGGCACGAGATGACGGGGTCGATCACCAACCCGATGGACAGACTCCATTAAATCTACCAAGATCCCTGCGGCTGACTGGGCTCGCCATGCAGCCAAAAGATACCGGTGAAAAAGGATCGCGAAGGCAGCGACCGCAGTTGTGGGTGCCCACCATGACCACGACCACTCTGTCAAGAGTGAACCACTAAGAAGAAGAATTATGTAGTTCACTTTGTCCGGTCTGTCGTTAATATATTTTAATGACTTTGTCTTCTTCCTAATTTGCTCTTTTTAACCGACTTCAAAAAGGAGGAGGTTCTCAATTCGTCGGAAGGTTTTTTTGTTTTATTTTTTTTATGTATGTTCCCCGTTTACTCGAAGATGGCTGGACCGATTTGGATTTTTTTTTTTGTTTAATAGGGTGATGTTCCCAGGTGATCCCATGATCATCAAGTCAGGATCTGATGATGGGATCCTCGAGTAATAGAGAGAACTCTTCAAATTTTATAGGTAAACTTGAAGCGATTTGGGTAGTGTTTGGAAGAGTAGAAAGAAAGAAAGAAAAAGCATTTATTAGCATTAGCCCGCACAGGACAAAACATAAATGAAATGGTGAAATTATCAACTAATAAAAATTAAACATAAAAAAGAAAATAAAAAGAAAAAGAAATTGGTCCTGTACAAGGCCAAAAGTCCCCTATCTCAGCATAATGCTGTAACATTAAAAAAAACGTCACAGCGCAGCGCTGGTATTCTGATAGGGCCTAAAGTGAGAGTGATGCTCCGAGTACTTTCTCGTAGTAGTTTCATTTCAATTTGGTGAAGATCTGATGAAGAACTTTGGAGATAGACAACGGAACTCCTCAATAAATGATAGCAAATGGACTGGGATTGCTGAAATCTCATGTCTGTCTATTGTTTACGCCAGTTCATAACATAACATCACGCCGGTACGCTGTGAAGGAGTAAGCACATGAGAAGCACTAAAACGTGAAAAATAAAACTTTAGCTTCAGAAGTCGGTGACAAAAAAACGAAATCAATCAAACAAAAGGTCACCGACTTCTGAAGCTAAAGTTATTTTTCACTTTTTTTGTGTGTTTTTGAAGTCGCTTTTATTTTTTGCAAAAAAGTTTTAGCCTTATTGCTTAACGTTATCGTCTTAGCGTTAGCGTTTGCCAGCCATATGCGACCAGTTTACTAAGAATATGCATTATTATCCATTGTGCATGGCACTTGCAGGCGAAACACAGCTTGTATTAGTCTGAACGGTCGAACCGATCAAAAAGTCCTCGAAAAGTAACCGCATATTAAAGGTTTAAATCCACAAAGTGGAACATCGACCAGTAATAGAAGGTAGGGGATAGCGCACGGCCGACCATTGTGGTACTCTTTGAGGGAGTCCTTTGTTTAGAATAGTTATTGTTTTGTATACCCTTTTTATCCGCTGATGTACCCAACTTTATTAATTTTGGGTATGGTTGGGTATAACGAACTGAGGGTCAGGAGGGATATCACACTCATTTCGTGTATATTCAAGGTACTTAGAGGTAGGGTACATAATGCGGACATATTAGGGAACATAGGTTTGTGTGTTCCGGACAGGTACGTGGGGCGACGTCGGCAGACACGCTTGCAGTCGGTGCCGCGCGCGCGGACCAAACTGTTAGGTGAGGCGCCATTGACGCGTGCGCTCCGCACTCTCAACCTCATAGACGTTGACTTATTCAATTGTTCTCTGAGTGAGTTCACAAAAAAATGTATTGTTTATAATAAGTTATTATATATATTAATTTAATATTGTTATTGTGTACACTATCGCATTAGGTAACCCTGTAAAGGTAGTCGTAAGCTGGAGAAAATAAATAAATAAATAGAAGATGATGTATTAATTGGGTCGAAATGATAATAATTACGCAGGGTTTATCTTTTCGCTCAATCCAAACCTACAACAGCGAGAAAAAAACTAGTTTTACAATTATTTATGAACATCTTCCGCCAAGAAACAATATAAATCTAATTATCTCATCTGACATGACGTCATCAAGCCAGTATGTTTGAGTAAACCCACACAGAGGGCAAAAAGCTGGGAAAACCAGAAGTTTTCTCTTTCGTCGGAATAACCAACACGACGGCACGTGACGTACTCTAACAAACATCCATCATGAGGAAAATCTGACGTGTCATCGTGTTTAAGTATAGGTTTAAGTGATGTAACGATAACATATTGGTACTTCATCTTCCATCGATATTGAACCGCTCATCAAGTATCAATTTGATCTTTGTTTTTGATAATAATACAGTGAAAACCGACACCTATACCTACAGGGTGTAAACGGACCTTTTACGTAGCCGTCAACCAAGCATTCTGTACATCAAACTAAGTAACACTACAATACATCTCTACGCAAAAATGGTTGCTGGGAAATTACTTTTTTTTTGGGTGAAAAATCACAGTTTTCGGTTAAACTCCACGTAACGCACTCAAAACATAATGCTGATGGATGCAATTGAATAGTAAAGGGTCATGAAAGTAATAATTTAAAGTAATGTTATGACACTTAAAACCAGTATTTACAAAAACTTATGAAAAAGTTGAAACTTTGACCTCCAATATCTCTGTAACTAGAAGCTTCCAGAACAAAAAAAACCAACAAGAGAACAAGTGTTGTTCGGCTTTGTTAAGGATCTTTTTACACCTATTATAATAGTTCAATTAAGTTTATTGTCTATGTTAGTTTAGGTTTATTTTAATTTTTAAATGCAATTAATAATAAATATCTTTCTTATGTTAAAATTAAATTATTATTATTAATTTTCTCAACTTATCATCAATTACATACATACTAAAACCCCTCCGTATCTCGCAAAACACCTTGCTTGGGAGCAAGGATCCCAGTGGTTATTTGCAGATCTTCGGCAGTTGTTACGGGTAGTCAGGATCCTAAAACTTAGACTACTAGCCTTGTATTACATCCCAAAATTTTAACATGAGAAAGATTTTTATTATTAATTGCATTTAAAAATTAAACTAAACTAACATAGGCAATAAACTTAAAAATGGCGCCAAAAAACTCCTCATCAACGCTGTCCCCAACTGGTAATGTCCCCAAGAGACTGGCGGTGTTGCCAGGCTGTATATGGCAATGCCTTGTATTGTATTGTATAACGGGCTGGTGTCTGCATACTCCACGTCCAAAGCGCATATTTTGCGTATGGGTGAAAAAATCATTCGATCCACGCCAGCTCCCCGAGGAAGGCCAGCAACGCCTTGGTGTTGCTGACAATCTCGCGGAGAGTACCTGGGTTACCAAAGTACCGAAGAACTACTAGCTTTACCAAGGAGCTTCGTATTACCCAGTAGACAGATTAGCAGATACTGACAAGCAACTCCATCCAGTTTGACTGGAACCCGATCTCAACATATATGAGAAAGTAAGACATGATGGTAACTATCTCCGCAAATTGATTTTAATTTTATTGTATTTTATGGATTCTAATGATCTAAAATAAATGAATTAAAAGTAACGAGGTTGTCGACATGTGGAATGTGAACTCGGCTATCATTGGCACTCTTTCGGCGGTTGGAGCAAGGTTGAATCAAGGAGCCCTTACCACCGCGGTAGCTTGGACCCTGCTCCCGATACCGGCGAATCACTATTTTTTGTATTTTTTGATCGGTTTTTTTATTAAGAAATATTTAAAAATGTATAAAATAAGATGCAGATAAAACCAATAAGGAAATAGTAACGTTATATTTATCAACACAGATTTTTATTTTCGTTTTATTGCAATGAATATAAAAATCCGTTGCATATTGCAAACGGGTACACTCTGAGTTCAGCGACAAAAGTGAAATCAACCTGTTTTCATTCTGAAACAGGTCTCTGAGTAACTGTGGTTCTGATCCTTGTTATCGATTGATTGGTACAATTTACGCACACTTTGGCAGCTGTTTTTGTTGAAAATTCATTAATAAAACAAACAAATCTGTGGTATTGTCTATTAGGATGTTGCTAGGACCTTTTGACCGTATGATGGATATATTACCGGGTAACCATTTTAGATCAACATTATGCCGTTTTTGTATCCTATTATTTACATATTTGCTGTAGTTAAAATATTAGCAGTTAAGATGGAATGCCGAATGATTGGCCACCACAGGATAGTCCGGTTAAGCAGTCAAGCAACCTTAGAGAGTTGCAACTGCGAGTGGTCTACATAAAAAAAAAATGCCGTTTGATGAATTAAAATTGACATTCTTAATACTTTATTTTGGCGGATGCAGAATGAATCACTTTTTAACACCCATCTAATTATGTAAAAATGCTAATTCGCACAAAAAAGTTAATTGTAAATCGCTCGCTGATCAGATCTGACATTTGAATGGGACACTTAGAATGCACTTAAGTGCATCGGCAAAGACTACATCATTGTAAGCCCAGATTAGATACGTTCCTACCTAAAGGCATTAGCCGGTTGACGTCGTGGTTTATCCAGAAAATTATATCACCGTGAAAGCAAGGTATCAAAATATAATGGTTTTATTTATTAAGCCAAATACTAAGGAGGAGTTTTTTGACGCCATTTTTTAGTATTAGTTTATTTATAAACTAATACTACCACCCTCCTACAATTTTTTGTTTTTTTTTTTGTTTAGTTTTTTTAGTTCGTTTGTTTGTTTTTTTTTGTTGTTTTTTAAGTTAAGTAATTTAATTTTAGTTATTGTAATTTATTAGTGTAAATATATTGTTTTATTTATGGTTTTATTTAGATGTGGAGATAACATTTTCTCATCGCTGGGTGAAGGTGTAAGTACAGGAGCAGATGACGGTGCTGAAAATGCCAAAACCTCGTCGCCAAATTTTGGGCTGAATTCATTTAGATTGCCATCGATAAGCTAAGAAGTACATGATACCTGTTAATACATCCATATTTTAAGTCCCATGGATCTCCATCAATCAGGCACAAATAGAGACTCCGAGCTGCTACAAAGAAGGAACGACCTAAAACGCTTCCTATCTGGGAATCGAAACCAGGATCCCAGGCTCAATATTCAGGCGCGTTCGTGTTCCACGCGCTCCTCAAAGAGAGCCAGCAATAAGGAAGGGGTCCGCAAGGGCCGAAGCCTGCCGGGGCTGCGGGACTATTCGAAAGAGATACCGTGGCCCCGGAACACAATGGGCCATGAAGGAACATGGATGGGTTTTCGTCAGTAAAAGTCTGACACTCCCTCCTGCTCCGCCCAGAGCGGGAGGAATCATTTGATGATTTCCAATCCGAAAAAAAAAAAAAGGCTCAATAGTCAGATGTAGAGATATTCCTTAACAAACTGCTTTATAAAACCTATATTGTCCCACAGCTGGGTTTCAAAGATCTCCCCCACCACCTTCCTCTTTCCTCTCTGCGGTTTTCTTCATGGCTATCATCATCACCTGCCTAGCCTTTTCCCAACAATGTTGGGGTCGGCTTGTCTATGTCATTATGAATAGCTAATTCAATAAATAACACTGTTTGTTTATCGGAGCGGCTACAATCATTATTTCCATTATTTTTACATTTCATTAATTAGGGCTGGTACCTTTTTTCTTTTGTTTGGAAATCCACTATGTCTGTCCTCAACCGTGTGTCGGTCAAGGAGGGGTCTGTAAGACTCCTACTGACTTAAACCACACGGCGTTCCTCCTTGTCACTTGAGGCTGGGGTGCAGGGCGTGTGGCCCCGCAACACAAAGGGCGATGAAGGAACATGGATGGGTTTTAGTCAGTAAAAGTATGACACCCTCCTGCTCCACCCAGAGCGGGAGGAGTCATTTGATGATTTCCCATCAGAAAAAATAAATAAAAATGGCTGGGGTGCAGGTCTACAATTGCATTCTTCACAATCACCCCAGCAGTGACGGTTTGCTTGTGGCAAACGTCATCTCAGGTAATTAGGGCTGGTACCTACAGTATCTTAGATCAGTCAAAGTAGGTTGGCTATTTCAATTAACCTTAATTTAATCACGATGGATATAACTATTAGCCTAATCTTATAATTGATTTTTATGACACTTAATGTAGTACGTGTGCCGATATTATGCAACTATTTTTCATACATTTCACTGTATCTATAGATCTGCGTTGCCATCACATAATAAATCTCAAATCTTTATTGCATTCCATATGTATTACATAGATGGTGTAATCAAATAATAAAAAGAAAACAATATGGACCCTGTCGGGCACAGCAACATTAGGACAATAAATCTATGCCATAAAAACCTAACGTCTAACTTAACGTTCCGGGGACCTCTTCGGAGAAACCGAAGGTTTTGTCTATGCAATTTTGCATGAAGTTATGATGACGAATAACTACCGGATATTTATTATGAAAGATGGCACGGTTGACATATGTCAGGCATGCCACTGTCCGGGCAAATCAATCTGTCACATTGTCTCCGGGTGTTCTCGTCTAGCTAACGGAGAATACTTGCACAGACACAACCTTGTAGCCAGGATTATCCATCAGCAACTTGCTCTAAAATACAGCCTTAAGAAATTGGAAGTGCCGTACTATAGTGCCTTTTCCCGACCCAGTTCTCGAATCGACCAATCCATCATCACTGACAGAACTATTGTGGCCAAAAAGCCTGATTTAGCGGTGGTGGATCGATTACAACGGCTCGCAATGATTTTTGATATAACAACTATCTAATGGTGTAATTGAATTTAGGATGGATATCGCTACATAGTACAAAACAAAATCGCTTTCTCTGTCCCTATATCCCTATGTATGCTTAAATCTTTAAAACTACGCAACGGATTTTGATGCGGGTTTTTTTAATAGATAGAGTGATTCAAGAGGAAGGTTTTAGTATATAATTTGCGGGCGGGCGAAGCCGCGGGCATCAGCTAGTGATAGATATGAAGGCAACACCAAACTGTATCCCCCGATTTTGTTATCATTCGATTTTTTGAATTGCCTCACACACCCACTATGGAATTTAAAAAACGTATTCACGTCAAAAAAAAAACCATTGACACTTAAACCCCACCTGAGAATCTAACCCAAACCTTCATGCTCAGTAAATAGCGCAATGCGACCGCTCGACATCGAAGTAGTTAATAAATCTAGAAGAATAATTATTTCTTAGGTGTAGTCTACACCGGCGACCTACTAAACATCTGGGTGACACCGCTAGTGAGAACGGTGGCAGTGTAACCGACACCTAATGCCTACCTACATGACACACACCCACTGAGATATTGGTTTCTAATATTACAGGTATTTAGGCTAGGCTACACAGACGGATGGATTTGTCCTTTACGTCAGTTAGCTCTTTAGACTATGCGGGCTAGTGTGTTATTGGGCAAATATGAAATGCGAATCGTGTCATGGGACAGGCCACCTTATCTTTCCTATAATAGAGGTAAGGGCTACAGCAGACTATAGACAAGACTGTCTTTAGACAGACAATTTCCCTACTAGTGCGAGCGAGACAGACTATGTATTCTCGCTCGCACTAGTAGGGTAGCCCTAAGCTGTCAAATTTATTATGAAGCAGATAAGCGTACTTTATTATTCTCGTGCTCGATCCCAAATTGTTTAGAGGCAGCCGCCCTTCTACCAGCTGTCATCTCAATAGTCACTTTTTCAAGCTAAATCAACTTTAAATAGTATCTTTTGTTTTCCTCTACTCGTATAGCCAGGTCCAATTATAGGTCAGCCCGCATGGAAACCATTTCAGTAGTTTTTGAGTTTATCGCGAACAGACAGACAGACGCGGCGGAGGACTTTGTTTTAAAATATGTACTTAGTGATTATTTTATGCAATTTCTTATGGTAAATTACCTTTGCAAATTCGTGAATTATTAATCAACTAAAGGCGCATTATGATGACAAGGTACAAATAAAGGATATCCGACGGAAACATGCAAGTTGATAAAGGATCAACACAACATTTATACTTACTTGCTTCACAAACAAAAAACCGGCCAAGTGCGTGTTGGGCCACGCGCAGTGTAGGGTTTTATAGTAGCCCGTTATATTTTAGATTTTGTTTTTCAATGCAAGTCTTCACCCGTTATAAACTAGCAACTACTTCATCTTAGTCACTTTATAGGATTTATTTTAAGGATTTTGTATTTGGTACAAAATTATCCAACACCCAAGTTCAACGACTATTACTGCTAAACTAATAAAGTTATCTTAACTGCTATAGTTTTCCTTTAAAGTTCATGAAATGCACTATCATCATGAATATTTCCAGATTTTTCAAGCCAACAGGTTAGCTTTTAGAGAGGGGGGGGGGACGCCCCACTGTAACAGAAATTTGCACTTTAAAGTTTAATATTTCGTAAATGGAGCTTTAAATCGAAACCCACTTCACATGTAGGGGAGCTACCTTAAAAAAAAATATTTTCCAAAATTTTATTTTACTACTTTGTCGGCGTTATTGATATACACATCTCTACAAAATTACAGCTTTCTCGTACTAACAGTTTCTTAGCAAAACCTCGGACAGACAGACAGACGGACATGGCGAAACTATAAGGGTTCCTTGTCAGGACTACGGAACCCTAACAAAGTGCTTCATATCTGTTAATAAGCAGATCACACATCCAACCTTGACAGTTTCTATACCCCGAACTAAATGACGATGACATTGATCACTAACATTGCCTGTCATCTTCCATCACCATTTGAGGGATTCCATCTACACTGAAAATCAAAGAGGAATGTTAACCAGGGCTCTTATTTTATCTGTTGAATAGTACTACTAAGTAAGCACTAGATAATATTTACTTAGAATTGACTCGTTACACTTTGCCCTGGGCAGAGATAACGACAAAATCACTAATTTTCGATCGCTGATTACTAACGAATAAATTCGGTTGCAATAATGATGCTTGCGAGAATCGCATCTTGGATGTAAAGACTTGCATTTCCCGCAAGCATCGTTTTTTTTTGTGAGTTATTAGCGATCGAAAGTTAGCGATTTTCTCGCTATCTATGTCGAGACTGCCGGCCCAGAGCGGTTGAAATAGCTTACAGAATATGTAAGCTATGCGATGTACATTAGGGTAGACGTGTTCTTGAGTGGCGACCGCGAATCGCCAAAAGTAAGGTAGGACGTAGGACGCCCTTGGGTTCGATGGAGCAACGATGTCCGCCGGTTGGGTGGTAGCAACTGGATGAAAGTTACCGGAAAATCGAATTGAGTGGCGTGCGATTGAATAAGCCTATGTCCAGCAGTGGACTGCTGTAGGCTGATGATGATTTTGCCCGGAAAGAGAATATAATTTTTAAAAATCTTTACGAGATGAGTCGACACTACCTACCAGTGTTTTAGATTGGTCGTAAGAAGATAGGAGTAGTAAAGCAAAGTATGCGCCTGTGGATGTTTCAAGAGTAAATGTATCGCTCCGAGTTATCTTGCAGATTGTGTAAAGTCAAAATACTTTTAAATAGGAGAAATGTTACACACACACATTGTAAAAATGTCCACATAAATTGTAGCGTATAATAATGAAACGTACCTATATTGATTTCTTAATATCAGTGGTAATATTAGCTAAGGATACGAGCGGCACGTTGCCAACTGCAGATAAACTGCAGCCGTCAAAAACAATCGACGGCTGCCGACGACGCGCCGGCGGCGGCCGCCGACACCAAAACTGCAAGCGTCGACGGCTGCCGTCGACACCAAAACTGCAAGCGTCGACGGCTGCCGTCGATACCAAAACTGCAAGCGTCGACGGCTGCCGTCGACAGGTGACGACGGCTGCAGTTGGCAACGTGCCGCTCGTCTGTAAGAACCCTAAGCCTTGTCATAACCTCGCGAGAAATCCACACACAAGTTGGCGCACATCTGTAGCAGTCTCTGTCAGTAAGGGCTACTTCACACTATAGACAAGGCTGTCTTTAGACAGACAATCACCCCACTAGTGCGAGCGAGAATCCATAGTCTGTCTCGCTCGCGCTAGTAGGGTAATCCGTCGAAATAGGAATCCGCCGATCAAGTGCATTTCGATGAACGGTTCTATCGAAGTACTGTTTTTTAAAGGTGATCAGTGTTGTCGAAGTATAGTTCTATCGAAGCAATGAGTAGTCGAACTATTGTTAATCGAAATTGGGACTGCGTCGAAATAATGAAGTGTCGAAATTCAGGATGACACTCTGTATTCGCACATTGCTTTAAAATCTTACGATGGACAATTGACACAACAGCTTTGTGAAGTATGCGCCGTACTTGCAGATACCATTTTCATGAAATACTTTCACGAAAATCGAAATAAACAGAAAGAGTAAATGTCAAATGAAGCAAGTGCCTGCTTAATAATTCACTCTTTATATGCGCTTACGCATCAAAGGTACCTACGTGACCATGACCATTGAAAGGCACGCTTAAGACGAAAGGATAAAACTGCAAGGTGTTTCATATTACTCTTGTGATTCACTGGGTTAAACAGGTTCGTTCATAAACTCTAGACTCACGGAGAGGAACTACTAGTACATAGGAAATACTGCAGCTGTTGCATCGTGCAACCGTCAGAAAGAGTATTATCTCGAGGTTTAATTTGTCAGCAGGCGCTACTATCGGCGCGACGCCGAGTCTTAACCGCTTAGCAAAGTATTGCCGTTCGAAACCAACGACAAATCACACTACAGGGGGTTCTTTCAATAACATAATGGTACTTACGTCAAATATCTAGTTCAGTAAGCACGAAGCTAAAACTGCTTCAAGACACACCTTTTCGGAAAGCTATTCCAAGTTACATAAGTCTAGAACCAAACGTAACTACTATCAGATAACCGGCAATGCGGGAAAACGTTATTGCATAGCAAATAATATATCTTAGATACAGATAATCTGGAAACTTTGAAGAGACGTGTTACTGTGTTAGTAGTTTGTTGTAGTACGGTTACGCAAAACAATTGAGTATTGTTCTAGGCGACAGTATCAGTCTCGTTGACTGCGGAGAAGGTTTGAGAAATAAATCATCATCTGCCTAGCCTTTTTCAATTATTTTGGGGTCGACTTCCAGTCTAACCAGATGCAGCTGAATACCAGTATTTGACATGGAGCGACTGCCTATCTGACCTCCACAACCCAGTTAGCACTGGGTAATACGATACCCCTTAGTAAGACTTTCGGGCGACGACTGTCAAAGATCTACAAATGACAGCCGGGACCAACGGCTTAACGTGCTTTCTGAGGCACGGAGGAAACTTGGTATGTAATGGGTGGTCACCCATCCACAGACCAACAAAGGCAAGCGCGGCTTAACCTCAAGATTAATCCCAACGGCTGTTGTTATTTAGCCACTAGCTCCTTCCTCTGTTAAGAAAAATAAATATAATGTTTAAATAATCAGGTAGTTTTTGGAACTTCACTTATTGTCAAGAATCATCGAACGCAATCCAGATCTTAAGCAGCAAACGTCCCCGGGCGTCGGGGGCCATGTGGTGGCCTCTGGCCACCGTAGGCGAGGGCCTGTGGACGGGGAGCTATGGGCTAGCTCGCCGTCCGTCCGTCTCATGACGACAGGCCATGTCGACGGCGCGTTCGTGTTCCACGCGCGCCTCAAAGTGACTCAGCAAACATAGAAGGGGTCTGCAAGGGCCGAAGCCTGCCGGGGCTGCGGGACTATTCGAAAGAGATACCGTGCATGGCCCCGGAACACAAAGGGCGATGAAGGAACATGGATGGGTTTTAGTCAGTAAAAGTCTGACACTCCCTCCTGCTCCGCCTCTGGGGAGTCATTTGATGATTTCCCATCCGAAAAAAAAGGCAGCAAACGTCAACATCTGCTTAGCCTTTTCCCATGTTGGGATCGGCAGCTGAATACCAGTATTTTACATGTAGCAATTGCCTACGGCACGGGTACGGCACGGCAATACGGAAAGACTGGTTTCATGGGGTATTACGTCGAACACGCTTAGTTTTAGCATAACATAGAATAAGCATAATCAGCTTTTAATGTTCCCACTGCTGGGACACAGGCCTTCTCTCTATAAGAGGGAATGGGCATTAACCCACCAAGCTGACCCAGTTGGTAGATGTCACATGTCTTCGATTTGTTTGGTTCTAGGACATGCCGGTTTCCGCACAATGTTTTCCTTCCCCGTTTTAGTTTTAGCAATGGAATTTTATTATTTTAGCAAAAAAACGACAAAGACGAAGGCAATACCTTACTCCTTATAGCTACTGCAAACCGTTTCTAGACGGCAATATGAAGTATTTTGCTGTTAAAAGCAGCGAACAAAGGATAACGACCGTTCCTCCCTGTATTATTCCGTAAATAGGTCAAACATACACTATAGCCTGGCTAGAAAACGGGCTCCTTGACATTAATAAAGGGTGTAAAACACCTCATAACGAAGTCGAAAGGCACTTATTCTCCTCTCTTTCTCTCTTTTTGACAATTTTTTTTTAAATACAAGTTTTTAATGTAAGATTTTTACTTTAAACACCTCCACTACCCCCGTTCTATTCAATCAATCCATCAGCACAATGTTTTGAGTGCGTTAAATTGAGATCTTTCACAAAACATGATTTTTCACCCCAAAAAAAGTCGTTTCCCAGCAATAATTTCTGCGTAAAGATACTTAGTTTGATGTACAGAATGCTTGGTCGACGGCTTCGTGATGAGGTGGTTTACACCCTGTATACCTAATAGCGGTAGTAACAATACTTTGAACTTATCAACTCATGACCACCGCGCAATTATTTCTAAAGCGGTACAATTTGGTGGGAACCACACTGGCCGCCATTTGTGCCCTTTAGTTATAAATCTAGTTACTTATTTAATGCCCAGTACCGGATTGATCTAATAAAATAATATCCGTTTAGCTTCTCATTAGGTATGCATAACATTGTAAGTTTATCGGAACCGACGTTAAGGTGTAACTTAGCTTGTTTTACAAAGTGATAGCTCTGTACCTAATCGACATAAAATATTTAACACTGATTTATTCATTTTCATAAAACTTAATTACGTCATACATTAGTTTGACAAAGATAAACGAATGCCTCTTGCCCTTGGGGGTAGGCAGCAACATCAAAAAGACGCCGCTACGATCCTCCATACTCCTTTCGTTTTGTCTACCTTCATATATCTTGTCATACACAGAAGCCGGTGGTAAGTACTACGCACCTGACCGTTCTGAAGATCATCACTACCAAGGTAGCATAGCATAGCATGTCCTTCTTGGTCAGTAATTTTATTGGCTAAAAATGTGTGCATTTTGCTGACAAATACCTTTCGAAATTACCCTACAGCTACTTGACGAAACGTATTTAGTTGCAGTTGCACGGAACAATTATAAGACCCAACCCATGTCGTTATAATATAATATAGTTGATCTAGTTTTGTAAGCTTGTGAAGTGAAATAGTAAATTATAATTTTAGCACTACTAGCTGAACGTTGTTCTGCCATTTCAATTATGGTGCGAAATATACTTTATACGACCTATTCTCATACGTACCAAACATACATAAAAATCGGTCGACCTGTTTCGGAGGAGTACGACCACAAACACCGTGACACGAGTATTTTATATATTTAGATAGAAGATTGATGTACCTACGTTCTAGTGGGGAGGGTGTTGTCAGCAAAGGTTTGTTAAATAGAATTCGACAAATTTGTTTGTTTGATTTGTTCTACAATTGTTTTAAGACTTCTACTAAATCCTACTATTTTTATTTGCGAAATACCAGTATGGTCCCTCAGTTCACACGCACGTGAGGTTTCTACATAAATATAATATATTTTCAAAATTGTAATGAAAACTGCATCGAAATCTGATTTATTGTGTTAGAGATAGAGCGGTTTATATTAATGTTGAGATTAGCTATTCAATCACCTTTGTTTGTCATAATTTTGAAGTTGAAAAGCCATTTTAAGGAAAGGTAGGATTTTCAAATCAAAGAAAATTTGTCTGTTTCTAACATCACCCAGAAATAAAATCACAAAACTTTAAAATTATTAGATTTTTTTTATTAATACATTTTCAAGTTCGTTCTACAAGAGTTTGCATTATAATACACAGTTCACATTCAACTTTATACAGTTTCAACATTTTTTTTGGTTTTTTTTTCTGGTCGTTTTGTATAAAAAATAGTGTGTCAGGCAGTGGTGAGCTTGGGTCAGAGGTAGGGTTTAGTGCCAGCCGCCGTGGTGGCCCCAGGGCTCCTCGGGGGAGGCGGCGGCGGCGTGCGCGGCGTGCGCGTACTGGGACAGGTGCACGGCGCGCGCGTGCTGCACCTCGGGCGTGTCCACTACGTATTGACCGTCGTGCGTCAGCTGGATGTGAGCCTGGACACAAAGAATTTGTGATTAGTCGGAGTTGGGTGTAGCTAACAAGTAAATAACCAGCTGACGCCGTTATTGGACGCCAGGGCAATTTTGACCATTCTCCTTTAGTTGGTAGAAGGTAGTTCTGATGTTGTGTTGATGTGTTGATTCTTCGGCGCTTTTCAGGTGATCGTTCATGTGTGTTCTGGGTTTTAAAAGCTGCAGTGGGTTAGTTGTGGTGAATACTTCGGCGGGCTTTGCAGAATGTAGAATCAGATAGACCGCTGGTGGTCAACATGGCAATGAGATGTAGGATCATCATCAACTATAGTAAAGTCCCCTATAGTCACAAATGATCATAAATCCTGGACAATATGAAAAGTGGTTGCCGGTGAAGCTATTGCAGTATTCTGCAGCAACCTAAGGCACCATTACCTATTGCATCATTCATCTTGTCTCTATTGTTTCAGAAACCCTTTAAATTAATGAGATAAATAATTACCTGAGGACCGTTCCATTTGCCGTAACCAGCAGCGTAACCCGCTCCGTGTCCAAGACCACCGTAAGCAAGAGGGGCGAGGGCCGCACCATGGGCCAGACCGCCGCCGTAGCCGCCGTGGGCTGCGCTAGCGTGGGCCGCGCTGTGGGCCGCGATGTGGGCGGCCTTCAGGTGGGCTACCTCGGGAGTGTCTACCACGCGACCGTCATGGGCCAGGGGGGCGG
Organism: Xestia rhomboidea; assembly: GCA_963853795.1. Taxonomy (NCBI): domain Eukaryota; kingdom Metazoa; phylum Arthropoda; class Insecta; order Lepidoptera; family Noctuidae; genus Xestia; species Xestia rhomboidea. Next base: position 8,073,596 of record OY970776.1, on the reverse strand, counting down.
GGCCGTATTTCAGAAGACCTGGTGAGAGAAGATTGAATTAGTAGAGTATTTACGATGAGGTGAAGTGAGATTGGAGTTCTTAGTTTATATTGATGGATCATGTCTTGTGTGGTATGTGCGGCTCAAGTCCAGTACTGTACTGCGACTGCAATAAGCTGAGTAGATTATGTGGTATGAGCAGAAAAAGGATCCAATATCTTGCCCGGATCAATGACCAGTGTGTGGGAACCTGCAAGGAAAGCGTTCTTCGACGTTCGCATTGTAAATGCTGACGCTTCCTCTTACAGCAACCTCACATGGCAAAAAACAGCACAGAGACATAGCCGAGAGAAACATTTAAAATACGACCGAGCAACTGAAGACTTAAGAGCCTCATTCACCCCGTTAATCATTTCATGCGACGGAGCCATAGGAATAACAGTTTAAAAAAAAATACCGCATCAAAGCTTAATGAGAAATGAGGAAACGCATATTCTCAAAAATAGTGTACTGGTTGTAAGTTAAAATACAAATCTCAGTTATGAGAGCAGTTTCAATGAGAGTAAGAGGCACGTGAAAACATCTCAGGGCCTTTCAATGTGAAGATGGAGCAGGAATGCTTTAGTTACAGCTTGATCTCGTGAATCAGAATTCTATATTTATGTGTGCAATGTACATTAACTCTTGAGTTGTTCTTATCTAATAAATGTTATTTACTCATGGAACTGATGATGATGGATGGATGGATCTGTTTATATTCTTTCAAATTATCATCCTTGTTTTGTTTCATGTAAAAACAATTGAGCAACTACACTATTGTAAGTTCATGAAATATTTACCAGCGGCGGGTGCGCCGTAATGCGCGCCGGCACCGTAAGCGGGTCCGGCAATGTAACCTCCGGCGGGTGCCCACGCGCCGTGCGATGTGGAAGCCTGCGCGTGCGCCGCGGCGTGGGCCGCTTTAGCGTGGGCCACCTCGGGCGTGTCCAGAAGGAACTTGCCGTCGGGGCTCAGTTGGATGTGCGCTGGTGGGCCCGCGTAGTAGGAAGCCTGGGCCAGGCAGAGGGTGGCTGCGAGGATAATCTGGAAAGAAGGAGAGAACAGTTAAAGATTTTGGTTTTTAAGTTGGGTTGCTATTAGGTTGTTATTGGTTTGCTTTGTTTACGTCTCTTTGTATTGAGAAAGTTGATGCGTTTTATTTGGCAAAACTGTTGTAAGTTCTTCTATTAGTCTATCTTATTGGAGGCAGAAAGAGCCTTGACCAAAAGACCCAATTAGCAAATAGTAAGATTATGTGAAACACTTGAAAGGTGTGGTTCACTTAGTCAGGGTTTATGGGACATGAATAATTGGTGGATAAAATTAATTACCAATTAACGAATTCAGCATTAATTGGAACATTAAACTAGGAAAGCCATAAAGTGTCCTGACAAATGACTTATTTAATGGTCGACTTATAAATTATGACAAATATTTCAGTGTTATCGTTTCGTATCAATATAATATCTCCGTCTATAAATATAATATACTAACTACTAGAAATATACGCAACGACAAAAACAATAACTAAAGCGCATCAAATATGATAATAATTAATCAGTTTTTGCCTGACATTGTTGGTAGACAGTTATCGGAGCATAACCACGAGTTTCGCGGTTTCACGCGGCCCGTGCCGAAACATCGTCACTTACGCAGCACCTGCGCTGGAGTCGCTTACACGTGAATGTAATTAGACAGATTACGACAACTCACTCACGGCAACTAGACTACGTGATTAACGGGCGAGAAAAGGGCCCTTGGTAGGGACAGTGGAACAGGAAATAAATTTTTCGAAACAGGATTGTCACTTGTTATAAGTTTTCAGAAAGGGAAACAGCCAACTGACATCTTTGCTTGACAAGCAGATGATATTTATGATTTTCATTCCATTGGACAATGAACAAGAGAGTCTAATATTATTATGATTCCGACTGTGACAAAAAACTACCGATTTATTCTGCATCTCATCAAACTTTCTTATACAAATCTATAATAGAAGCATCATCCATCGTACCTCATCAAACTTTCTTATACCTATAATAAAAGCATATAATTCTGGAAGTATATGTCAAAACATGTCTGCTATAGTTCCGAGGCACAAATTGCATACAGGCTGACCCATTACAGCTCACGCTTGACTGGGCCCGGCGCGGCGTCGCAAAAAGTGGCAACACTCAGTTTGGACATGTCGTTATTATGTCTATTACACGGACGAGTGACGGCTATCGTAATGTTGCCAAAGGATATTACACTAGTTTCTAATATAGACATGTATTCTTGTAAACCGTTGGAAATAGGCCTGTTGCGGATCTGAAAAAAGTTTGGCAAGTCATTGTAGTCTATGATGAAACATGATATTACTTTTTTGGAATTAGAATCCTGAAAGATTGTAGTTGGCAGCAAACTAATAGTGTTTTGAATAAATCAATATTAAGAGAGACGGGCTATGTTAATGACATGACAATGAATTCAGGACCTCGACTAGACAACTGCCAGTTTATCATTTAAATTCAACATTTCTACAAAGTTCCTATCAGTACAAAGCGTAACATCAAAACTAAGATAAATTCAAAACCACAACAAGATTATGATACAAAATCTATGATCATCACAATTATCTCGCCTAGTTTACGTCAAGTCAAGATACGTTAATACTAGAGCAATAACTAAGCACGATTTCATCAAAATTTTAATCATACTAAATTAATCCAAGTATTGTTTTACACCAGAATTCACACGAGCTTCATTTTCTATATCAGTCACAAATGTCAAGTCATCATAATGTTGCATCGTGAACCTAATTTCAAAATGGACGCCGAATTAACGCGTGTGAATTTGTAAATTATTGTGTTACTTAAGTAATGTTTTAGCAATGCTAGTAATTATACCATTTAGATGTTGAATAATACATCTACTATTGTATCGTATTGAAACTTTAAAGAAGTTTTGTGAATTCAGAGGACCTTGAAAATTTGGAGTCTTCGATATCGATAGAAGCGTATCAAGAACTGATATTGACATCGATATGTTGCACCTTCATCGAGAGCATATTAACATTAAACACCAATTTATCTTTGTTTTTTTTTGTCTCGAAGCAATGATTGGATGTCCTGACCGATTAGTGAAAGTATCGTAGTAACACAATTAAAGAATTTTAATTGATTCCCAATTAGTTTCCAAATGATTGTAAGAGCAACGTAAAGCTTACAGACTCCATGTAATTTAATCATTCGTGCCCAACATTTCTGGCGCGCAGTCGTAAAGTAGCTTACAGAAACCAGGGTGTTTTGCAAAACTGTTGCTTGCAGCTTACTAGTTACGCGAAACGTTGAAGGCGTGGCACGCACCGGCTATGGCCGCCATTGCAGATGACAGATAAACAACAACAGCATTAAATAAAACGGACAAGCGATAAATAGCGCTTTGTACAACAGAAACAGATAGCTATCGAACACCATAGATTACATTACCTACAAAGGGCCGCGCGAATGCTGTTCTCGTTTTTCAAAAATCGAACATGGTCTTTATGATTAGACAACAGCCAGTCTTGTATTTTTTGCGTTGAAGTTAATTAAGTTAAAGCAATGATAGTTGGATTAAAGGTTTATAGAAAACTAGCTTTTTAATATTTTCTTGAAATCCTTAACATTCTAGAGTAGGTATCCGTTTCATTGGTTGTGATCTACTTTATCTGAGTATGTTAGGAATTTTAATGAAACCTCTTGTTCAATTAGTCCCACGCTATGCTGTGATCATTTGTCGAACATGACATACTAGAGACATAATAGGCAAAGGAATTATTACATCGTGTCTATATTTATTAATTACATTATATAAAACCCACGATTTCCTTCTTCGTTTAAAACTAATTTAGACATAACAATGTAAAGATATAAAATTAAGCCATTCTTGTTACATATGGAACTGAAAGACCAGTTTTGGAACACAATGCCTGTAAAGGCATATGTGGAGAATAGACTTGAATATAAACTGGCTGATAGAAAAATACTCTAGATAAATATAGCAGTATATATTAAATTTTAATATAAAATAATAACTTATCGACTTTAATATAAAGTCAAAAGGCTGAATAGATAGAAACTTAAACTTCAGAAGTAAAATGTTCCCATAAAGATCGAATTTTGAAATCCGAATGCTACTTACCAATAAAATGTATGTATTGCAAAGATTTTAATTTTCTAACCGCAGCCCGAAACGCGATTGAATGTGGTTTACTCTGATCTTACATTTCTGTATCGCGTTTCTACCGATAATAATACCTACAAGTACGTACGTAATACAATATATTGATACCGAATATGAAACCGCAGACCGCTTTAATAACTCGTTACGTCCAAAATAACGTTTTTAAGAAACGAAATAGAAAGTGGCAAGTGCGAGCGTTACTAAAAACAATAGCGTATTTTTTTTGTTGGCTTTACAGCCTACGACATTCTAATTTGAAATGTTCATGTAAATCAAACGGCTTGTATTTAATTGCATTATCTAAGGTCGAAATTATGAATGCGAAGTACTTATGAAACATAATTTTAATTCAAAACAGTGTTTAGCACGCCCTGTTTAGCCAGTTATAAAACACTTTCCTACGATACTTATTATAAACGAATTCCATGAATTAATAATGTACGGCAGTTTGAATTTAACTTAATATCCACATACTTGAGCGAATTACAAATTCTAATAGTTCAATTTCACGATTAAGTGCTATTTCTCCTTGGTACTTTTACTATTATTAATGTAATAAAATGTAAAATTTTATTACATTTAAAAAAATTTTTTTTTTACAATTACTATTATTAATGTAATAAAATGTAAAATCATGAGTCAATAAAGGTATATCCAAAATTATGGTTTCCAAAAATGTGTAAAACTAAAAAAAGTTTGGATTTTTAGAAGATGATCAAGAACGACATTTAAGTTTTTTTCTTTACACTTCCACTTCGAAATACGAAATATAACCAGTATTATGTTTGAATTTCAATGAATCAACATTTAACTATGACAATCATGAATTCTATCGGCCCAAACTCGAGATAAATATGTATGTGGTCATAATTCAGCACTTGTTCGCGCGCACGGCGCAACCCGATTGTTGGACAAGTGATCGGCAGTGTAAATAGCTACAACTGTTTGATAAACAATCGTCTCTTGCGCAATGTTGGGCCACAGCCCTCGTGCTGAAAGGTCTAGATTAACAACTATTATTATTTAGATATGTGTCCGTTTGTAGGCCTGTAGTTATTTGAATCGAGAATGTTTTGGCAGAATGGTTTATTGACATAGCATTTTTGCTTTTTCGAATTCGAAGTTCGGAATTCAAAAGTGAATAATACACTTGAGCTTTTATTTTTTAAACGCAAAGGGATTTAATGATACAGCATTACATTTCATCGGCACAGACAAAGGTAATAACACCAGGCAATGGCTGAACTAGTTTACGGACAGTCTCTCAGGTTCTGTTATTAAAGGAAATTTAAGGACATCAGACAAAGCGAGCGCGCCTGTAATTTGTGGGCGTGGGTCTCATATCGACTCGCCTTTGCATTCTGTTGCAAAAGACGCCATTTTGCAATAGATCGGAATTATCATTCTGCGAACTGGTGCACAACCAGCTATTGCAATTTAGATGTTGCAAGAGGAAGCCGTGGGCGTTAGGAAGTGTTATGGTGGCCATTGGTGGTCGAAGGTCATAGAAAAACGGGACATTGAAAATAGAAATTGGTCTCGGTCGAGTAGCTATCGATATCGCACGACTTTTTGCTGCGGTTACGCATGTTTGGGTCAGACCTTTTTACTGGTAAACTGTATGGAGTTGGGAAATGTCATAAACATAGCTATTATGGCTTTTTTGTTCGGCTACTTTTGTTAACGTAACATCGAAAGTGCATTTTGAAAAGCAATCATAGTAGTTAGATAGAATTAGTCGCCGAGTCAGCCAATATACCGATATTTGGTGAAAACCGGTAGTTATGCTGCACTCCTAAGCGGAAGCGCTGCCCGCCCACTCATTAATAAAACGGAATGAAGACGCGCGCCCGCCCAGCGCGCATGCGCGTCTCTTTGACATTTGTTTGGGCGCGAAAACTGTTCTGTCAAAAGATGCGCCACTTTTTTGGGTCCTTTTGGATTTTTTTACCGATTTTTCTTTTTTTGAGTGCCAAATATTTCCATGTAGAATAATTATGTTGATTGATTTTAAAATCGTTAATTGATCAAACCGCAAACAGAATTACACAACCATCAACAATTACACTTTTACTACTTAATAACTTTACACTTATTATTTTTATATGTATAATGCGCAAACCGAACGTAACGCCTGATTGGCTAATGAAGCAGTGAACAACAAAACAATATTCAAATATTTGTCGTAGGCGATCTTAGAAAACGGATACAATGTATTAATCATCACTTACATTGTTTTACAGGGTCCTTGACATTGTAATTAAAACTTTCAAACACCTCTTTGTTACCGTTTGTGAGGTACGAAGAATAATAATACGATTCTTGTTCGATTTTCAAATTGAACAATATATGTATGATTGTTGTCCATGAACCAAATTCAAAAAAGGATTGGGTTTTTTTTCCGGATATTTGGATCAAGTTCGTGAAAGACCAAAGAGTTCTTGATGCTTTAAGTATGACTTTGAGGTTGTGATCGTAGTATGAGAGGTAAGGTAACAGAATTCCTGTATGTCGTCAAGGCAAGAGTTAACAGGAAACCACAACCTGCTTTTTTAAATTTTGAGGGTCACAGTCATGATGTTTCATCTTGTAATTAAAGTCAAGGATTATATTATGACATCGTGGGATGGGCTGATCTATTGTTTTAATATAGGAACAACATAATAAATTGATTAAAATATGCTTTTAAATGCAAGGTGAAAATTGATTGACACGCTGTTGACTACGATGAGTAGATTTTATTTTTAGTTGATCGATAAATGTAGTAGGATTTGTATTGTTAGGTAAACAGTCTGGTTGTATGTAATTACATTTTGATGAGCGTGTTGTTCTTGCAACAAATAAGTATTTCCTCTTTCATTGTGACATTACAGCAGAATGAATTTAGTTCAGTAATTTTTTTGTTTAGTTTAACATCTTAAAGCAATTGCACTATTTTCGGTATAGCAGTAAAAACTCCTTTCGACTGCACAATAGATACTTTTTAATGCACTTCTTTATAGCATTTCTGTCACAGACACAAAAGAACCTTTTTACATTTGTTTATTTTTACTTCTGCTTATTACCTTTTTTCTGTACACTGTCGATTTATATTCCTACTATTTTCTGTAATGTTAAGTTAATAGTAAATTCAACAATGGGCTTTATCCCTTTCCTTAGTCCTTCAAAACGCGGAAATCTTCACACCATAGACAATTCAACGCAGAGCCAATTGATTTCCCGTTAATTTGAAACTTTCCCTAATTGATTAATGTTTGAAAGGAAATGTCAGCGGTGCCGATGTCGGAGTATTGTTCTCAGTAATAAAGTATATAAATCTTATATATTACGACACGAAGGGAAGTCGTATCGAAGGGATATTCAAATGTAAGGAAGGGTGAAAGTGACTGAGAAATAGTTTCCTTGAATGTATTTATTAGTTTGTATTTATTAAGATTTATAATAGTTGCTTGAATTAGGGCGAAGAAAGGGGATTAAAAATTGAATTGTTGTTTAAGAAGAGAAATAAGATCTATAAATATTTGCTTAGTGTTTATGGGGTAATGTGTAATATAAAAATGAAAGAGAAAATTTGAAGGCAAGAACTAAGGGTTTTGGGAAATGTATTATTGAAAATGATTAGAATATAATTAAATTTTGACTTAACTAAAGGGCTGGTAAATAACAGGATATAAAATTGCAAAAAATATCAAAACATTATTTTGAAAAGGACAAGTAAGGCAAGATATAAAACTACCCTCATTTTTTTATACAAAATACTTCCAAAAGCCGAACTAAATCAAAATGGTGCGCGAAAAAAAAGGAAAAATAAAAACAAAACACTTACCATAGACTGCATGATTACTGTGTGTATTACTAAGGTTTAGAGATCTCAAACGAACTGACTTAAGCGCTACTGTTAGACAGAACTCGCCTAGAAATTTTCGCCTAAGTTAGCGACGTGTGAATGCAACCACCTTCCGAGTCGGAATGCCAATTGGCCACAGACTGCCCCCTTATATATGGAACACCCCGCTTTGGCAGTTCGTAATTGGAAACAATTAAGTTGCGAGCAAGTGCAATGCTGTAATTTTTAATTGTAAGATGGGCATACGTTTTTCCGGCGGAACGCGTTAAAAAGATTGGAAAGAAATGGATCAAAGGTGATTTTAGGATCCTCTTTTTTTAACCAAATGTTGGCACCAATCATTGGTGTTACTAAAGCTGGTATTTCGATACACTTGTTCTGTCAATAAAGTATATAATGGAGATAAAGGATGGCTTAAGCACCCGTTGAGTAAGATAATGGGAGTCCCCTATTATATTGCCATTTGTTACTTGTTTATATTGTTGTTGCTACACACAACTAGATACGTTTTGTGGTTAGGAAATGTAGTTAAAACCAATATTGTAGATTAAGTACTGACATATATTTCTTATAGATAGAAATACTTTAAAAATAATAAAAATATGTAAAATTTTGAAATTGTTATCAGGGTATCGTAAGTTCTGTTTAAGGAAATTATCAGTGGAATTTATTGGCATTCGGTTATTTTGCTAGGTAAGGCAAGGTAAACGCGGTAACAATGTAGACGGTAATCGACACATACCTTAAATTAACGGCTAACATTTCAGTCTAGTCTTTATCTATTAGTAATTTTATGAACGAGAAATTAGGTCGGAAAAGTTAATGCGTACTTTTGTTCTGTTACGAATTGGATCTTTGGAGAAAAGAGGAATTAACGCCTAATCAGCAAGATTGAAGGTGTACATTCTTGTAAACATGTCAGATCGAACAGGTTTAAAAAATGTAGTGTAAAGGGCCTGCCTGCTATAAACTTCGGTAGGAACGCAATAAGTTTGGTTGATTGTTTTGTATTATAACCGGAAATCATGCGGAGATCCGTATGGTGTACTTTAAGTTGAATTCCTGCTGGCCAATTATGCGTAAGTCATTGTCATGGTATTTACAAAGTATATATTAATATGTACTGCTTAGGAAAAAAAACTATTGAGGTTGTTTGCTTGCTTCATGTTTTTGCGTTTATGTTTAACTAGAACTTTCGGATTCGTGCCAAGTTCATGGCAATAGGCTTGACTCTAATTACTGACTTAAATGGAGATGGGGAACAGGTGTTTTTTTGCTGTACCAGTTCTATAGTAATATCCAATCATACGTAAATCAAAGTATAAGGGAAAAATCGATAATCGTACAAATTTCCACGAATACATACATGCATTATAGATACAATACATTTAAGAGATCACGCGTTGATGTCTTTTCTATGAAGATGTAATGCGTGATTTTTTTTTTCGCTTTGACATTTTTAACATGTGACCTAATATGTCTTGAATTCTTGATCACTACACAAGATTTTAAACCCAATTTTTTCACAGAAGAATCCTTGAGAAATCTGGAAATTGAATCTTAAAATAAGTAAGGCTCGCTTTGGCATTTTTAGTTTATTTTTTATTTTTTATGTTCCAACAGTGTAGACCTGCCATCTTTCCTGTTTTTATTTTACTTCTTACATCTAGTACGGTTACTTAGAAGCAGTATTTGTTGTAGAGGTCCAGGTCGTTCCGCCATCACCATCTGTCGCGATGGCGCTTGTCATACTTTACTTATAAAAGAACTAATTGTTACGCTATTTATAATGAAAGACGACAATTTCTAATAAAATCGGCCAGTTGCAAATAAGTCTCGCACTATGAGAGCTATGTATAAGTTCTACATAATGTAAAGGAAAGTACATCATATAATAACTATTTGCTTATGTAAAAATATTTAATAGAGAGACCTACATTCCTTGCATCTCGTTTTAATTTGAAAAGTTATGAAGTTTTCATAATATTTCATCAAAAGTAATGTAAGCTGTTTTTTTCGAAAACTTTTTTGATGTTATGATCAAAATTTATAAAAGCCAAGAAGTGTTTCGAGAAAAACCCAAAAGATAAGGTTAAGTTTGCAATTAGGTAATGGTTAATTATAGCCTGGAATCAAACTGTGCCCGATAGATGCTTGGCCTGCCCATTTCTACAATAGGGTCTGACACCATCATCGGTAGAGAGTGAACAATTACAATTTAGCTTACAATTTATTCTAATTCTGGTGTCTTAAGACATCGCGAATTAGGATGATGTTATGCTGGGTCTACGGACCGATATTTTTTGGAGGAGAGGAGTCATAGAGGTCGGAACAGCATGTCAGCAAAAGTTTCGTTGGACGCCCTCAAAAATAATGATACAAAATTGAATAGAGACGGATCGATGGCCTCAAAAAGGGCGCCGTGACCGCCTTTATATGGAAGGCAAAGTCCAGGAAGTTCAAGCGAGATTTCTGAAAGGATAAATCTAGTAGTGGATTGAGAGCGGGGCGCTCCCAGTTCTGCTCTAGCAGCAGGTGAGACACATTCAGCTAGATATATTGGTGACCTTGAAAGGTAGCCCTGACCGCCTTTACGTGGAAGGCCGAGAACCAACTTCTGCGATGCTTCATATCTAGCATTAGATTGTGGTAGGCTGAGTTCATTGAATCGATTGATTAAGTTATAGATTCAAGCGTTACTTTGCGGAAATCCATGATATTAATTTCGCGAAAAATGAATTGCATCCAGGCCTGGATCTTTTTGCGGAATTAGCGGAATTAAAACTACATATTTTGCATAACATTTAATGGATCGACAGATTCTTCAAGAAAGTATCATCGTGTCTATGTCATGATGTGACCCTTCATAATGAAAAGTTGGTAATTAAGGTCACAATCGCCATTCACACTTGCTACTTAGTATATTGATATTGAAGCGCCTGGAAAAACACTGCTGTATTATTGCTCCTAAAGATTAATAAAGTGTTTGTTTAGTTGTTAATAATTATCTGCTATAATTGGTAGTTGTCGGAAATAACAAAAACCAAAAACGAATTACTTGACTTAATTTGGCTCTCGTAAATTAGTTTACGAGAGCCAAATTGAAATGGTTGCAATTATGACACCCACAAGAAGGGGGCTCTTAAAAGTTGCTTGTTCTGATTGTTTTATACGAATTCCTTACGACAGGATTAGTTTCGGCTTCTCTTCTTTACCTCGTTTCTGCGCTTTGTGAACAAGCTCTTCTGGGGAAATACATCCAACCACTATATCTATTTCTACTGCCAAGTACGGTTGCCATGATCGTATTTGAAGAGGTGATGGTGCAATTGCAGGCACATGAGACATTTCAGCTGAAAAGGGTGTAACAAGAGCCTTAACGAACCTAAAAGGACTTCTTCTCCCCATCACTGCGATCATTTTTGGTTCTAGGCTATACCTTCTGATTACAGAGATATTGAAGGTTGAAGTTTCATCTTTATAACAAGTTTTTTTTAAACAAGTTTTTAATATTATAATTTTAATTTAAATACGTCCACGACCCCCTGACTATTCAATGCATCCATCAGCACAATGGTTTCAGCGCGTTACACTGAGTCCTACGTCAAAAGTTAATTTTTAACCCCAAAAAAAGAAGTTGTTTTCCAGTAATAATTTTGGGGTAGAGTTACTTAGTTTGATGTACAGAATGCTTAGTTGACGGCTTCGTGAAGAGTGTTTAGTGTATGTTTGGGATGGTTACACACTTGTGATGCTTTTAGAAATTCAGATGTCCAAATACAGCCGTGACCTGATTCACCATCACAGGTGGCCTCCTGCTTGATTACCACCACTTTTTAAGCCAGCTTTATAATCCATTACTAATTACATTCGCGTTCCTCAGTAAAAAATATCGTGTGTTAAACATTGTTAACATTGCATGTACTTAACTCATTAATACTTTCTAATAATTATTAGATAACAAACTCTTTTCAATCGCCTGACGTTATTGTCTTTAGTATATTTTATAACAAGCTAGCCGACTTCATTGGCAAGCAATTTAGTTTTAATTAAACGGTTCTATTTTTGAATGAATTGAAATTGGAATAGCTGAGATGTATCGCGTTAAATGAAAATGTTCTACGATGTTTGCGATGTACATGTATTAGGAATTGTTTTATTGTGATATTCAGAGCTGGACATCTTATAAGTAAGATGAAGATTATGACAGTGATTATTATTGTAATTTGAAACCAATTGAAACCTCTTTATGGCAGTAACCTCTTTAATGTAGTACCCTCGAAAAATCTACAGTTGTTCCTAACATTTTGTGGAGTTATGCTAAATCTATGGACCTGTTGATTTTGTTTTCGTGATTTCTGGTCTGGTCTCATTGTAATAGTTTTTTTAATTATGAGTAGAGTTACCCTTTATGAGTTTTTAAGATTTTTATATTACCCTACAGACTCTCAACGAAAAGTGGGTATTATTTCACAACGTTATCTAATTCGAACTGATACAAAATATTACTTAACATACATATTAATAATTTAGGCTATAATGACGAACGGAACTAACACATAATATTTTTAGAGTGCAGGTTGCACTCTAAAAATATTACGTGTTAGTATGACAATTAGAAAAAAATAGAGTTAGAGTATGTACTCGTAGGTGAAGGAAATAGATAGATACTTAATAACTGCAGATGAATATTATCGTTCGTTTCCATGGAGATGTTCTAATACCCTATTAAAATAAATAAAAATAAAATAAAAAAGCCTTTATTCGCTGACCAAAATACAGTACATTTTAAACTCTAGTTGACAAAGAAATAAAAAAATAAAAAGACTTAATTCTATTAGGTAAGTTATATTACAATCTTCAGCAACCAGTTTGTTGGTCAAGTTGTCCTTCGACATAGGCCTCCCCTAGTTTCTTCCACTCATCTCTGTCGCGAGCCAATCTTCTCCATCCTTTTGGTAAGTCATCTACCCATCTCTTAATCTCCAAATTAATACGCTATTAGCATACCTTCAAATCTCGAGGAATTAATAAATATATTACACGCACATTTCGCCAGTTATCTTTTAAGTCCCATGCAAGAGGCCCACCCCGCCTATTGTTATCAACCACGCACAAATCCAGACGCGCGCGCGCCGTGGCTGTTTCTGAGAAATTCTAGATAGAAAAACCCAACAACACTTTGCACCGACCTGGGAATCGAACCCAGGATCTCAAGCTCAGCAGTCGCGCTTGCCACCACTAGACATTAATTTGCAGAAAAAGATAACTACTGCACTTGCTACAAACAATACTAATCTCACTGAATCCAAGTTATTCCAGATGACTACACGACCTGCGACCACGCCCCATCAAGCGGCAGTCCGCCACGATAGTTATCACGAGTGGGTGGCCCCAAATATTTAGTCTAATTGTCCTGCGCGTGCGCCGGTATTCCGCTCCATTGTGCGCGGGACTGACTGACTGGGATCTATCTCGCGGTCGTAAGGTCTCGTCGTTGTGATCGGCTATGGTGATTGGAAGATAAATGTGGGCTATGGAATTGTCAATTATTTTGTTCTCAACGTTTCCTTTTTTGTTGACTTATAATACAAAAATATAGTTTTGCTGATTAAAGCTCTGACGATGAATTGAATCTCTTTGACTCAGGCAGTAAGCCTGTGTCAAACGGATTCATCCTATTTGTTACTAACTGGATAGTAGATATAATTCCTGGAAAAACTGGAAAAAGTGCTCACGATGAAACACTTCTTATCCTGCCAAATCCAATGTAAAGAAAAGTTTAGTATTTTTCTATAGTTGGTGCCAGTTAAGATCGCAAAAGCGGTCACTGACCCTTTGAAATCCTAAAATAAGCCTGTCAAGTCTTGAATCGTCATCTATCGTGATCTTCAACATTTTTAGAGTTCTGTAGTCCTGACAAGGAACCCTTATAGTTTCGCCATGTCCGTCTGTCTGTCTGTCTCTCCGAGGTTTTGCTAAGAGACCGTTAGTACTAGAAAGCTGTAATTTTGTAGAGGTGTGTATTAATAACGCCGACAAAGTGTTAAAATAAAATTTTGGGAAATATTTTTTTATAAGGGTAGCTCCCCTACATGTGAAGTGGAGATGATTTTTTTTTCGTCGTATATCCCATCGTGTGGGGTATCGTTGAATAGGTCTTGTAAAATGACTTAGGGGTTGCTAATATTACTTTTCGATTTAATGCTCCATTTACGAAATATTTATTAAACTTTAAAATGCAAATTTTTGTTCCAGTAGGGCGTTCCCCCCCTCAAAAGCTAAACTGGTGGCTTGAAAAATCTGGAAAAATTCATGATGATAGTGCATTTTATGAACTTTAAAGGAAAACTATAGCAGTTAAGATAACTTTATTAGTTTAGCAGTAATAGTCGTTGAACTATAGGGTGTTGGATAATTTTGTACCAAATACAAAATCCTTAGAATAAATCCTATAAAGTGACTAAGATGTAGTGGTTGCTTGTTTATAACAGGTGAAGACTTGCATTGAAAAACAAAATCTAAAATATAACGGGCTACTACGGAACCCTACACTGAGCCTGGCCCGACACGCACTTGGCTGGTTTTTTTCTAATGAAAAACGATACATGGTTCAGTTGTTTTGTTTTGTAGGAAGAGATATTAGGAAAAGTTGCGATTTTAACTGGCACCAACTATACGGTTCTACATTTCGATTTCGATTCCCATGCAAAAAAAGAAACAAAAAAATAATAATCCATAACTAAATATCTTTATAAATATTATACTCTAGCGGACGTCACGCGGTTTCACTCTCGTAGTTCCCGTTCCCGTGGGAGCACGGGGATAATATAGCCTATGTTACTCAATAAAGACGTGGCTTACTAATGGTGAAAGAATGTTTGAAATCGGCCCAGTAGTTTTTGAGTTTATTCATTACAAAAATACACACACACACACACACAAATACAAATCTTTCCTCTTTATCATATTAAAGTGTAGATTATTCAGCTGTAAATTATTCAGTGAATAAATAAATCAATAACATTCTTCTTGCTGATTAAACGTGCCAAAATAATCTCAAACTATATTCGGAGCAGACAGAAATTAAAAGCATTTATAGCTCTTCCGACTATTTCAATCGTAGCGGCTGACATATGGCCACACCCCGGCGCTCCCTGGCCTTGATCCACCTACGTCCAACCGTCCATGGTAACATAGCCTTTATTTCGTGGCAGTAAGGGCGGCTTTCCTAGGTCAACTTTTACGTGAGTTTGACCGTACGTCCAACCATGGAGATAATAGGATTTATGGTGATGTAAGGTCAATAAGGTGACACGGCAGGTTAATTGATTTATGTTTAAATGTTTTTATTTATGATCAGCGACAGTTGTTTAAGGAAATAAAGTGGTTTTTGGTAGATTAGGACGTCAGTACATCAAGCTACTAGAATCTATCAAATTTCTTTCTTTCACTTCTCATGCTCTAAAAGTACGCCAATATAGCCCTACGAAGCGGGAGTCCCTAGGGAGTAAATAGTACATTGTTACCCTAGGGGTGAAAGTAACTTATTTAGTCCCGAGACGGGGTTTCGGGGGTGAGTTCGAGGGACTAAATAAGTCTTTAACCCGAGGTAAACACTGTGCTTTTCATTACGAATACAAGGAAAATAAAAATAAAAACATGAATCAACTCGAAAAAAAAAATGAAGATCGGATTGCCGCTTTCCCGCCTATTTTGTTTTTTTTTCTATGGCCGACCAGCTATTCAGCCATTACCTATTTTTCATTTTCATCATCGAAAAAATGGTAAATATTTTGCCCAAATCTATGTTATTTTAAAGAAATAGTTGAAACTTTATTATAATAAAAGTTATTTAAAAAATATATATTTTTAAATTAAACTTAACTTTGTTATTTCAATTTTACATCGTGGCTGTATAGAAAGTTGAAACATGGTTCAATAGAAACATGAACATTTTTTTTTTTATAATTTGACAGTTGTCAGTTGAAAACGATTCTCCCTAGGGCTGAAAAGTATTACTTTCAACCCGCTCCTCAGGCAACTTCAGACCTACTTTCAGAGTATGAGTAATGAAAAAGTTATTAGTTTTTTAATTTCCTTCATGTGACATAGACAAACTCAAACAGCCAGTTAATATACTACTATTATCTGTGGAGTGTGAACCATCTTCATTGCGAAAATGTTGAGAGTTTTAGTTCCATGGTTTTTCCGCAAGGAAGGTGGCGCCATACGTTTTAAATTGTTAATCTGTGACTGGTTTAGAAGAAAAAACTAACCGCGTAAATTTCAGAATTTTTGTCGAGTGTAAGTTTGTTCGGTTTTATATAAATTCATTAAGAATGTCCAGTGACAGTGAAGAGTTTGACGTCGAGCAAAGAGCAAAAGACATAATAGATAATCTTTTGCCGCCAAAAACGCGGAAGATTTACCTAAAAACTTACGAAAGTTCTATGGACTGGAGGAATAATAAATGTATTTGGTCTAAATTGACTTTTTTTCTCGCACTCAAACTGAAAAGTACAGTTTGCACCTCGAGACTAAACGCCAACTTAATATACCCTCGGTTTTATTGACTCCCTCGCACGCTCGGGAGTAAAACGACCCCTGGTATATTATGGCTTCGTTTAGTCCCTCGATATAAAATATACTATAATGGATTTTCAACTTTAGGGCCACAACTTTAGGTTCTAGGTTGCTTGGGAAAATTTGACAGTTTCGGGTAGCTTTGATGTGCTAGCGTCTGTACACATTCAGGTTCATGACACATTTGAACGTTTTACAACGATGCACATGTACTAAGAGTGACGATTTATTTTCCTAAGCACCGTGACCTAGGGGCCAACAATACGGCGGCGAGCATACTGTTCAGAAACCCAACATCATGAAGAGTAGTAGGTTATAAGGGAAGCCAAGCCTTTAGGCTTGCGTGCAAGAGTCTAATATGCAGAGCATATTTTGACGTCATTTATTTAGGCCAGTAATAAAGATGCTCATAAAATGGCTCTATTTTCACCGCAATTAGGCACATAATGACACCTGTAATCAAACTGTGAGTTTTTCATTGATTCACAAGTGAGTTAATAGGGTTTTTTTTTATTTTATTGGCTGAGTTGCTTTGTTCTTAAAAAAGTTTCGATACAAAAAAGATCGTGTTCAATAGTACAAATAAACTTTTTATCTACTAAATAAGATTATTTTTTAGTATTATTTTTTTCACCAAGTGTGTTGAAAAACGTATAGTAGACATGTGTATTGATGATAACCGTCCTCAGTTCTCTTAAGACCCTCACCTAACGGCTCGGGTCTCAATAGCGCCTCAGTGGTAATCACCAACATTACACACTTGTACCATAATGTACTTACTATTCCATGACAGTTCGAGGTTACAGGAAAAAAAAAAACCTACTAATATTATATATTAAATACAAAAGTTTGTAAAGATGGTTGGATGTTTGTAACTCTTTCACGCAAAAACTACAGATTTGCATGAAATTTGGCGCAAAGATAGGTTGTAACTCGGATTACCACATAAGATTAATTTTTATTTAAGGACTTTTTATTCCGGTCTAAGATTCCGTGAGACAATTACCGAAATTCACGCGGGCGAAGCCACGGCCATAGGCTAGTCTGAGGAGAACGGGTATGCACTGTAACATTCAGACGATAGAATTCAGTTTTCTGCTAAGTCATGTTAATAAGCAAGCGGGCACATATTTGACCTTTTAGACTCGATACAAAACGCATTGGCATGATCGCAGACATTCCACAAAAAAGTTACACCTACTTCATTTATGACGAACGTCGGTAATTAGACCCATACCCGGAAAACACCCGGAAGGATCGCTGAGAAACCGCAATTATAAGGAAAAACCGGTTTTATTTGACACTCCTGCGATTCAAATGTCAAATGATAAAGATTACCATATAATTCACATTATTGCTTGTATTACCGATACCGTTTTTTATTGCAAAAGTAATTATTTACGTTTTATTGCTGCTTGACCCTTTTTTTTTTTTTTTTTTTTTTAGGATGGGAAATCATCAAATGACTTCTCCCGCTCTGGGCTGAGCAGGAGGGAGTGTCAGACTTTTACTGACTAAAACCCATCCATGTTCCTTCATCGCCCTTTGTGTTCCGGGGCCACGGTATCTCTTTCGAATAGTCCCGCAGCCCCGGCAGGCTTCGGCCCTTGCGGACCCCTTCCTTATTGCTGACTCTCTTTGAGGCGCGCGTGGAACACGAACGCGCCGTCGACACGGCCTGTCGTCATGAGACGGACGGACGGCGAGCTAGCCCATAGCTCCCCGTCCACAGGCCCGCGCCTACGGTGGCCGGAAGCCACCACGTGGCCCCCGACGCCCGGGGCGTCTCCCGCGGCGGCCGGGACGTGAGGATCTCTCCCTGTCCTGTTCCGCCACCTCCTTCGCTAGCATGACTGCTTCGCAGAAGGAGGTGACGGCGTCCCATTCCGTCTCGCTCCGGACCATGGCACGAACCAGGGCCGGAAGCGAGAGGTCGCCGCCGCCAATCGCCACCTCGAGGACACGGCGGTGCTCCACCCAAGCAGGGCACACCTCCACCGTGTGCTCCACCGTGTCCTCCGGTCGATCCTCACAATGGAAACACCCGGGCGTCTCCTCCCGCCCGATTCGGTGCAGGAACTTACCGAAACATCCGTGTCCGGTAAGAACCTGCGTCAGGCGGAAGGTGAGGACGCCGTGGCGTCTCTCCAGCCACTCCTCAAAGAGGGGACTTACCGCCACTATCGTGGCGTGCCCTGCACGGGGTTGCGACAGTCGCTCTCTCCATGTCGCCATGAGATCCCGCCGGAAGTCCGTCCGCTGAGCGACAATTTGCCGCGGCAGCGGAGTTTCCCCCCGGCGTAGCGCCTCCGCGCGCCACTCGTGTAGGCGCGCGAGGACTATCGCCTCCAGATCCCATGGCGGCAATCCGGCAAGGAGGCTCGCCGCCTCGCGGGAGATCGTGCGGTATCCCCGGATCAGCCTTACGGCCACCACCTTTTGGGGCGCGTTCAAATGGTTGGCAGCTCGCTGCCTCAATGAACGCGCCCACACCGGGGCCCCGTAAAGGGCCATGGACCGCACGACTCCCGCGTAGAGCCTCCGGCAGGAGGCGTTTGGCCCCCCCAGGTTGGGCAGGAGCCGCCTGAAGGCAGCCCCTGTCCGCTCCAGTTTGGGGGCCAAACGTCGGAAGTGCTCCGCGAAGTTCCACCGGCTGTCGAGGACGAGACCTAGGTACTTCAACGTCGACTCGACGCCGATGGATACCCCTCCCGCCGTCACTGCTGATCCCGGAGGTGGCGCATTCCGAGGCCCATGAAAGCACATGGCCTCGGACTTGTGCAATGCCACCTCGAGACCCAGTTGCCGGATCCTCTCAACGACTATCGCAACCCCGCGTGTCATTATTTCGGCCGCCGCCTCGTGCGACCTCCCCTGTGCCAGCACCAGCGTGTCGTCTGCATAGCAGACAACGCTGACGCCGCTAGGGAGGTCGGCGCGCAGCACCCAGTCGTAACCGATGTTCCACAAGGACGGGCCTAGAACCGATCCCTGCGGAACACCGCACGACATCTCTCGCCGGTTCCATTCTCCGCTGCGACCGGGGTAGATGACGGCTCTGTCCGTCAGGTAGTCCCCTACCACACGACGGAGGTAGGTCGGCACCCGGTGATACCGGAGTGCCTCCCTTATGCAGCTCCAGGGCATGGAGTTGAAGGCGTTGGCGATGTCGAGAGACACCGCCAAGACAAACCCACCCCGGGACACCGCATCCCCCGTCGTGAGGGCTCTGACGCGCATGATGGCGTCCACCGTAGAGCGCCCCTTGCGGAAACCAAACTGGTGTTCCGCAAGATCCGGCCCAGTCCTCGCAAGGTGCTCGGCGAGGCGGTTTGCAATAACTCTTTCAAAGAGCTTGCCCACCTCGTCGAGCAGCACCACGGGCCGGTAGGCGGACGGAGAGTCCGCCGGGCGCCCCGGCTTCCGGATGAGGACCAGCTTCCCCGTCTTCCAACGAAGCGGGAACTGGCCTCTCTCCAAACATGCGCTTAGGAGCCCCTCCAGTCGGGGACCGAGAGCCTCCGAGGCCAGGACCCAGGCTTTGCCAGGCAAGCCGTCGGGTCCCGGGGCGGTATTTTTGGCACTGAGCCTGCGTACCGCCACTCTCATGTCTACCCCGGTCACTTCCGGAGCGTCGTCGTCGTCACTCTCGTGGTCCGCTTCCGGCACCGCAGCCGGCGGAGCCATAGGCGGGGGCGGGTGTTCCCCTCGCGAGGGGAACAGAGCGCTCACCACGTCCTCCACGAGCTGAGGCCGGAGACTCTGCGTCAGCGGGGGGGCCCAGGTGCGGAGTTTATCCCGCACCATCTTGTAAGGGCGCCCCCACGGATCTCTGTCGAGAGCCTCCAGCATCTCCTCGCGGGCCAGATCCCTGGCCCGCAGGACAGCCTCGCGGAGGGCGGTCTTCGCCGCTCTGTAGCCCTCATAAAGCTCCGCCTCAATGGCTGCCGCATTCGGTGGGCGAATGCGGAGCCTGCGGTGCCTGGCGTACAGGTGTCGCGCAGCCACACACGCCTCCCGTAGGGACGTCAGCTCTCGCGACCACCAGTACACCTGACGCCGGGCGCTTCCTGGCCGGACTCGGGGCATTGCCACGTCACATATGTCGGACATGGCCTCCTGGAACCACCCTGCCTCATCATTAACGTCGGCAGGCCTGTCCGGTGATGTCACCCAGGCCTGCACGATCGAGGCTTCCAGGAGGAGCTCCCGGTCCAGCTGCTTCAGCGCCCAACGCGGACCACTCGGGGCCTGTTGGACCGGCGCGCTTGAGGTCTGGGTGGAGACGTCGAACCGGATGTACCGGTGGTCGGAATAGGTCTCCACCCCCTCCATGACGCGCCAGTCAACGACACGCGGTGACAGAGCGGGGCTAGCGAACGAGATGTCCACCACCGACTCGCCCCGCATCCTCACACACGTGGCGACAGAACCCCGATTTAGGACGACCAGGCCCTTCTCCAGGGCCCAGTCCTCCACCATCCTTCCCCGCACGTCTGTGCAACGAGAACCCCAAGCCAAGTTCTTGGCATTGAAGTCCCCGAGGACAAGCACGGGGAGGGAATGGTTTCCGACGACGACACTCAACTCTGCGAGAGAGTTGTGGAACTCGGCGAGAGTTCGGTTCGGGGAGAAGTAGACTCCCACTACGACGATCTCCCCGAACCGGGCTGCTACGCACCCCCGACCCCTCCTGACACTTTCAAGGGTCGGGGTGCCGGCGGCGGCCGACGACACTATGGTCACTGAGCCGCTTAGGTCCGCCACCCAGTCTTCCCTGGGCAGGACGAAATACGGCTCAGCGACCACAGCGATGTTAATCAACCACTGCGCCATGCTCTGGAGCAACAGATCCTGAGCGCAGGCGCAGTGGTTGATGTTCGCTTGGAGGAAGCGTAATGGAGCCGTTATTGGCATTCCATTACCGCTTCCTCCACTCGGGCCTCCTGTGAGGCGACAGGCGCAATTGTCGCGGCGGCGGTGGCGGCGACAGCGGCAGCGGCGGCGGTTGCGGCTGCGGTGGTGGCGACGGTGGTGGTGGCGGTGGAGGGCCCTCCCCTGCCTCTGGCCTTGGCCTTGGCGGGTGCAGCGCAGGCTTTGCTGCCAGCCCGGTGATCAGCCGGCTTGCCAGCCGCCGCGCATGCAGAGCAGTGCGGCGCGGCGGCGCAGCAAGTCGCGGATGTATGACCGGGCTGACTGCAACGGAAGCAGAGTCCGCTGCGGTCGACCTCCGAGGCGCATTGCACCGACACATGGTGTCCCACGAGGCAACGGTAGCACCTCAGAGGTCTGGGCTCCAGCAGCTTCACCTGCGCTGAGACCCAGCCCACCAGTAGCCTGCGGCCCTCCACGATCGTCCTGGCCGCCGTCACAGGGCAGCTTACCATTACGGTCCGCATGCCCGTGGGGTCCGGGCGAAGGGTGCCTGTCCTGACCTGGTCGACAGGACACCCTCCGGACCTAGCGACGGCGGCCACCACCTCCTCCTCGGTGACCGAGTCGTCCAGACCCAGGATGCGCAGGTCTGCGCATCTGACGGGCCTGGACACTCGGGCCTCGTCCGCATTTAGGGACGCTCTGAGCTTTTCAGCCAGTGCGTCGGCGGACGAGCCGCTGGTTTCACCAGGGATCTCCAGCAATCGAGCCCCCGTTGCGGTAACTTTAAGCCGGAGGCCCCCGGTGATCCCCAGCTCACCAAGGTTCACCGTCGCCTTCGCCTTCGCCAGCAGGTCGCGGTAGGACACGCCCCTCTGTTCCGCTTCCGGCTGTAGTGTGATCACTACAGCTGCGGTCTTCGGGGCGCGGAGCCTAGCCGCGACCTTTCGCGCCCTGTGCTGGCGCAGCCGCTCCTCATTGCGGGCCTTTCTGGCCGCCTTTCGTCCCCCCCGTTTCTCCCCGACCACCTGCCATCCGGCTTCGGCCGAGGGAGGTGTAGGAAGCTGGGGGGGTGGCAGCGGCGGCGGCGGCTGACGCGCCGCGGGCACTGGCCCACTCACCGCTGGCACTAGTGCCGGCACAGCCGACGCCTGTGCAGCCGCCGGCACAGCCGACGCCTTTGCAGCCGCCTTGCTCTTTTTCCCCTTGGGCGCCTTTTTAGCCGGCGCCGGTTTCGCCGGAGCCGGCTTTGGGGGAGGGGCCGCCACTGCTCCGCCAGAGGGCTGTCGGGCCGGGCCAGGTCCGGGCGCGGCAGCCGCAGCAGCCGCGTATGACACCGGCATCGCCGCGCTCGGGCCCGTGGTTGCCTTCTTTCCACCTAGGGCAGGGCGCAGGACGATTCCCTCCAGGACGGAGAACCGCTGCTGGAAGGCAGCCAGCTCCTGCCGAACCAGGTTCAGAACCTGGTTCTCGACCGGCTCGGGCTGGCTGGGTCGCTGCGCCTGCCCCCCTTTTTGCGGCGCCACTCGGGAGCCAGACTCCCGCAGACTGGCCAGGTCTGCTAGGAGCCTGGCGTTCTCCCTTTGCAGAGCCTCCGTGGCGGCCGACAGGCGGGCCACCTCCGCCCGCAGTTTGGCCAACTCCTCTCCATCCACCGTAGGAGGAGGAGGAGGAGGAGGAGGGGGTCCCCCAAAATTGGCCTCCGCTGCCGCCATAATGGAGGCGGAAGCCCCGGGTATGGCCTTGAGTTTAGAAGAGGTCTTCTGTTTCAAGGCCACTCCCCTTATCGCGGCTTCCACCTCCTTTGCGAACCTGGCCTTACGCTCCGCCTCGGAGCTGCCAGGTTCACCCGCCTCTTCGCCAGACCCAAGAGCAATGCCCGGGTGGCGCCCCTCTTCGGCCAGTCTGGCCGACCTTTCGGAGGCAGAGAGGCCTGCCCTCTTGCCTCGGATCCCACCGCGCCTGCTAGTGGGGATCTTCCGGGCCGAGGCCAACTCTCCCTCCGATGACGACACTTGGTCGTCCTCCTTCCTGGACCGCTTGCGGAAGAACTCTCTGTTCTCCGCAGCAGTCCCGGTCCTCACGCAGCGGGAGCTCTCTGAGCCTCCCGCGCTCACGCTGGATGCGGCGTCGGATTCCGACGCCGCATCCCTCCTCTCCTCTTCGTTGCCGTTGCCGGCGGTTTTGGTTTGGTTTTTTTGTATCTTATCCATATTTGAACCCACGAGTATGGGGGAAATAAAAATCAGACTAGGCAGAGACCCCTGTACCTAGCTGAGCAGATTTAAAGTATTTATTACTCGCCAGGGGGTCTGCAGGTACCCTGGCGAGGAGCGCACTAGCGACTGATTTGTTCTATGGAACGCCCGTCAGCCATACATCCCCTCGCGGTGCGTCGCCACTTGGGATTCGGGGTAACTTTTTATAGAGGTTGTCTACCTCGCGGTCCGGGCGGTTAAGCCAAGACCCTCGGTCCCTGTCGAAGCCGCGAGACTTGATCCACGACACTTCGACGGTGGGATTACGAGACCGGCGGTGACAGAGGAGAACGATCCTTCTCTGTCTGCTCGGAGGCAGGGTGAGTGCACACCGAGCCCGCCCTCACTCCTCTGCTATGCCCTCTGCTGAACAGAGGGGCACGCAAAGGAACGCACCTTTGGTCCGGGTCGGACCCCACCCATGTCAGAATAATTGGCCGCGGCAGTACCACTCCCCGAGGGATAAGAGGAAATTCTCATTTCCTCTCATTCCCCGGAGAAAGATACTGCCGCGCCCGGGGTGCACCGGCCCAGCAGCTGCTCTTCCCTCCAGACGTATCGAGAGGGACGAGCAGCCGCCGGACACACGTGGAGGACTTCTGACTTCGCACCCCTGCTGCTTGACCCTGCGGCGACAGTTTGAGGATTTTACCTCTGGCAGCGTTGTCACAACTGTGCACAAAATAAAGCAGTTATTATAGGTCACTAGCTTCTCCCAGCGGCTTCGCCCGCGTGTAGTTTTATAATTGTCCCATGGGATCTTACTACCGGGATAAAAATATACTATGTTTTTATCCAGGCTATAAACTACCTGTGTGCAAAATTTCATCCAAATCCGATCAGTAGTTTTTGCGTATATACATATATACACACACACACACACACACACACACACACGTACACACCCACACCACACTCACACGCTCACTCACACAACATGACCTTACACACACGCACGATAGTAATAAGCAAACTAAAAATATTGTAATACTTACATTTGCACCGCACCACACTTGTAATGGCAGCTCGATCACGGTGGTGACGGAAGTAACTGGTACTTATAGCACAGGAGTCCTCCTAGTTTAAGCCCAGTTGCACTTGTGTAGTATCTTGCCACTAAATTAGTCTAATTAAGGTACAATTATTGTAAATAGGTTTAAGTCTTGAACAAATAAATATTGTTTAGTATTTAAAAAATATTGTTTATACTCACAAACTTACGCATTTACAATATTAGTAGGATTTAGTTTTTTATATGTTTGAGACGCTCCAGTAACAGCATTTTGAGGGGTGGCCCATGCAACCTAGCAAGCGATAACTAGAATTGACGAAATATTATGTTATTTTTTAACACTATGGGTAAAAAAAACCTTTATTTTTCTTTAAAATACAAAAAATACAATTTAAATATAAAACTTCTTGAGATTAATTAAGGACTCCTCTTTGGGTAAAACCTTCCTCCATTTGTTGCTAGTTCTTTCTGTCTTTCGCTATGGCAATAGCTATTTTATTTTATAAATTTCACCGGCCCGCCATTTTATCAATTTCATCGGCCCATCCCTCTTGGGGCCAACCATGCCTTCTTTTTACTTTTGGTCCAAACCAAATGGTTGTTCTCTTAGCCAACTGTTTTAATGTTTAATAAAAATAAAAAAAAAGTTTTTTTTCCTGTTTTTACTATTTATTCAATTCAATTTCATTTATTCATTAATTATCATTCTGGACTACAATGTTGAATTTGCAAAATTTTGAATCCTTAAATGATGAATTCGTAAAAAGTTGAATTATTAATTGCTGCGGGAAATAAAACACAATTTATTTTTATATTTCACAATTTGTTTATTTTATTTATTCACCGGTCTTATTCATCGTCCTGTGAAAAATATGGTTTCTAGTGACTTTTCGGCAAATGAACTAATTACCTATTATCTAGATCTACATAACAATATCGTGTTCTTAATTCCCGATAGGTTACGCTGAGGTTCACCCCTAAGATATAGGCGATATTTCGCGAGCTTGTAGCTAGCTCGGACACAAATCAGAACCCTGGGCTGCTACAAACATTATACAGGGTGTAAACAAGCTCATCACGAAGCCGTCAACCAAGTATTCTTTCTGTACATCAAACTAAGTAATTTTACGCAAAAAATATTGCTGGGAAACGACTTTTTTTTTGGGATGATAATTCATCATGTTTTGTGGTAGAACTCAACGTAACGCACTCAAAAAATTGTGCTGATGGATGGATTGAATAATACGGCGGTCGTGGAGGTGTTTAAAGTAAAAATCTTTCAATAAAAACTTGTATTAAAAAAAAAACCTGTCAAAAAGTTGGAACTTTGACTCCCCATATCTCCTTAACTAGAAGGTTCCCAGGTATGGAGTAGAACCAAAAAATGATCGCAATGACGGGGAGAACTATTGCCTTTCGGCTTCGTTAAGAGGTTTTTTACACCCTTTATACTGGGTTTACTCTTTCGACTTCCTTCTATAAAAATCTCTTCTAAGAATCATGGCGGCTATTTTCATTCTTGTAAAATTTAGCCTAATACAGTGTTTAACACAGTATAGTGAACATAAAGTTCAACGGTAAATTAAGCTAAGGTGTTAGTTTTGCGACAGAATAGGTCGGCAGGTCGAATGCTAATTCCGTCATAGACTATACTGCTATCCATATGTATGAAGGTTCAAAGAAGGCTGTATATATAACAGGAATAAAGCCTTAAGTACCAAATTATTCTAATGGCCTGTTGATTTCCATATAAGTGTAATTAAGGACATACTTAAATACCTCAACGATCGATGTAAAGCCATTTAAGCTCATGTTCACTCACACTTAACAAATAAATAAATCTTATAACAATAATAGGATGTCTACAGACCACAACATACATTGGCATTCCTCATTCCTCAAACCACTACAAAAAATCTATCAAATAATTAGACAACAATACTAACAGACCCGCGGGCCATTAGACACGACTGCTCTAAATCGAACACGCCCTTGATTTTTCTATTGCATCTACATACGAACGTTCTAGATCGCCACGCAAAATGGCTTCCAAATGTCAAACGTTTTCACGCAAATCGTGACTGCTATGCACCTGATTGTCTACCTGCGATAATCTAACTTATTTAGCTGCTGTTTTTAAACAAAAAAAACACGTTTTTAACTTGAATAATTAGATTATTACATAATTTTACGCGTTCTTGAAATTAACGCTCGGTTTAGAGTTGCAATAGTCTGAGTAATAAGTTTTAGTAATGTCTAAAATAATTTATATGTCTGTTGTAATGTAAACATTTATATATAGTTTCAAAGTAATTAGTTATATGTTTCACGCTGGTTTAATAATTGCAGAACACATTCCTATAGCATGGGAAATAACCACTACTTTTCATCATCATGCAAACTTCAAACAGTCCGTGATGATCACCAATCCGGACATTGGTGGTGATTTAAGGCTCTTTAGCAGTCTTTAATAAATTATAGTATCTTAAAATGTCACTTACGGGATATCTCTTTTTCTTCTTAAGTATAGTTATGAACCGTGAAAGCTTAAAACAGTGTTTGTAGTATTTTATTTCGAGGTACATGTTCAAGAGTATTCAGTAGTATTTTACATGGATTTTCGTAATGAAAAACCTTCACAATCGAATGAAGAAAATGATAAAATTGTGCAATGTTTTGATATTCTCCTATCAAAGTTAGATATTATTATAAACGTTGTTGAAATCCACGCTATGTTAGAAATTACACAACGTCATTGTGAGTAACTACAAAATATTACATTAATAATAGAGTTAAGATTATTGCGATTGTTATCTAAACCGGGGTTTTATAAAAATAGACTAAAAAGTGTTCACAATATTATTTTCTTGCTAGCTTCGGTCACTTTACTTTTCTTTTTTGATAGCTAGCCAAGTGAATTGGTTTTGTCAGGAGGTTGATCGATTATTATAATGGCCGTTAGTCGTTCGACTAATTTCTATAAATTGTTTTCTGTCAATGGAGACAAATCGTCGATTTATCTCCATTGGCAGTTAAATTTGATCGAAAGATCGATGTGAACAATATTAGAATTTGTGTAAAAATATTGAATGAACATTTTGATAAATTAATGTGAATGTGATGTCATGTGTGAGCTGAATGGGAGGGATAAAATGCATTAGACTGTGAGATTGATAAATGTGACAAAGATGCATGAACAAAGAAGAAGAATCCCGAAAAGATAAATGGACGGTATGAGGAATTTATTAAAGACAAGAATTTGTGTAGTATACCACAACAAAAAAACCCGACAACTGAAAAATCACGCTCTAATTAAAATCGGGGTTTACACGGTAAAATTGACTCCTCCTATTGTTGAAGTGGGTTAAAATATAGCCTATGTTACCCAAGCCATAATAACGAATCGAATGACACCTTATTCATCAAAATCGGATGAATAGTTTAGGCGCAACGGAGGCACATACGTATAAATACAAACATATAGGAAGGGTTATGAAGTGTTATGATTCTAGCAGTCTATGTATGATAGACTGCTAAAATCAAAATCATAACCCTTCCTTTGAATTCGCCGTAGTCGGGTAAAAAGGAAGTGTATGATATGATATGATATGTGATGATTGACAGGAGAAGATGAAAGACGAAAACATGTGGCGCCGATCTCAAGTAACATCAAACAAAGGCAGTAAGATTTGGATGATTTTGACTGATAGCAGACGTCATCTTTCTAATGATCAATACTGTAATCGAAGTGGATTAAGGGCACATCAGGGCTATATGGCGTATAAGTACTTAAGGGCACAGTGGCCACTAGGGAATGCAATCTCGTACGAGATTTCCGCCTAGCGAGATCTCGCGAGACTCAAAACCCAGTCTCGCGAGATCTTACAAATTACGGGATCTCGCGAGATTGAGAGAATTGCAATTAAAACATATGCAAATGCTTGTTTTAAGAACTAGTAATTGACATGATATGTAATTAAATAGAAACTGCGTTGCTTAGTTATAAAAATAATGTAAGTTTTATTTTAAAAATCAACAGAGTACTTATTATTTTGTCTCTAACTCTAATAACATTTGTTTATGTCTATAATTATTATACCTACTGTAGCTAATCAGTTCAAATTCTTACAATATTGGTAACAAAACAATAATTATCTATATTTAGTCCTTTGTAAATTATTACTTTAGTTTCAATAATTAAGAGTAATAGGAACATTACTTATGGTAAATAAATACAACAAAACAAAAACTTAACTTCACAAGTTGTTAAATAAATGTTGTGAGATCGTATTAATCAAATAAAAAAAGTTTAAAGTAGAAGTCAGATGAAGTTATCAAGGTACGGAAAGGCAAGTTAGTTTGTCTGAAAATGGCTTCTCAAAAAACACATCATGTCGAGAGTATCATCTGACAGACGACACTTTGCAGTGAGACCATCTTGATCGCGTAAACAATGTCTCCATACTTCTAAAGAACTTATATATTCACTGTACACTTTTGACATGGTTGGTAGTTGTATTGTAATTGTAGTGTAATATTTCTGCGAAACTAATTAAAACACAAAACTGTCTCCAAAACAAATTATTTCGTTGCAATTGTAAACAAACGCACGCGCGCCGCCTTGCAAAATGAGCCGGACGGCCGGACCTCGTCCCCCGCAAGCCCGCCTACCCCTCTTGTCCTGTGGCCAGCCAGGATTCAGTTCGCACCAAAGAGTATAATAATAATATGGGAGGTTCGCACTATGAAAGCAGCAGCCGCAGCCGCGCTATGAAATACACGTCGTCACGCTGCATTTGTCGATCTCGTTATCTCGCGAGATCTCGTACGAAATTTGACGAGATACAATCTCGTAAAATATGGCCGGGATCTCGCGAGATCGGGATCTCGGCGAGACGAGATTGCATTCCCTAGTGGCCACTAAATATAATAATAATAATATATGCCCTACATTCACTACTGTGTCTATTTGTGTTATTATTAACTAGCTTATGCATGCGGCTTCGCCCGCGTGGAGTTCGATAGTTGTCCCACGGGATCGTACTACCGGGATAAAAAGTATCCTATATGTTAATCCAGGTTATAAACTATCTGTGTGCTTAATTTCATTCTAATCCTTACAGTAGTTTTTGCGTGAAAGAGTAACAACTCTTTCCAACCCTCCCCTCCCCCCTACCCTTTCTCTTTCCTCTTTCTTTTCTTTCTTCTTTTCTTTTTCTCTTTCTTTTTCTTTTCTCTTTCTCTTGCCGTTTTTCTTTTTTCTTTCTTTTCTTTTTTCTATTTCTTTTTTTTTCTTTCTCTTTCTTTCTCTTTTTCTCTTTCCATAGTTCCTCCATCCAATCCAATCCAACCTCCATCATCTATCCATTCTCACAAACTTTCGCATTTATATTTTCTCTTAGTAGGATTTGTTCACTAAGCATGGTAGACACGGTAATGGTGCTTATCATGCTTTAGGTAAAGGTAATATATTTACTGATATATGTAGTTGGAGATGTGCATGTGAACTATTTAAGAAACCTGGTTTAATACTTTAGCCGGTCATACAATATTATTTTATCAGTAGCAATAATATTGTAGTACGAAGCCCTTTTGTTTAACGAAAGAAGTAGCAATAAAATCATATACTTTACTACCTACAATGCACATTAACAGAAACAAAAGACGATAAAAATAAGAAAAAACAAGACATCTTTATCAATAAACGAAAGGAATCTCGATAACGTCCGATAGAGTAGCATATAAGATCTTTATTTAAATTAAAACGCTTATTTATTTCAGATAAAGGATCTGGGGGCCTACCTTCACCTCTTATAGCAGTATTGTTGTAATCCTCACTCAGTGTCAGAAAGAGATGGTGCTAGGCGTCTGGGTCCGTGGCTTAGGCCCCCAGTGGTCGAGGCACCCGTGGCCGACGCCCCCGATTCGATTAATTTGTTTTTTGTGCTTTTTCTCTTAGTACAGTCATCGGCAGGTACAAAGTAAAAAGTTTTCGACCTCGAGGAGCCTAGAGTGTAGGATCAAAAAAAAGTTTTCGACCTCGAGGAGCCTGTGCTAACTTGGTGAGGAGCAAAAAAACTTCGAAATTTTCGGACTGTTTGTATTTTTCCTCAGCAGGTACAAGACTCAATTCCGAAGTTAATGATTTCCCATCCGAAAAAAAACGGGTAATAACCCAGTACTAACTGGGTTGTGGAGGTCAGATAGGCAGTCGGTCCATGTAAAATACTATAAAGCTGCATCCAGTTAGACTGGAAGCCGACCCCAACATAGTTGGGAAAAGGCTAGGCAGATGATGATGATTTTTGTGCCTGACAGTACATTTGATCCAAAATTGCTTTTAATTAAATTTATCGAATCGGGGGCGTCGGCCACGGGTGCCTCGACCACTGGGGGCCTAAGCCACGGACCCATTACCACTAACAGAGTTGGTGGTAGAGGCCCTAGTCGGCAAAACAATTGTCCGGTGGGTTTTGCCTTCGATCAAGAGAATGCGCTTGTTCCATGACTGTTGACATTCACGGCACCTGCCCATCGTGGGACAGTCTGAAATGGAGGCAAGTGTCAAGGGTTACGGCCGGTACCTATTGAAGTGACCGGTTGTGGAACTGGGTGGAATTATACCTGGAAACCATGGGTATGAGAAAGTGGAGCATTCCTTCTTGTAAACAGGATAAACAGAAATAATTTAACAGTTTGGTTTTTTAACTATCTACAATCATTGGCACCTATAAAATTCATCTATTCAAAAAAATTAATATCTTCCTGTCCGTCTCATGTTACTTGGTCGGCTGTTTGGCGGTTTTTTTTTCCGTTTAGATTGAGGGCCTGATTCAGAAGGCACATTGTTATAGGAGGTTCTTCTCTCTGGGAGCCCTAACTACCGGTGTGGTCCAAGGACCCTGCTCAAGACACCGGCGGACCTCATTTTTTTTAGATTTTTATGTGTATATGAATAAAAAAAGGAAATAATAAACTGTTGTGGCGGTACGTGGTTTTTCAGGAACAGCTCGGATTCTGGGTTTGTGCCCGCTTGAAGGGAAGAGGCTCGCCCCCTGTACCTTAGGATTTCAACATAACTCGTGAAATGTGGCAGGAACTACGGAGTTGTGTAACGGTAAGCTAAGGTGTAGTTGTCTCTACCTAACCCTTAGAGATTAGAGTCGTGATGTTCTGTTATAGTAACATAACAATTATTTTATATGAATTAAAATTATTTTCAGGTGAGTAGCGTTTTCCATTTAAGTCAATTATTTGTTTCGCAACTGAACCAAATAAAACTGCTTGATTGTTGACATGTTTTCTTTAGTTCTCAATCTAGCTCACACGGCTTACATTCAATACTACCATATTTACATATGAGCTAACTGAATTATTATGTTTTATAGGTTTGTTTAATAGCACCCTAATAATCTAAGAAATAAAATTAAAATCAATTTAAGGAATTTACAATAAAATCGAATTAAATCAAATTGTGTTAGTATAGGACAACTTTAATTTAAACCATTATTGCATTAAATTAAAGGTTCTTTTATTTTTATTTTAATAATCTATGTGTAATAGAACGATCACACGTAGATACCGTTTAGTTCAACTAATCTGTACATGTTGCGATGGGGCCGAAAAGTTCTGGAGTGGCGACCTCGAACCGGGAGACGTTGCGTTGGAAGGCCTCGCACTAGGTGGACCGATGACTGGTGAAGGTTGCAGGGATCCGCTGGATGCGAGTCGCACGGGACAGGTCTATGTGGATTGTAGCGACACTTGGGGGAGGCCTATGTCCAGCAGTGGATGTCTTTCGGCTGAAATGATGATGATGAATCGGGCCATGAATTTTAAATGTATTCCGGTAGTTTTATGCGTCTTTAAGTGTCAGATGTGGATGCTTAGATAAAGTAAGCTCGTTGTTTTGAAAAGTCACCACCCACATCATTAGTTTGCATCTGGCATAGGGTACTTATTAATTAAGAAGATCCCTTGGTAAAGCTATAGTTCTTATTAAATCGATACTACACTCCAAATAAAGATTGAACACGACTGCATATATTGACCGCTTCATATATCATACACGAAATCATTATTGATACGGGCTGTTATAATATATTCTTCACACTTTATCAACTCGCCGTAAAATGAATGGCTCGAAATTAAGTTGTAATTTTTTATCGCGTTCTTCTTATTATTTATTGTCTCAATTAATTTTAATAAAAGCCTGTTCTTTTTTGAGCCTGTTCGCAAATATTTTGGGGTCTGGGTCATCTACGAATCCAGTCTACTTGAAGTGATTAACTGCATATTTGTGATCATTATCACCAATCATGATTGGCAGCCTTTTTATAAAATAAACGGAGCAGGAAAAGGGACGCCCTCATTTGCGCCATGATTTCCTGGTCTGTGTATTGTATTTGTGATAGCTAATGAAAAAATTGTAGATGACTAGCGTCTTCCAGCGGCTTCGCTCGCGTGAAGTTTGATAATTGTCACATGGGATACTACCGGGATAAAAAGTGTCCTATGTGTTAATCCAGGTTTTAAACTATCTGTGTGCAAAATTTCATCCAAATCCGCTCAGTTATTTTTGCGTGATGCTGTAACAAACATCCATACATCCACATTCACAAACTTTCGCATTTATAATATTAGTTGGAAGTCTAGGATATTAGTAGGATAGTGGGATGAATCCTAAGTTTTGGTTTTTATGCAATGAGACCTCTTTCACAACTCTTTTAAAATCTCATATTCACAAACAGCCAGACCCAGAAACACTACCTGTAGGCCACACAAATATTTTTACCGTGCGTGAATCGAACCGGCGACACGCAGCGCAGCAGTCAATCGCTCAGCCACTATGCCAACCGTGCCGCCTAAGTGTGCATTTCTGCTCAGCGGAAGTTAGATAAAACCCACCGTCGTCTGCTAGTTCGTTAAGAAAGTGTCTCGTAAAAGTGATTCAAAATCTAACTTGCAAAGTAAATAATTCTATTTCCCATTCATTAGTACCTACGTATTGCCCTAAAACTCGCGCCAAACGAGACAGTATACAGCTAATTTCTAAAGGCCAGCTCCCACGACAAACCTATGCAGCTATGCAACACGGATATTATACTGATAGTGCACGTAATAAGAGCTATATTACGTCACACATTGTCCTATTACTGGGAGGAAGCAGTCATTCATAGTACGTTAAAAACCGTAGCGTTTACTCCATTGCATAGGTTTTTACGCAACCGCTGACGCACGTGAGATAAAACATCTTATGGCTTTGTAGAGCAGAAAATGCAGTGTAAGTGGTGCGTGGAAATAAAATAAATAAAGAATTAGATGTGATCCTAATGCATACAGACATACGAAACTGTAAAATGAGCTGTGATTACCTAAAACGAGAAGAAATGAAAGAAAAACTAGAATAAAACCAGCCAACGTTTTGGCTAAAACTCAGAAGCAAATCTGAAAGATGATCTTCATGATTACGTATGTGATAACCGATGACTGATAAATACACATAATATTTTGACGACCCGAATGGCGCAGAGGTAGTGAGGCTGCCTTACGTTCGTTGGGTCCCGGGTTTCGAATCCCGGTAGGAGCAAATATTTGTGTGATGAGCATGGACATTTGTTTCTGAGTCATGGATGTTTATATGTATAATAAGCATGTATTTACAAAAAAAAAAAGTATCTATGTAGTATATCAACTATCTGGCGTCCACGACACAAGCATCGTTGCTTAGTGTGGCGCTAGATGGCGCTGTGTGTAATGTCCAGCGATATTTATTATTATTATTATTTCAATTTCTTTTTTTTCTGAAGGAGTTTAGTTCAGATCCCAATAGACTCTACTTAGTTAGAAAAGAGTAAACATGCAGATTCTTGCCGGTTCTTCTACATAGGAAAGGACCAATCCGAACCGTGCACATTTTTTCGAAGTTTTATAAGTGCCCGTGTGGTCTATGTGACTTCTATCAGAAAACTTTATGAAGGCGGAACAGCAGATGTGCGAACAGCAGCAGCAGCTCACGAAAGCAACCCAGATATCACACCAGTTGCCAAATGTGAAGTCGTCAACAGCTAAGTACATCACATACATCTATCTGGACTATCACAAAATCGGACAAAATCTGGAGAGCACGGTGGTTTTCCTAAACTTCCTCTATAGAGCGGAGATATGGACATTGCGAAAGCAGGACCGACGCAAGATTGACGCCCTTTTTTTTTTTTTTGCTCGACCCATGTTTTTTTTCGGATGGGATATCATCAAATGACTCCTCCCGCTCTGGGCGGAGCAGGAGGGAGTGTCAGACTTTTACTGTCTAAAACCCATCTATGTTCCTTCCTCGCCCTTTGTGTTCCGGGGCCACGGTATATCTTTCGAATAGTCCCGCAGCCCCGGCAGGCTTCGGCCCTTGCGGACCCCTTCAGTGTTGCTGACTCTCTTAGAGGCGCGCGTGGAACACGAACGCGCCGTCGACACGGCCTGTCGTCATGAGACGGAAGGACGGCGAGCTAGCCCATAGCTCCCCGTCCACAGGCCCGCGCCTACGGTGGCCGGAAGCCACCACGTGGCCCCGACGCCCGGGGCGTCTCCCGCGGCGGCCGGGACGTGAGGATCTCTCCCTGTCCTGTTCCGCCGCCTCCTTCGCTAGCATGACTGCTTCGCAGAAGGAGGTGACGCCGTCCCATTCCGTCTCGCTCCGGACCATGCCACGAACCAGGGCCGGAAGCGAGAGGTCGCCGCTGCCGACCGCCACCTCGAGGACACGGCGGTGCTCCACCCAAGCGGGGCACACCTCCACAGTGTGCTCCACCGTGTCCTCCGGTCGATCCTCGCAATGGTGGCACCCGGGCGTTTCCTCCCGCCCGATTCGGTGCAGGAACTTACCGAAACAACCGTGTCCGGTGAGAACCTGCGTCAGGCGGAAGGTGAGGACGCCGTGGCGTCTCTCCAGCCACTCCTCAAAGAGGGGACTTATCGCCACTATTGTGGCGTGCCCTGCACGGGGTTGCGATAGTCGCTCTCTCCATATCGCCATGAGATCCCGCCGGAAGTCCGTCCGCTGAGCGACAATTTGCCGCGGCAAGATTGACGCCCTTGAGATACGGTGTTAGAGAAACATGCTCAGGATAAGCTGAACCGCTTATCGGATCGGTCAATACTCAAAGAACTCAATATTAAATAAAGACTGTCGTCGCTTGTGCAATTACGAATCCTCAGATTCTTTGGACACGTTACCCGCAACAAAGATTCCATGGAGCGTTAAGTGATTTAGGAAAGAGTCGAAGGCACGAGAACACGAGGTCGATCACCAATTCGATGGACAGACTCCATCAAATCTGTCACCAAGATCCCTCTGGCAGAATGTGCTCGCCTTGCGGCGAATAGAGGTCGCTGGAAAAGGATCGCTAAGGCAGTCACCGCAATAGGCATGACGACAGTATCAAAAAATTGCAAATCTATTTAGTCCGTCAGTTAGAGTATTGGAAATTAATGGATACATACACTGGCCTGCAAAAATAAGTACTACACTTTTAAAATTTAAATTTTTCCTAAACTATAGAAGTTAGAGATTTAAAATAAAAAACGTTTTATAGCAATTTTTATCAGCTTTTTTTGAAACTACAGACAAAATTAAACTATTTTTCGAGTCCTTTTTGTTTCGAAAGTATATCTTGTGTACTTAAAAAGTTATTGCAATTTTAAAAGTGTGATACTTATTTTTGCAGGTCAGTGTATTTTTTGTTTTTGTAAATCAATGAATATTGGCAAAAGATAAAACGCATCAAAACTCGGAGTGGGGGCTCGTGACATCAGAACTAGCTAAAATTATACCTAGGCGTGACGTATTGAGAATTTTAAAAGCGTCATATGTAGGTCAATTTTGGTTTACGTAACAAAAGAAAAAACACGGGTCAAAAATTTTTTGATAATCTAACTGACGGACTAATTAGATTATTTTTTTTGCCTATTGTGGGCGAACCCTCATGACCACGACCACTCTGCCAAGAGTGAACGACTAAAAAGAGAGGTCTATGTGAACACAAAGTCCCGTAAAACTGAATGAACCATACAAAACGACGATTTGCTAAAGTGTCTTCTACGACCGCTATATTTTTCGTAGCACGATAGAACAACTATCTGAGGACTATTTATAACTTTCTTTTAGTGTGACCCTGAAAAAAATATTACGAAACTAAAATTCCAATATCCACGTCTAATCGATTGTAGTTAAAAAATCTTAATTATAAAGGAACGGTAATTGTATCCATAGTCCACTAGTTGCACACCCGACTTGCATGCACTTTGGCAACTGTGGCATTGCGTCCGTCATACGTCACAGATCTATTTACCAACCCATTTACATAACCTCCCACACGATTTTCTACCTTTAGAAGTTGGCATAAGGGTGGGGTCCACCGCATGTTAAGTTTGCTTACCGGTCTAGCCGTACCAATCCGCTATATGCGTGTGAGCACTCTTTGATTTCTCGCTCCATTTATCAAAGAGCTATTAATCAGTTTTAAGCGTTACAACAGTTTTTTTGTTACGTTTTGCAAATAGATACGTTCCGATGATAGTGAATGAAAGTGAAGCTGTCTTCCGATTTCCTGCTTTCCTTTCCTTTTAACTAAGTCCAGTTTTGACTGGATGCAGAAAGGAGATGTTTTCAGCTGGCTATACAAGGATAGCTCCTTCTTCCCCAACGACATGTTGTTCTCCTGTGACATGAGTAGGAAACTGTTTGCGATTCTCATCCATGGGTTTATCTTATTGCTTCATACATTACGACGGAGACTTCATTATTTTGTTCAATACCCTGATCTTCCTAGAATAACGCCAATTATAAGTAGATGAGTCCACACACACACACACATTCATCAACACAAAAAAGAGGGTTTTGTGTTTAAAATTAATAAACTTCAAACACCTATACAATCGAAACCAATGTAGTGTAACCTTTTAAAGTTGCTACATATACTTCATATCTAATACAGGTAAATATAATTTCTCAGTTTTCTTGAAATTTGATTTTTGAGGTGAATACGCACAAAATAGCGGAACTCAAGAAAATCAGATTTCCTCGGTTTAAGTAGTTGGTACGAAATGTTTTTGCGCGCATCACGTCAAAACTACTGCATAGATTTCTTTAAAGGCTTCTTCAATATTTAGGCTATTTATTATCACGCTACTTCCTTAAGGGGGTAGGCAATTTAACATTATGTCCGTATACTTCAATTGTTTGACGTTTCAGTCATGACGTAAGTACATGAGAACGGCTATTTGTAGATTGTGTCAACGAAGTAAATAGCTTAGCGGTTTCATGACCACTCTGCAAACTACGGGGTTGCAGGTTCAAACCGTGCAAACATTATTTTCACTTTTTGTGATTTGTTAATTTTTTTTTTTGATGCTGTTTGATTGCCTATATTTCTTTTTGTATTTAAATTGTTTGCATTTCTATATTTCTTTCTTTTTCGTGATTTTTTTTCCAAAAAGTAATAGAAAAGTATGGAAGAAGAATACAATCATGCTGCGCCGACCCCAAATAAAT
This sequence comes from Xestia rhomboidea, assembly GCA_963853795.1. Lineage (NCBI taxonomy): Eukaryota > Metazoa > Arthropoda > Insecta > Lepidoptera > Noctuidae > Xestia > Xestia rhomboidea. Next base: position 8,035,248 of record OY970776.1, on the reverse strand, counting down.
TGGGATAAGGATCAGGAGTATGATGATGATTTCTCCAAAAAGTAGTATAGCGAACGGAAGCCTGATAAATTCACGTGTTCTTGACGTGCAAGAACTGTGCTGTGCTATTCGCAATAATCAATAATCCATACGCAGTTTACGTAGATTATATTTACAGCTATATTGTTATTGGTCTCATTCCATGCATCTTGGTGAGAATTTAAGACCTGCCTGGACTGTCATCGAAGGTCTGACGATGGAGACAAAAGTCAGTTGCAAGAGGTTCGCAACAGTTTGCAGCAGCTATATCGTGTTTGGGCTCATTTCATGGACCTTGATGAAAACTTTGAACTTAGCTAGAGTATGACTTTCATCGAAGGTCGACGATGGAGACGGAAGGCAGTTGCAAGAGGTCATCTAGAGTTTACAGCATCTATATCGTGTTTGGGCTCATTTTATGCACCTTGATGAGAACTTTCGACCTAGCTGGAGTATGACTGTCATCAAGTGTCTAAGGATGATAACGTAAGGCTGAGAAGGCTGGCGATGGAAGCCTTTATTTAGAAAAAACAGAATATTTTAGCGATTAATGCAAATATTTCAAAGAAATTTAATGAAATGTTTGTTTGGTTGGTTGAACACGCTAATTTCAGGAACTACTGGTTCGAGTTGAAAGTATCTAATAGTGTTGGATAGCCCATTTATCGGAGAAGGCAACAACGAACAACAACGTTGCAACGTTTGTATAACATCACGCTACAATCAATAGGAGCAGAGCATCAATGAAAAATGTTGCAAAAAAAGAAAAAAAATATTCGTTTTGAGATCTTTCGTTTCGTGCGCCGCGTAAACGGTTAAAGTTACGCAACAATCGTGTATGACGGAATTGTTCCTCTTAAAAAGTTCTATAAAAAGTCCGCGATAGCATTATTATGCCTATCTTTTAAGGGCGTCTCACACTCTATCTAACCATCTCTCTGTCTCTCTTATATGACGCAGACGAAGTTGCGCGGGTCAGCTAGTTTAGATATAAATTTTGAATGTTACATCTTTACTTTAAATATCTCCAAGACTAACACAATGGTTTGAGTGCTTTACATTGAGACCTACTACTACTAGACTTAACGTGATTTACCAACCAAAAAAAAAATTTAGTTTCTTTGCAATAATTTTTGCGTAGAGCTATTATTGATCGAAGGCGTAGAGTAACTTAGTTTGATGTACAGAACGCTTGGTACCCTTTACACCCTGTATTTCATAATTAATTTCCCCCCTTTGACAAAACTTAGTAAATTGAATCTTTACTGAGGTTGAAACTAATTCCTTGACATTTTATGACATGCAATCTATGGGCGGTATAGTTATAAAGTACTTACGAGTTAAACTATATATCGACAAATAGTAAAAAAATAGAGCATAGTGGTCAGTTGTCATTATTTAATGCCGGAACCGCCAATCACGAAACAACAAATAACACAAACTAAAAACACTTAACAGTACAGAAACATAATAACCAAGCACTTAAAGAAATTAAATCGTTGGTGATAATTACGTACCAACAGCTTATCTGTTTCGTTAATCGTCAGTAATTAGCCAATTTTGCTAACTAGACCACAAATATAATCGATCGAAAAAGTAGAAATATTCCAAATTGTAGGCTTGCTACACCCTTATTGTGAAAGACGGACAGGTTCGTGAAAATATGAGTGAGGACAAATGTTTGGTCACACCATAATGGTCACGGTGCGAGGTCGCGAGATGTTGACATGACAAGCTCGACATGCAGATTTGTGACAGCATTTTGTATAGGTATTGTATAGTATTTGTAGATCTACTTATGCCGAATTTTTGCAAGATAATATTGGACGACTTCCACTTGGTCTATCACGTTGAATTTTCAGATAGTTTCTTTTCGATGCGTAACAATACATCAACGAGTATTGCATTGCCAAGATGCACTATTATCTTTTTCTGTGTCCATTCAGCCTTCTGCAGTGCACCGAACATAGGCGTCTCCTAAGTTGCGCCACAGCACCCAGGTATCACTTTAATTCAATTTTACCGGATCTCAACGTATCCTTATAGGAGCGATTATGCAAATCCCTATATAATTATAGAATACCGAGTAATGCAAAAGGTATACTAGTTCTCTGCTTACCAGTCGTAATGTGAGGCTAACCTTTTGGTTTTGCACGTGTATTTTCTTCTTTGAGAAAAACGCTCTTAACTCTGAACCTTTTTCTCTGATTATTATCAACTAGCTGTTGTCCGCCGATTCGCACCCGTTTATTAATAGATTTTGACAATCAATTCGGGTTTTACTATGCTTGTAATAATGTAATACAATCATGATTCGAAACACACGTGGTGCCATCTATTTTCATAAGAACGTCAATGTTGTTTTCCTCGGGAACAGTACTTTTTTTCGGGATGAAAGGTGCCTTGTGTGTCCGTTTCTCTGTACACCTGACAACGTATATATGCAAAATTTCAGGAGGATCGGTTCAGTGGTTTAGGCGTGAACAAACAAACTTACTTTCGCATTTATAATATTAGTTAGGATTTGAAAGGAAGGATAAAATAGTCCGTAGTCTGGAAGTTAGTGGTGTGACAACGCAGTGCCTCGGAAAACAACGTTAGCTTTTGGTCCTGCGCCTGATTTCTCCCCGGTAGTGCCGAACTACTCTCAACTCAATATATCGGTATATATGTATATAGATTATGAGAGTAAAGGAATAGAGTACACCTGAGGTTTTGCACTACAATATCTCCTGTTCATTTGGCTAATCTCTGTCGAGATTGGCCGTCAATTTTGAGAACTGACAAACCGATTATGATGTTTAGACGAAAAGTACTTTTGTTTAGTAAAGTTAAAATGATGCCCGATTTGTCACGGTTCCGATTGGTCGCCAAATTTTTTTCCATGCAAAAAGTCCAGACTCGTCGTCATTAGAAAACAAATATTTTTTTAACTTTGAATAAAATTTAACTCCGGATTCGTCACTATACATGGATGAAGCCAGAGCTGTGGCCAGGGGGCAATCAAACTTATTAATAGTTAATTCAAAGTCGAGTGCTGTAGCAACCAGTCCTGTCGACGTGGATGGCTCAAATCAGTTTAAATATCGGAACCAAACTTGAGTTACCTATTTTTATCATCATCATCATTTCAGCCGAGAGACGTCCGCTGCTGGACATAGGTCTCCCCGCGCGCGTCGCCACATTGACCGGTCCCGTACGACTCGCATCCAGCGGATTCCCGCCACCTTCACCAGGTCATCGGTCCACCTAGTGCGAGGCCTTCCAACGCAACGTCTTCCGGTTCGCGGTCGCCACTCCAGAACTTTTCGGCCCCATCGGCCATCCGTTCTGCGAGCAATGTGCCCTGCCCACTGCCACATAAGTTTAGTAATTCTTTGGGCTACGTCGGTAACCTTGGTTCTCTTGCTTCTTTTTATTGCTACCCTATATTGTACTACAGCTGGGCTGGGCTGGTTGATTTCTTTCCTCTTTTTTGTTGATCTGAGCGTACAAAAGATAAAATCAATCAAATATAAGATCCTTGCTTTGCGCAGTGCAGGTGCAGGCATGCGATAAGCTGCAAGTAGGACGTAGATAGAACTAAGAAATAAAGTTACAATACAGATCAGTACAGTAACCTTCTGTGAGTCAGTGTAATGGTCTGTAATTATGATATTTACCTAAGAGTGGGCCTGTTAGACTGTGGGAGTGGCAATAATAACATCTGTAGCACTGTTGTGTGCCGTTCTGTGACTAATTTGATCTAATAATCTAGTTATACAGCGTGTGCGTTTTACTCCACGTAAAGGGGGAGATTCTCTGTCTTATGTCTTTACTTTTTTGTTTTATTGTTATTTTTAATCAATTTGTTTAGTCTTGTGTGAGACAAAAAATAGATTTTCTTTTTTTTTTTAATTCGTTCACCCATTGTATTTCGTACAGAGATTGATTATGGTGTACCTATAAGGTTGGCGCACATCACGACGGGCCGCACGCGTTGCAAATATTCTCATACATTGCTTTCTTACATCCAAACTATATATATATAATATTATAAAATATTATAATATAATATAAATAATAATATTTGGTTATAAACCATCGCGTACAAAGGGCTAAGAAGGAACATTGATGGGTTTTAGTCAGTACAAGTCTGACACTCCCGTCCGCCCAACCCAGAGCAGGACCCCGGTCATTTAATGATTTCCCATCCGACAAAAAAAGGTCATATTTAATAATTAATAATAAAAACAAGATCTTACTAATATTTACTAGCTATACATTGAAACATTGACCTTCAGTTTGCATGATAAATGCAATAAAAATATGTCGTTAATTACAGAATTATCAGAGTGGTAAAATGTTGTAGCTGTCCGTGCAGACGCGCGAAAAATCTATCTATTGGAATTAAAAGCCTAGCAATCTCCTTGGAGTTTCTTATAAGTTATCTTGGGGAAAGTTCAAATAAGGTTGCGTTTTTGTGGTATTTTCAAAGCAAAATGTACTAAACGAAAAATAAAGGCGTCATCTTCATTATTACTTTCATCCCGAAAATACCTTCTGGGTACAGGCCTCCCCGTTCTTTTGCCACACTTCCCGGCTCCGTCCGCCCTTCATCCATACTATACTTCTATGCTATGCTATTCTAGTTTCAGTAAGAACTATAAGCTGGATATGTCGAATGTCGTAGCAGGTAATAAGACAAGCTAGATAGCAAATAACAACAGGACTGACTGCCAAGGGAGCGCCAACAAGTACCTAGATATAATTAGTTATTTCTTGCAAAGTGATACATAATATTTAGAAATGTCAATCAATAAAAGTAAAACAGGCGTTACCTGCCAATGCGTTGGATTTGATAACGACATGCAATAAGTCACAACTATTAGTTTTGCCCAGAGGCTACATTTGTAACAAAATGTAAAACGAAACACTACCTAGTTATTTGTGGTTTATTTAAGCAAATATCGACCTCATTAAATGTTAAAGAAAACATTTCAAAATTCGAAATTACAGATCTACAAAGCTAAAGAGCGACTGTAAAGGGTGTTGTGGTGTGACCATGGAACCTTTTAGTTACGGAGATATTGGGGGTCAAAGTTCTAAGATTTTCACGTTTTAGGGTTCCGTACCTCAAAAGGTAAAATGAGAACCCCTAAAAGATCACTCTTGTCTGTCTGTCCGTCCGTCTGTCACCACCGATTTCTTAGGAACGGGTGGACCTAGCAAGTTGAAATTTACACCAGATATTGAGGTCAATCAAGATCCCGAGTCAACACGATAAAAAGATATGGGCAAATTTAGAATTTCGTGAAAACTTGTAAGTACTTACCAAAATTTACCTTAATTTTCAACTTTTTTATTTTTCGGAATTTTCCCTTTACTTGTGCTGTAAGACCTTGCTTTTAACCAAAATTGACAATTCTAGATCAACCGGAAGTACCCTATAGGTTTTGGGTGCAACCTATACGGTAGTTCTCGTTGACTTACAATCACGAATTTTGGCAAAAAGCCAGGTCTTACAACACCTGTAAGGAAAGAATCTGAAAATCGTAAATATTTAGTTTAATAACAAAAAAGCGATTTTACTATTACAAACTTATTATTTGCGGTTGGTGCAATAGCCTTTTCATGGGATCAAACAGCAAAGTTAAGTTTGTTCTTTGTTGTTTGTTTTTGTTCTTGATGTACTACTAACACTCTATGGACCGAAAAGTCTGAAATAAATGTTTTGAATTGAATTGAATTGAAAAAGTTTGTACGGAACCCCCGGTGCGCGAGTCCAACTCGCACTTGGCCGTTTTTTTTAAATAAACGAGTATTTAAAAAAAAAGTGAAAATGTTCGAACTTTGACCTTTAATGTTATGAATTTATTTTAAATACCTCCACGCCGCTCCGCATTATTCAACGCATCCATCAGGACAATGTTTTGAATGCGTTATAATGAGACCTACAATGAAACGTGATTTTTCATCTAAAAAAAAACGTTTCCCAACAATATTTTTTGCGTAGAGTTACCTAGATTGATGTACAGAATGCTTGGTTGCCGGCTTCGTGAAGGGTCTGTTTACACCCTATAAACCTAAAATGATGTTGTTCGCAGTCGCCCGGTGTAAACCAACATAATTTGAAAACGAAGGCAGATTCATGATGATTCTGGGGATAGATTCTTTATGTATCGTTAATCACCTTTGGCCACAAGTCACAACCACGAAATCTGAACGTTTTAGCGGTAATCTGCACTGTTTCTTGACACGCTGTATGTGTATCGCATTACCGATATCAATAAAGCATTACGGCCTCTGTCACTCGTGCGAAAATCCGCTGCAGCATAAATAAACACGATCTTACAGATCAGGTGATTATCAAAACAACATGAATGTTTAATATTTTAAGTTATTTAATACATAACGAGCGAGAACTCAGCTGACTACGCCCAACATCGAATGAGACGTGAAGCCAAGTACCGTGATAGTCAGTTGTTTCCGTGCGGTTTGTAAGCCGCTTTACATCACATGGAGACGTGACATATTCAAACGCATTCCTTTGCTTATTTTACTGGAACTCCTGCCGTATAAGATAGAGGCAGCAAGTCTAACTGGAGTCGCGCCGCAACGTCAACTTCAAGGCGTTCGTGTTACGAGTACCGAATATCTGACCTTTGTAATGGAGGAAGACTTTTGGCCGCAGGACGTGGTGTCCCGTCACTCCCACGGACAAGTTCCACTGGTTATTGAAGTGTGAATAAAAACCTGTATTAGTGAATAAGACTTAAAACTATACATATAGGGTGTAAGGGACAGCCCCTCGCAAACTGACAGGGCGCATTCAGCTCCTTATTTTGAATCATTTCCACCGGATTTTTTCTCAGAAAAATTGATGTTACGTTAACTGTTGAACTGTCGCTCTGGGTCCCGTTCTAATGTTGGACAAAGTTTCTAAGGTAAGAATCCTTCAGTCCAATTGATTTAAATAGGACATGCCGTATTACGTGGGACTTAAATATAACCAGACAAATATAGTTGTACTTTTTTTAAAATCAATGCCTGTCTAGGAACAATCTTACTATGAATTTCTCCTGTATCATGGGTACGTTTACAAACATTTAAAACCACATACACAAACAACCAGACCACAAATATTTGGTCATACAAATAAATAAATAAATAAATATCGCTGGACATTAACACACAGCGCCATCTAGTGCCACACTAAGCAACGAGGCTTGTGTCCTGGACACCAGATAGTTGATATACTACATAGATACTTTTTGTTTGTAAATACATACTTATTATACATATAAACATCCATGACTCGGAAACAAATGTCCATGCTCATCACACAAAGACATGCTCCAACCGGGATTCGAACCCGGGACCCTAAGAACGTAAGACAGCCTCACTACCGCTGCGCTATTCGGATCGTCAAAATATAAATATTTGTTTCGTACGGCAATCGAAACCACGACAGGCAGCGCTATAGGAATCCGTTAAGCCGGTGCGCCAACTACATTACACAGCATATTCAGGGAATTAAGGTCTTATATTATGAAATCGTTGCGAGGACTAACCAAATTGCACTAGCGAACTTTATAAAAACAACATATAACCTACCTACCCATAGAGATAACTGTGGGAAGACCTAGTTATCAGTCCGACTTCCCCGCACACAATGACAGCGCACTTGTCCAATGTTGAGCGAGCAACATACCAAGCAGTTACCCCAGTTATGTGTTACATAATACATTTTATTGCTAGCCCAATGAAATAGCCACGTATTGTAATGTTTAATTAGATCGTAATTGTTTCTTGGGTTCGCCGGTGGGCAAATACAATAAGTTTCAGGTTTTGGGTTAGGTAATGTCATGTTACACAAAGTTGTAGGTAAAGTCCTATATCTGTTAAAGAAAAGAGCATCAAGAAAAGCAGTCGTCTCTATTTTATTTTATTTTATACTGTTCGGGAAACTTACAGCTAATATAAACAATGCTCTTAGACTTTACGAATTCGAAGGCCATTTACAAGTTACCGCAGATAAAAAACACTCGAAACAAAAAAAAAAGGAAAAGCACAACAAAAGAAAGAGGTATACGTACAAAATACAATATATAATATACATATAATACATACTATCTTCTTCTTTCATATCGATGGTACGATTTATTCAATTTCTTGTGCCTAGTAGGTGGCCACGTTAATCGCAGCATCTGTTGTACCTATTTAAGGTCTTAGATTGACCCAAAATCATTTGCCATTGATGATGTACGTGCAGATGAGGCCTTTAAATCTACCTCCCCTTAACAGGCAGCAAAAAGAGTTTCCTAATTCTAACACTTCTCGGCTCTCATAGCATACAAATTGCTGTTATAAATCTGATTAGGTTTTATCGAGAACTAACCATGTTTCTGTGAATATCTCAGCTCGGTAAACACATTGGCTAGCCAGCAAGGTGGTTGATTGAACATTGTCTGTAGTGCAGACGGGTTACCTTATATCGACAGTAACTACATCGACGGAACAATGACTACTCATAGTATATCATAAGCATGATCAGCCACTGCTCATCACTCGTCGAAGACATAATAAAATTTGTGCTGGCAAAAAAACGTTTCTCTTAAATGAACGTTTTTTCTTATTCTATTACTGTGCCTTCTGTTTCCTGTTCCTCTTCGTTAATCAACGCCATGACGGTTATAATATTCGCAAGTAATACATAATTAATTAGTTGTAATGATAAAGGGTATGCTCCGATTGTTTGTGTCGAAACGTCGGAGGAAAGAGTGACGAAACGGAAATACTTAGCACCATAATGACGAAATGGGAAATAACTTGTATCAAGATCTAATGGAATTTGTATTGTAAAATACATGGGACTGCCTCGTTGTCTGTGGTTACCAGCGTGACTGTTGAGAATGGGGTTCAGGCCTTCAGGGTGTGAACTGAAGGCCGACAAAGTGTTAAAAGTTTTCCATTACCATAGATCATGATCTGTCAAATGACCAATTTGTTCGAGACACCATTGTTTAACTATTGTGTCTACTTCGTGGACAGATCAAGGGTTATCGTATTTATCAGTGTCTGGAAGTGAGGGGATGAGGGATTAGTGAGGAGTTCGTGGCTACTAAAAACAGCAGCTCGGGTCGATCTTTTAGCTTAAGCCATGCTTGCCTAGGTTGGTCTGTAGATGGGTGACCACACCTATTACATACCGAGTTTCCTCCGTGCCTCGGAAAGCACATTAAACCGTTGGTCCCGGCTGTCATTTGTAGATCTTTGACAGTCGTTACAGGTTGTAAGGGGCCTAAAAAGTCTGACAACCAGTCTTACCAAGGGGTATTGTAATTACACAGTGCTGGGTTGTGCTGGAGGTCAGATAGGCTCCATGTAAAATACTGGTGCTCAGCTGCACCCGGTTAGACTGGAAGCCGACTCCAACATAGTTGGGAAAAGGCTAGGCAGATGATGATTCCTCAGTGTCTAGAACCGTATTTATACCCGGTTGCCGGCGGTTGGCTCGTCCCTGTTGTACGGAACTTAAACATGACTGGGTAGGTTTAGGAAGGGATAGTTTACGTAAGCAATAAATGTCCATTTGAACAGACGGATACAAATCGAGCTGCATGCTTATTTTTGAGATTACTTCCTTTTTAAGGTGGATGCTCCAGGGTAGCTCGCGAAATTCATCAATACAACCCTCTAAGTTCATGTAACTGTCAAGAATGACTATTTCATGAAAAAGTAATTCTTGACAGTTACATGAACTGAATATGAATGTTTGATGATTTTAATGATTATTATTCTGCAACTGTATACGTCTTATAGCCGCGAATCATATTTTAATCAACATACAACCTAACACTGACCTGCAAATTGCATAAAACGTAACAAAATTTAAATTTCGCGGGCTACCGTGGAACTTCCACCTTAAGGCGATTGATGTTGATATTGCGTCGATTCGTTATCGTGTCGTTGCCGTATCTCTATCTATAAGCATCTCCGCGACTATGCGAGCGACAGCCTACGTCTAACCGCCACATTGCAGCCGTCGATCTAGCCGTGCTGCGTTCAAAACGCCCGAGTAACTCGCCCGCCACTTGTAAGACACTCGAACGGTATGCCATACAAAAGGTCCTAGCCGATTATCTTGTATTACCTTTTAAATGCCCCAATTTGCTTGACCGCAGTCAAAGTTTATAGAATATGAAATAGCCCGAGGTTATAAATCATTACTTGTGTGCTAATCTGATTCATACAAAGAACAATGAGATTGTTCAATGAATTTTACGGTTTAGTAAATGTTAGCGATACGTAATGTTTGATTCGGAAGTTTAGCAATAAATACCTTCTATAAAAGGTCCTTGCAGGCTAATTGAGGTGTAATAAAATCTTAAATAGATTTATATAAACAAGTTTCTAGATGTAAATATGATTATGATTGGGTAATAAATACTTTATAACAAGTATTTAGTAATAGTGTACGGTCATTTTCGTATGAATTATGAATAAAAGGTGTAAAAAACCTTATAACGAAACCGAAAGGTACTTGATCTCCCCGCCATTGCGATCATTTTTTTGTTCTACACCATACCTGGGAACCATCTAGTTACGGAGATATTGGGGGTCAAAGTTCCAGCTTTTTGACAACTTATTTTTAAATACAAGTTTTTAATGTAAGATTTTTACTTTAAACACCTCCACGACCCCCGTACTATTCAATCCATCCATCAGCACACTGTTGTGAGTGCGTTACATTGAGTTCTACCACAAAACATGATTTTACAACCAAACAAAAAAAACAGTTTCCCGCAATAATTTTTGCGTAAAATAACTTAGATTGATGTACAGAATGCTTGGTTGACGGCTTCGTGACGAGGTGGTTTACACCCTGTGTAATTGGCGTAATACTGCAAACGATATGTTTTTACTGTTATTAGGCAAAGCGACCGGTAACGGTACGTTTGCTGTGTGTTGCTGTGGTGTGAAAGCAACTGTCTTCGTAAATCTATACAACACCACACCTGTAAACCCCGAGGGGTTAGGCAGAGGTGTACCTATTAGTACTCCCACATTTTTAACATAACTAGCGAGTTATGTTAAAAGTCCTATGGAAAAGGGGCGAGCCTACTGCCATCAACTGGAGAGATACCCGACTCCGTTGCTGCTACTGAGAAATTCCTGATGGACACACCCAATAATGTAACCAATAATGTTCTGTATGGTGTCGGACGAAAAGAACAGCACCATCCCATATCTTCCCATGGGTGTCGTAAGAGGCGACTAAGGGAGATACCAGAAAATGGGTAGCAGCGTTCTCTGTGCTTTTGTAACAACCGCACTGCGATCGCCAACCCGCCTGCCAAGCGTGGCTATTATGGCAAATACCCCCCTTTTGGGAGGCCCATGTCCAGCAGTGGACGTCTTTCGGCTGAAAAGATGCAGAAGAAGAAGACACCCAATAACAATTTGTCCGTCCCAGGGATCAAACCCAAAAACGAAAAGCAACCGAAGAGACCACTGCGATGCCATCAAGGAAGCCGTGGAATTGGCGAAGTCTTGAGCCAAAAAAAAATGGAAAAATTAACCTTATTTTATAGATAAGTAGGGATACAAGTTAAAAATCAACAATTTGTTATCAACGTATAGTAGGTATAAGGACAATATATTTCTCAAATAGTTACCCCAGATACATTATCAGCTAGTTAATAACAGCGTGTAACGGCTTGTTATCAATCATAATAATCGATCAACCACAGCCTCCAGCTAATAGTTGTAATCAATTTGGTTATCTCTGAGCGATATCTTAGCGCCTGTCTTTACTTGATGGTTGACTCTGGATCGCGAACTTTTGTGACAAATGGATGATTTGTTTTGCTGGGAAATTATTGTAGATATATTATGTTAATAATTATATAAAAGTCATGTGTTACAATGTTTGTGCACGCTAATCTACGAAACCACCCAACCCATTTCAATGAAGTTTTGTGAATGTGTGCAGCTTGAAATATGGGATGGTTTTGGAGCCGATATAGTTGGCACAGTTGTTAGTGGATTTTTACCCGTGAGAAGCCAAAGCGGGTCTCAAGTAGTTTAATAAAACACACATTTACCATATCCTTTTAATAAATACTATTTGTGAAATTAAGTATTAAACCATATTCAAAAGTAAGCACCCAGCACTTTTTTTTTTAACCGTTCGGTGTTGCGATTCATGAATGAAACCATGTCCATAGGACGTCTTTTGGCACCATGCAGTCTTTTGGCAGCCATGACAATAAATGGCACTACCTCGATGAAGAACGAAGTTACAACTAATAACAAAACAGTTCACTCAGCAAGTTAGTTGTCGCTACCTTTAGCCGCAACTTATTTAAATATTCCAGTGGCTCGAAAGAAAAAGGAAAAAGGACGGAACTAATGATACATGACATACAAACAAAAACAAAAAACGATACTATAAATTCAAACCGAAATAGAACATTTTAAACTAAATTGGTCCTGAATGAGAACAAAAGACGCATATCTAGCTCCCCCTTTTCATGCCGTCTTTGAAATAGCTACTGGTTCTATTAATACGTATAACAAATGACAATCTAATTTATGGACCACTTGATATCAAAAATATTTAAATTGACTTTACAAGTGTCAGTTTTGACATGTCATAACATTTTTGATAATGACTGCCGTCTCGTTAAGTCACAACTAATTGTCGGAGGAAACATGACTTACATATTGCACAGGGTTGGGCGCATGCGCACCTTGAGGGCATAATGATAAAAAACGTTAAAATTCTATTACTGTTATTAAAACGAACCATTTTTGTCGATCTCTGTTGCAACATATTTTTGTAGCTCTAATTTTTTCCGTATTCATGCAATTGATTGATTCAATTTGACTTAACGAATAACTCGCCGTTTCGCAAGTAATCACACTTAATTTAATAAAGTTATAAGGTATGCATGAAGACATGCTGCGCCCAAATAATTGGGATAACGACAGATGAAAGATGATGTTGATGCCTACAAGTAACTCAGTTTTCAAACTAATGCGTCTAGTTCCTATAACCTGATCTGCTAGCAAAAACTTCTTTGTAGTACTAGAAACAAGTAAGTTCAAAGCTTGCATAACTTAACCCGCCTAAGCAAAAATGTGCTTCACCACATCTCAGTTACCAATAAGGTGCCCCAGTTCTAGGTCACTGAGACATGAGCCGAGGTTCGTCTAAACAAGGCATTACAAAAATGCCTTGAGTCGAATTCTTCAGAAAAATCTTAAGAGCTTTCAATTTGATAAAAGGTTTTCAACGATGGAAAAATCCAGGATTATTTTTTTATTCGATTGCAGGTACAAGGACCTCATTTTTATAGAACGTTCATTACAAAATACAAATAGATGAAAATAGTTCACCTTTCATCAGATCAATATAGAAACGGATACTGTGAGTAGCATAGTAAAAGACTTTCCATAAGAAGCATTTGGTCGCATATTCATGAAACAAGAATTTGTGTGGACTACTAAATATCAAGCTCTAATTAAAATCGGGGCTTACAAGGTAAAATCCACTCCTATTGTTGAAGTCGGTTAAAACATAGCCTAAGTTACCCGGGCCATAAAAACGAATCGATTGACACCGTAATCATCAAAATCGGATGAATAGTTTAGGCGCTACGGAGGAACTTATGTAAATACAAACATGCAAACATACGAGATAGACTGCTAAAATCATAAGCCTCCCTTATTTGGCTTCGCCATAAGTTGACGTAACTTACAAAAAAAAAAACATGCTTATTACCACTACCCCGGATACTCTCCAACCGCAATATAATTATAAGTGTCTGAATGTGTGAACTGAATGATGTATAGACGCTGCCTCGTAGCCAATAACCATTAATTATCTACTTGATTGATTTTGACAAATGTATATTGATTTATTTTTATGTATTGCACGATTGACAGAATGGTGTTAATAACTCATTTTGTGCTCTTGGAACATAACTTTTACAAGTTCGGAATAATTCTAGCCGTGTAAAAGGGTAACTTTTCACTCAAAGGTATTCTATACATAAAGAAAACTAGTTTCGCATTTTCTTGTAGTTATTTCATCAAACTGCTCTCACAACATTGAAGTACCGTAACACAGTAAGAAAACCAGCACCCATGTCCTAGAACCAAATATTTTAAGACCGTTTTAATCTCCTCACTGGGCCCGCACGGTGGATCTTGGCCCACTCACAGAGAGTATGTCTGTATCCGTGCTGTAAGAACATCACAGGCGGATCTGATGCAATGATATTCATTCTATATCTTACTTCTTACTTGATATTATTACTATAAATGCGTAAGTTTGTGAGGATGTAAGGATGGGTGGATGTTTGTTACTCTTTCACGCGAAAACTACTGTGTGGATTTGGATGAAATTTGAAACATAGACACATAGTTTATAACCTGGATTCACATATCTAGGAAACTTCTATCCTGGTAGTATCATCCCGTGGTACCTACAGTTACCGATCTTTATGCGGGCGAAGCCGCAGGCACAAGCTAGTACTCTATAACTTTCTTCGGGAGGGTTTAACAATTTTAAGTATAAGTAATACTAGCGGACGTCACACGGTTTCACGTTCCCGTGGGAGTATGGGGATAAAATATAGCCTATGTTACTCAGTAAAGACGTGGCTTCCTAATGGTGAAAGAATTTTTGAAATCGGCGCAGTAGTTTTTGAGTTTATTCATTACAAACATACACACACACTAAAATACAAATTTTTCTTCTTTATAAAATTAGTGCGGACGTGTAGATGACAGGACCAGTCAAAGTTTTCCTCGATGCTCTCTAAAGTAGAAAAAATCAGTCGTAGTAACTCTACTCGGGCATCTTTTGCACCTACAATACTGTAGGTATATCATATAGGGCGAAGTGAAGGACGAGATTACAGTTTAGCTAGACAAAATACAAATTATTACTAACTATTTCACAATACAGTCCTATAATAGCATTGGAAATGAAACTGTCAGACGGTAAATACTTCAAATGCCAGTCCGACAATGTTGATTAGGTATTATCGTTATTTATCTGTCTCGGTGCTCGGCGGCGCGAAAAATGTCTAAGCTGCAGATTAGTTGGCGATTACGATTGTTTACTTAGATTGTAGGTGAATTGGAGGCTTTTTATATCTGTTTGTTTATGTTGAAGTTAGGTTGGAACCTATTATTATGGCAGCGTATCTCTAAAGATCTTCAGATTCGTTCTTTCTTAGTTCCTAATAATGTTCCTATTAGGTTTAGTACAAGCGACTTGTACCTACCTGATTCAGACGGGTTGGTGTGAAATAAGAAATCAAAACCGGGCAAGTGCGAGTCTGACTCGCGCATGAAGGGTTTAGTACCAGCGTAGTACCCCCTTTAATCTTTATTTATTTTTATTATTTGTTGTTATAGCGGCAACAAAAATACATCATCTGTGAAAATTACAACTGTCAAGGTTCATGAGATACATTCTGGTGACAGACAGACGAATGGACAGTTGAGTCTTAGTAATGGGGTCCCGTTTTTACTCTTTGGGTACGAACCCTAAAAAATATGATCTATGATAAATAGGTCAAACTAAAATAATATTTTAAATAAGTTTGCAAATAACTGTAAGTACTAACCTTCCTGAATAAATTGTTTAAATGATGATTAAACTACGGCAAAAAATCCTAAGCGGTCAACAGACAGATACGAAAAGCGGCTTTGCTGTAAGGGTTCGACCCGAACGGCGTAGCGGTAGTGAGTCTGCCTTACGTTCTTAGGGTCCCGGGTTCAAATCCCGGTAGGAGCAAATGTTTGTGTGATGAGCATTGACATTGGTATTCGAGTCATGGATGTTTATATGTATAATAAGTATGTATTTACAAACAAAAAAGTATCTATGTAGTGTATCAACTATCTGGTGCCCACGACACAAGCCTCGTTGCTTAGTGTGGCACTAGATGGCGCTGTGTGTACTGTCCAGCGATATTTATTTATTTAGATACTAGCGGACGTCACGCGGTTTCACCCGCGTAGTCCCCGTTCCCGTGGGGGTACGGGGATAGAATATAGTCTATGTTACTCAGTAAAGACATGGCTTTCTAATGGTGAATTTTTGAAATCGGCGCAGTAGTTATTGAGTTTATTCATTACAAACATACACACACTCAAAAATACAAATCTTTCTTCTTTATAATATTAGTGTAGATAAGAGACTGGGAGGCTGATTTAAAGGTTGTGTGAAAAAGCCTTTGACCAGGGTCCCATTCCCCCGCCTCACTATCAAAGTTATACTACCGCTAATCCTTGGATGCCACCTGGCTACTGACTAACGCTAATTTAGACACAAATCTAGCTCAACCTTTACGATAAGACGATAAACAACTGCCATAGATTAAATACAATCTTTATCATCGCAATAAAAACCAGAGCAACATTAAAATCATTACAATTACATACATAATAGATGTTATGAATTAATAAGTCGGCAACTATTAAGGAGGGAATAAATACTCTTTGCGATTAGCTCAGCTACCGCATAATACAGCAATATCGTAATTTAAACTTTTAAGAGTCTCATTAATGCCGATTTAGCCGCAGGCTCACAATTATACTTGATCTAACGTTCTGGTACTATCAATTAGCTACGGTAAATGTCGACGTGTTTTTTTTAATGGAAAAATGTTTGATATTTCGTTTCTGACAATCGGGCTTGGTATTTGCCAGATGATAAAAACACAAAAAATATATGTATAGAACAACAACGTCAATAGTTATCAGCCATTTGACGACCCGATTGGCGCAGCGGTTGTGAGGCTGCCTTTCGTTCTTAGGGTCCCAGGTTCGCATCCCGGTAAGAGCAAATGTTTGTGTGATGAGCATGGACATTTGTTTCCGCGTCATGGATGTTTATATATATAATAAGTATGTATTTACAAACAAAACGTATCTATGTATCTATGTAACTATCGTGTCAACTACACAAGCCTCGTTGCTTAGTGTGGCACTAGATGGCGCTGTGTGTAATACCCAGTGATATTTATTTATTTATTTGTTTTTTGGGTAAAAAGGTCTCTACGTCATCATTATATTTTTTAACTTTTCTCAGCTATTTTGCTTCGTATGTCGGGTTCCAGTCTAGTCCGATGCAGTTGAGTACCAGCATTTAACATGGAGCGACTGCCTATCTGACCTCCATAATCCAGTTAGTACTTGGCTACTACGATACACCCCTTGGTAAGACTGGTTGTCAGATTTTCGGGCTTCTGACTGTACGTGTAGCTACTTTCAAAGATCTATAAATGACAGCCGGGACCAACGACTTTACTTGAGTAGTAAGTGAGTAAGTGTAGTAAGTTCATAGCGTTATTCGCCAAGTAGGTGTTTATGAAATGTAAAACCACAAAATTAGAGCTAAACAGTTACTGTAAATGTGTGTTTACTGTTTTTTTAAACAGAAAAACTCAAAGATATTTTTGTTTCTATTTGCTAATTGCTCTTCAATTTAAATTGACCTCAAGATTGCTATCTATTGTAGACGAAATGTTTCGACAACTAATTAATGCATATGTACTAACAGGTGTAGATTCACGCGATAGGTGTTATCGGCCTTATAAAAATACTAAAATAATTTTGCGAAGAATTGTTATTGTGACTTGACCGTGTGGACAACTGGACATAATTAGATCAGTTTGGACAAGTACTGATCGAATCAGAAATGAAGACATCCGCAAGAGAACCAAGTTTACCGACGTAGCCCGAAGAATTGCCAAACTTAAGTGGCACTGGGCAGAGCACAATGCTCACTGAACGGATGGTCGATGGGGCCAAAAAGCTCTGGAGTAGCGACCGCGAACCGGAAGACGTTGCGTTGGAAGGCCTCCCACTAGGTGGACCAATGACCTGGTTGAAGGTTGCGGGGATCCGCTAGATGTGAGACGCACGGGACCGGTCAATGTGACACTTGGGGGAGGCCTATGTCCAGCAGTGGACGTCTTTCGGCTGAAATGATGATGATGATGGACAAGTACTGTAGGTGTACTCCTCGAAATGCAGATACAGTATGACATTATTAAAAAGGTTTAAAATTGTACCTAGAATAAGATACACACACTTCTGAACGCGATTGTGACCGCAAACCGCAGCGTCAGCAATCGCGATGACAGACCGCAGCGACACGACTGCTTTTTGTGTAACTCTAAGAGAATGATTCGTGAAAAAAAACGAGACCCATAGTACGATTGTAACACAATCCACTATTCGAGTTTTCATAATTTCCTTTTAAGTTAGCTGTCCGGTGAAAAACAGTCCTGAAAAAACAGAACTACCAACTTTTTTTATTTCAAAACCGTTGCTCCATAGTAAGAAACAACTTTCATTCAAGCCGTGCGGCGCTATTAAAAATCATAAAAGAAACAAGCAGACATTTCAGGGCATTTGCGTAGTTGAGTTCCGGAAACGCCTTAATATAGTCATTTTAGCACTAATTAACGTTTTATTAACAACAGTACCTATTTCATTTACCTACTGAAGTGGAACGTAGTACCAACCTAAGTATTGAGCTCCGCCACAGTTGGGTAAAAACTGGATAATATCCTTATTGAAATCTGACTCACCTTCAATTTATAAAGAACTTCAATAATCTACCAGATACCTGACCTAGATTGATATTAAAAATACCTTGTGGAAAAATTTAGATTTTAAAGGAGGATCACACTTATCCGCGCCGAATCGGCTGGAACCGGACAAAAATTGCTTTGTGTCCATGCCATCATTGTTACTATATTTTATGTATGTCATGGTGATACTATAGGTACTTATTTCGTAAATTATATGTTTTTCTTTTGTAAATTGGAACCTTGTTTTTATAATCAGGTAAATTATAACATTTAATTGTACTTCTGTGTTGTGAACTGTGGTAGATCATGATCTGTCAAATGACCAATTTGTTCGAGACACCATTGCTTAACTATTGTGTCTACTTCGTGGACAGATCAAGGGTTAAGGCGACTACAGGAGCTAAACGCGAGTTTTATAATGCAAATAATCATATGATTCACTGCAATAAACAAAACCAGAAAAATATATGATATTCTTCAAGATATATGCTAGTATGAAAGTGTTTTAAAAACGTAATACAACTAATTTGACTTGATAGAAAAAAAAACACGAAAATTATCTCAAAAAAAATCTTTTAACGAGTAAAAACCATACTAAAATACCGCAAGTATTTTACTATCATTCTGATTTTTTGGAAAATAATTCTACAAGCAACATATTAGCAGAAAAAAAACCAAAAAATCTATTGATTGGACTAAAAAAATAAAACACTAGCATGTACTTTGTTTTTTTTTAGTTCAATCAATAGATATTTTGTAAATCGCAAAAAACCACTCATTTCGCACTATTCGGCCCGCAGTGACAGACGTAACAAGCACTTTGTAGTGCAAGCTGATTAGAACTTTATTCCAACAGCATTTCAAACGAAGTTTGAACCACCACAAATCGAGTTGCTAATTTAGCTCCTGTAGTCGTCTTAAGTCTACTAAATAAATGGTTTATCTAAAGCGTGTAAAACACCTCTTAGCGAAGCGGAAAAGCACTTGTTCTCCTCGTCATTGCGATCATTTTTTTGTTCTACACCATACCTGGGAACCTTCTAGTTACAGAGATATTGGGGGTCAAAGTTCCAACTCTTTGACAAGTTTTTTTTTAAATACAAGTTTTTAAATTAAGATTTTGTCTTTTAACACCTCTACGAACCCCGTACTATTCAATCCAACCATCAGCACAATGCGTTGAGTGCGTTACATTGAGTTCTACCACAAAACATGATTTTACAAAAAGTCGTTTCCCATCAAAAATTTTTGCGTAGAGTTATCTTAGTTTGATGTACAAAATGCTTGGTTGACGGCTTCGTGAAGAGGTTGTTTACACCCTGTATCTATCTATCATCATTATCTTTCAACCATCCTTTCTTTGGTCTTTCTCTCCCTCTCGATCCATCAATGTTTTTATTCATCACTCTTATAGTCACATGTGATTCATCCCACCTCATCACATGTTAGAGCGAGAGCGAGCGAGTTAGAGGTATTCGTATCTTGGTAGTAACATCGCATTGGCATAATAGCTGTTAAGGTGTTATTTACATAATTGTGAATTAATTATTAAATAAATGTTCATACCAAGACAGTCGATTCCCTTTCAACTTTTCTGTAAACTCGATAGGTTACAGAAATGTTGAAAGGGAATCGACTGTCTGTCGGACTACGAGATGAGTCTCAACTTCGGATATCATCATTCTCTTGCCCAATTTATTTGGGGTCGGCGCAGCATGTCTATTTCTTCCATACTTCTCTATTACTCGTCATCTCAGCAGTCACCTAATTTCTAGCCATATCATCCTTGATACAGTTAATCCATCGTTTATTTGGTCTTCCTCTACTCTTATACATACTCACATACATTCATACTCAACTATTTCGGATAATTCTCTTTTATTGCATGGATCATGGAACTCTGACCGGCTCAAACAGTCCGCATCGTTAAGTGTGATCCCTCCCTAACCATTTCATCTCAACATACCTGAGCTCAGTAGCGCATGAAACAAACTCGTCATGACCGTCGAGGTCACCGGATCGATTCCCGGATGCACATAATACAACTGTGCGAATATCGCATGGTTTGTTCGTAGGGCTGCTACATTTGAACTTGATATAAAGCTACAATTAAAAAAGATTATTTTGTTCTTAACACAAATGCTACCATCAATTGATAAGACGATAATGTTATCATATTTGCAAATTGTACCAAATTTAATGCTCCGAACACTTTTCACAATCAATTTCATTTTTTATATTTTTTTTAAATAAACTTTGGCCAAATGGTGCCCAAAGAGCGGTCCAAAAACGCCGCGAGATCACTTGAATGAAGAAGGAACGGGACCGAGCAGTCTGGCATTCGAAAATAGAGGCATATAGCCCTATATACCCAGCAGTAGGTGATTCAGGGCTCAAATTATGATGATGATTGCAAGGATAGTGCATGTTTATTAACTTTTCTTCGTGTCGATGATTCCCATTTTTAAATATTTTAAATTTGTTTCGACCAGAACTCGGCCACGTCGACGGCGTTGGTGGTGGCTTCAGACAGGTCCCTTAAAGTGCAGGTGGAGTTGCACAAAGAGCAGGTCAGGAGGTGGGTCATGGTTTGAGGTGAGGCTCCGCAGTCGCACTCAGCTTTATCGGAATACCCCAACCGGACCAAGTTGAACCTGCAGTTATTAACTAATGAAATAAACTAACATGCTTTTATCTGTAAAATACTTTTCTTCTTCAGTGTTCATTATTTAAACTGGTCTATAACAATAAAATTAAACTCAATAAGAACTTATAAACTTGTGTCAGCCCTGTTAATAGGTGTGTACGTACAATACACACAAGACGATTGTTATTTTATCAGAGTAACGCGGAACACTCGTTAATACCCTGGTGATAATACCACCTTTATACCACACACTTATACAACCATATACATAGATTACAGCCCATGTTTAAATACCAATTGAGCCCATTTTAGTACCAGAAGTATCGTTAATGTTGTCATTAGTTCAGACTTTATTTTCTGAGATATGACTACAAATAATTGCAACTAATAACATTTTATAAAAATGATTTCAATATACTTACAGTAGTGTAGCAATTGTTATATTCTGGAAATCTCCATTATTTTCAATTTATCTTTACTTTTTTGCTGCAGATGTTTGCTGATTTTTTTAATGTCAAAATATTTACATGTAAGTATTTCAAGCAAAAAGTATAAGGTCATACGTAAGTATGTAAATCCGCCAGATAAACTAGAATCCAAAAAGGTCACACTACTCTAAATTGAAAAATACAAGCCGAATTGTGAGAAAAGCTTTGAATTTCAGCCATTTACTTTAAAGAAAAAAGTTAATAAAAAGAAAACGCTAATGGCATCTGCTATTATTTTGACAGCAGATAACCAGTTAGATTGTAAATGAAAAGCAGGAACGAACAAGAAGTTTAATTTCTCGAAAATTAGTAAAATAGTTGTCATAAAACAAGTGAGAGGACATTTTAAATAAAAAAAAAAAAAAAAAAATGATCCAAACGATTCATTAATTAAAATTATAATAAAATTATTAGGTACATATTTATGGATGATTTATTAGACATCATAAAAAACTCTATAGACGTTAATTATTTTTATTCAATCCTACACATAATAAAGAAACAGATCCGCGTCAAATCAGGGTGCAGCAAACATGTAACAAACCAATAATTATCAAGTTTAAGAACTATATAACATTAATTCGAAACGATTTAACTCTTAATTATTGTAAAACGTATAATTTTTCACACTTGTAATAATATCATGTATGTACGAAGTTATTTTTACGACTTGCGAGGTTGATACTTGTAATTATTGTCAGTAATTGTGGTAGAGGTGTGGTCCAAATAAATCCAAGGTGATGGACAACTTGTCTACATGTCATAAATCTTTTATTATCAGATATTTAAAGTTTAGCTTTGGGCACTTTTTTATTCATACATTGCTTTTATAGTCGAAGCTAGGATTGATAGTTTTAGAGCCGCCATCATCATCACGATTTTGCCCATTTTGTTATAGTTTATAGACAATATTGTACCTAAAGCAAACTTTTCAATCGTAACTTCTCATGAATTTTAATTTTCAATGGCCACTTAGTGTCAAAATAACCTTAGATGTCATTAAATTAGACGACCCGAATGGCGCAGCGGTGTTGAGGCTGCCTTACGTTCTTAGGGTCCCGGGTTCGAATGCCGGTACGAGCAAATGTTTGTGTGATGAGCATGGACATTTGTTTCCGAGTTATGGATGTTTATATGTATAATAAGTATGTATTTACAAACAAAAAGTATCTATGTAGTATATCAACTATCTGGTGTCCACGACACAAGCCTCGTTGCTTAGTGTGGCACTAGATGGCGTTGTGTGTAATGTCCAGGGATATTTATTTATTTATTATAGTTTATAGACAATATTGTACCTAAAGCAAACTTTTCAATCGTAACTTCTTATGAATTTTAATTTTCAATGGCCACTTAGTGTCAAAATAACCTTAGATGTCATTAAATGTTTTCTTCCTTTTATTTTTCTTTTTTTAGGGAAATGGCTTTTCATAAAAGTTTTTCGTTAAAACTAGCCAGTATTTTTATATTTTATTTCAGTACAACCTGCTCATTGAACACGGAAAAAATATTGTAATGCATCCTTTTCAAACGCAACCTTTTTTTTGCATATCAATTTCCACTGGCTGTTTTCCGTCAAAATAAACTGAGATGCCATTTGGATGCCAATATATGTTTTCTTTTTCTTGTTATTTTTTTTTAGAAAACGGCTATTCTTAGTTATCTAGGAAAATCAATTAGAATTCATTTGATTTGGTTTGAGCATGTAACCTTTTTATTTAAACCTATTACATGAATTACTTTATTTCATAGTAGGAAACTTTAGTCTCTCCTATTTAGGTAAACTTGGATGTAGAAGGTACTTCTCTTCGGAATCTTCGGAACTACTAATCCGATTCCATTTTTTTCCAATAATGGGAAGCCACATTATCCCTGAATGTAACAGGCTGGATTTAAAATATGGGTGAATATCAAAGCAGCAAATTTTACGTGTCCACGTTGAGAATCAAGGTGTAAAATGATAAGGTGTTTCTTATTTTTTTTATAGTTACGCAAACTACGTTACTTGGTGCAACTAGGGCCACATTGGGACATTTTTTGTTGTTATAAGTGTTTATAAAAAATCAGGAAAAAAAAATGCCTTAAAATTCAAGTTTGCTGGTTTGTCCCAGTTCCATTTTTTGATATAATTGCATTCACAAAAGTAACAATTTAAGATATAATAAAAAATAAACCATTTCCTTGGTTTATGCATTAGACACATTATCTAATTAAACCATATTAGAAAAACTAATTTAAAAGCATAGGACACTCTATCAAAGTTTATCCAAGCAAAACCCAAAATTTTGGTGGCACTTTTTCAACTTACTATAACATAAAATTTCGTGACATTTTGCTAATAATTAGACTTACTGCTCATTAGACATTTCGCGCTGTTGGACATTTTGCTACTTAGACCTTCTGATCAGGAGGGCGTGTGCGCCCAATCGCGTTTTTTTAATTCGCACTTCTCGGTCGTCCAATGGACTTGCCCGTAACAGGTGTGTAAATAGTGCTGCGATTACCCGATAAGAACGTAAGTATTCATCTTAGGTGGCACAGGGGACAAGAATTGTTCAATTTATTTTTAAATTGTTTAATTTATAACGTGTTTTAATAGTAAGCTACACGTTATAGCTCTAGTGATTTGGGTAACGCATAAATCAGTGACATTAATTTAATTGTAACTTAAAACCCCTATTAAAAAAAAAATATGCCTGGTTCCAATTTTGGTAGCTCAATTTCGGTGGCTTTGGTGGCATTTTTACGTACTGTTTGTACATATATAGCCAGTTTTTACGTTGCAAGACAGTTTCATTAGCAAACAAATAAATGTTATGTACTTGGCAGTAAGTAAGACCTATTATTATAAGGGTAGCATGCTAAAGATGAAGCTTCTTATTTTTATTTTGTTGCTTTTTAGAATGCCAAACCAGACCAATGAAAAGAGTCTGCTTAAAAAGAGAATGAATGAAAGAAGAAGAAAAGCAAGAATAATGTTTCATCATCAGCCTTCGTTTCGGAGACTCACCCCACCTCAGAGAGACTCGAACGAAGCACAGCCCATTCCATAGCTCGCTGAGCGACCATAAATTTATGGACCAGCCGTACCGTGGGGGTTCACATTTCGGCCCCGTAAGTCATAATAATAATAATAAATCATTTAATTAGGACCAAACATTTTGTACATTATATACACCCACCAAACTGCGTAACAGTTTGTCGGCGGGAAAAGTCATGTCGGTCATGGGCTGCTGGACGGGCTAGTTGAAGACCTTCCGTTTTTAGGCACTGTGGAAACGCGACGAGAAGACCGGACGAAGTTTCCCAAAAGCATTTGGGAAACTTCGTCCGGTCTTCTCGCAGCCCAGCCCAGCCGAATTCTTCAGTGAGTCTCAAAGTTGTTCTTACCAAACTTCAGAGTTTGCCCGAGATAAATATATTCTCGAACAACCTCGAGAGGACCGCCATTGACAACAACCGTTCTGGGAAGACTTCAGAACTGACCAGGTCTCGACAGAGTCAAAAGCCTTCTTATAGTCCACAAATGCAAGGCCGAGCGGCCGATTATACTCTTCGGACTTCTGTATGTTCTGCCACATAGTGTGGATGTGGTCTATGGTGCTGCATCCTCCATAAAACCTGGTCTGTTCTGGTGGCTGGAAGTCGTCGACTCTTTGCGCTAGAGCGAGACGATTCGGGACGACTCTTGAAAACAGCTTATATACGTGGCTAAGGAGCGAAATTGATCTGTAATTCTTTAATAGGGTCTTGTTCCCCTTCTTAAAGAAAAGAACGACCACGCCCCTTCTCCATGCTTCTGGAGCTCTCCCAGATAACAAGACCGAGTTGAAAAGCTCCTGAAGCTCTCCTAATGAAGGTCTTCCTCCCGCATTCAGGAGCTCTGTCGTTATCCTATCCTCATCAGGGGATTTCCTTTTTTAAGCTGTCTAAAAGCCGTCTCGATTTCATCTTGGCTGAATCTTGACAGGTCTTCTATGAAATGACGGGTTAAGGTGGTTCTGGAATGCTCATTTTCGGGACCAGGTCGAGATAAACAGAACATGCTATGCATTTTCAATTTTGGTGGGCACTTTCGATTTTGGTGGGCGATTTTCAATTTTGGTGGCCACACTACACTTTAAACTAAAATATCTCAAAAACTTATCGAGATATTCTTGGGCCTCTTGAAGATTCTTTAAGCTTGGACTTTCTATTGTTATACCAGGTCCTTATTTTTCACGAAAACTGAAGAGTAAATTTCGCCACCAAAATTGTCAAAAAATGCACTTTGCTGATATTCACCCATATTCTCGTGAGATAATATCCGAAACCACGAGCGAAGCAAACTAGTTAAATATAAAAACAGCTGATTGACGCGTTTCGTTTTCCTCTCGTTACCGAATCACACTTGTTATATGCTCTATACACGCATCTCTAACTGCAATAAAAACTAAAAGTAATTATCAAATGTCACGCAAGAAGCACCTTGAGAGGTTTTGAACTAAATTAATTCATAGAAGCCGCAATTTAATTTTTGAAGGGCAAGATCATTTTATTGGGTCCTACATATTCCATAACTTATTAGTCTAAAAATTAAGTCTATTTATCTCCACGCCTTCGATAAGGTATCAAATAAAGAAAAAAAACTACAACGTTTATTATCAATAAAATAAAACGAGTACATACACGGTTAACATATCTTTACATAGTATAAAACAAAGTCGCTGCCGCTGTCTGTACGCTTAAATCTTTTAAACTACGCAACGGATTTTAATGAAGTTTTCAGCAATAGATATAGAGTGATTCAAGAGGAAGGTTTATATTTACATTGTACCCGTTATGCGAAGCTGGGGCGGGTTTCTAGTTAAAAAATAAATTAACGTAACATTTCTCTCAATCTCGTAACATTTGTCTCGTTGGTATTATTGGTGGCAAGCGCGACTACTGAGCTTGAGGTTCGGGGTTCGGTGGCTCGGGCAAAGTGTAATTGGGATTTTCCACCAGGAATTTCTCACTTTTCGCTCCCTATTACATAGGACTTAAACATAACAGGTGAAATCAACTTCAACAACAAGGCAGGCAACAACGGCAGCGTGAGCAGGCGTCAACTTTAACCCTTTGAAAGCCAGAACATAAACGCACGCACGTGCCCTCCACGCCAAGCCACAATTTCACCTACCATTTTGTTACATATTTGTGTCGTTTGGCATACAGGGCATGCGCTTGCTTGTCACGTATATGTGACAATGGCGTTCGAAAGGTTAAGGCGTTCGTGGTACGAAAACTAACGTGTTATCTGCACCTCGTCTTGGAGGAGGACTTTTGGCCGCAGGGAGTGGTGTTCCGTCGCTTCCACGGGCAAGTGCCACAAGAACGCGCAGTGACATAGTCCACAAGTGAAGTGTTACTAACATAGTTTTATTTAAGGGTCTATTTACTAACGCAAATTGTTTTTTATCATATGTATGTACATTGTATAATAGGGTGTAAAAAACCTCAAAGGCAAATGTTCCCCCCGTCATTGCGATATTTTACAACTCCGTAACTAGAAAGTTACGGAGATATTGGGGATCAAAGTTCCAACTTTTTGACAAGTTTTTTTTTAATACACGTTTTTAAATTAAGAACGACTTCCGTACAATTCATCCATCAGCACAATGTTTTGAGTGCGTTACATTGAGTTCTGCCACAAAACATGATTTTTCACCCCAAAAAAAAGTCGTTTCCCAGCAATAGTTTTTGCATAAAGTTACTTAGTTTGATGTACAGAATGCTTGGTTGACGGCTTCGTGATGAGGTTGTTTACACCCTGTATATCTATGGGCCGAAGTTGCCTGAAAATAAATGGATGAAATTGATGTTGTTGTTGCTGAAATGTGGGTGTACTATTAGGTACACCTCTGTCTAACTCTTCGGGGATTACAGGCGTGATGATAAGTGACATTTACAAGCACCGTCTTTTTCTATTATTTCGCCTTTCAAATCACCTTAACCTTACACTAAATTACCTGCATAAAACAGACATTAAAAAGATAGATTAACGTAACATTTATCTCTATAACTAAATGTAGTTACGTATATCTTGAACTGTTTCCGCATTCTGTGCCCAAGTGCCAATGCTTACGCCTCCGTTAAACCAAGTCCCTAAAGGTTAACCTAATAAATGTTTGTAGACTTGTGACAAAATAATACTTACCCGATTAGTCAATAACCCAACTGTTGAATATTCAAAAGCTGTCTTAGACTAAAAGATTGGTTTATAGATAGAGGTGTGAAATGAGAATTAAATCCAATGTTTCCTCAAGACTAACGTTATTTGGTTTCTGTTTACAATTTTCTCTAACAATAGGCGATATTCTGAGTGATACTAGTTGTTATATTTCAAAGCTCGGTTCACCACCGAGAATGCAGCAATATCTAAGTGTTTATTTAGAGGTTACTTCATGTTCGTGAACTTACATCCTCCTGGACTTATATGAGGCAAACGAAGAGTGGACAGGTATTTTCTATGCACGCTCGTTCCATCATAGACCTCGTCCATCGCTTTTTCGAGGTCGAGAGCAGGTACATTCTGCAATAAAACTCATCAGGCTTGATCGAGGTCAAGAGCAGGTCCATTCTGTAAAAAAAACAAAGCGACACAGAGCTGTCCATAATAAATAAAATCCAGATCAGCGATTCTAGAAGAAGTGAAAACTTTTATACTTTATTATCTGACTGCATAAGCATTGTTGGTTAAATTAACTATTCTAAAAAGGTAAAAATTAACGAAGCGTTAGGTAGACTCTCCAAAGCGTAGCAATAAACCCTTTTTATCTAATTAATAGTAGCAAAGTAGCATCCGCAAAGAAATCGTATTCTTTGGTCAGATAATGATGCTGAGATGCAGGTGGCCTATTTTAGGAGAGGCCTGTGTTTCGCAGGTTATTATGGACTTCGATAGGTTGAGTAAATGATTGTTTTAGCTGTGCAGATGACAACATACTAGTCGGGTATTATTTGAGTTTAGCGACACGCAAAGAAGAAGAAGAAGATTATTTTCTTTCATGAAATCTTTCTAAATTGTGTTGATGTTTTCTATTCCGATCGAGCAGCCAAAATACTGACAGAGAAAGTGGCTGAAAGCAATATCACGCGACCGACCACGAAAACGTTTGAACGCCAGGGAAAGCCTCTAATTGGTAACTTCACGCCTGGTCTGAAGTGATATTTTTAATTAAGTGCCTATAATCACTACACATTATAAAACAAAGTCCTCTGCCGCGTCTGTCTGTCTGTTCGCGATAAACTCAAACACTACTGAATGTATTTAATTAAGTTAATTTAAAATAAAAATAAAGTAAATAAATATCGCAGGACATTCAGACAGACACACACACAGCGCCATCTAGTGCCACACTAAGCAACGAGGCTTGTGCCGTGAACACCAGTACTATTACATATTACATTTAAATAGAATTACACATATTCGACGCATCAAGCTGCGGCCCTACGATAGACAAATCATGTAGGCATAGATAATAAGCTCTACTACCCGTGCGAAGCCGGAGAAGATCGCTAGTTAGTTATAAATAAATCTATCAGACAACTACACATTATAACACCAGACAGATGGAAGATAACAAAAATGTAATTGGGGATGCCCGAAGTTAAAACAATGTTTTTAAGTCAAACCAAAGACGCCTTCTCTCAAATCCGAGTTTCTAAGGAGAACAATACAAAATGCGTCTGCCACCGAAAGCAAACTGCAAATCCGCAGCGACTGGCTTCTAATTGACCGTATGAAAACGGCAACAGGTAATATAATAAATGTTTTCATAAAGTTACTTAGAAACATTAAATCAAAACCTCCATAGAGTACACACCTTTTGCTTCTCATTCACGGCAACCCAGCACGCCCCTGTCTGTCTTACCTTCCGATATTGAGATACTGAACAAATTAGTTGTAAAGTCGACAGGAGTCGCGTGCGCCGCGCTCCACCGCGCATGCTCGGAATTGCGATAATTGGATTGAATCATTAAAATTATTTGAAATTAATCAGTAGTTTCCTCTTCAATATTGCTTTAAGGCGCGCGGCGTTCCGATCACAATAGATATTATCTATGATTCGTATCGTATTAATTGCATAGATCTGTGCATCTTTATTGATTGCACACATGCAAGAGTTGCGATGTTATGTTAGGTACATGCTTTCATAGTTTCTTTGCCTTTTGCAAAACTATATTTTTTCCAAGTGTCGTTCTGAAAAGAATTTCGGTTTTTGGCACGCATCAGAAAGAAAACCTATAATTACAATTTGTGTTCTGGCTAATGTTGATTGTAGGCACCGCACGCCCTTCTGTCAAAAGCCTTGTGGTATAAGCATATTTACGACCGTTTGACATTTGACAGAGGAGCGAGTCTCGGTGCTACAATGCATTCTTTTCTGTCAATTATCAGATCAGGCTAAATGATAAAGGAAGCATCTACTCCTTAAATCACAATAACTGCAAGAAAATCCTTAAGGAAGTTCTTCAAACTATGTCTATGAAGATACAGAGAAGTTATTGCTTGTGCTAAAGTAAATATTGTCCATATTATTGTTATTTTTTAAATTAGTAAGCTAAGTTAAAATAGTATAATTTTTATATACCTTTTTACATTGATAGTTAGGTACCAATAATATTAATATGATATTTATGATTATTTAATCAATTAATGTTAGGTACCTCAAATCGCCTGGAAACAGAGGATTACCAAGTTCAGGCTCAAAGCATGGGTGAACTTGACATAGATTTAAGAAAAATTTAAAACTTTTACCCTATATTTAAAAAAAAATAATTGTATTTAAATAAAAAATAAATATTGCTGGACATTACACAAAGCGCCATCTAGTGCCACACTAAGCAACGAGACTTGTGTCGTGGACACCAGATAGTTGATATACTACATATACATATACTTATTATATAAAAAAAAAATAGTACTACTCTACTCTACTCTACTTATTATATTAATTTATTTTATTTATTTATTTATTTAATTTCAGAAGAAAGTCACTGTTTTGCTTATCACCACTGTCTCCTGTAACTTTCTCCTCATATTTCTTTCCCATTTTCTAGAACAGTCTAGCGACGTCTACAATACAATCTAGGTGCTGCTACACTAAACATATCCCTTTTTAGTATAGCCGACAAATATAGCAAAATAAAACATAAAGTGGCTCAAAGATTGAGCCCAGCATAATCAATTAGTTAACAATTAATAATTACGTATTAAAAATAGTTAATGAATCAGATAAAAGAGTTGCATTGCAGCAACTTGCTATGCCGTTGCCTCATAGTAAATGGACATTAGTATAAATAGGTGTAAGTGTACAATTCTTCGATCCGGGCCGCGCCCACTGAGCTGCGTGCGTACTGACGTGGGCGAAAGTGCTCCACAATGCGCAAATATTCTGCGCGAACAAATTGACAGCTTTTGAATTATGTTGTTGTTCGAATATGCACCCGCTAGTAGCTTAATTGACAGTCCAAATATTAAATATGTGCATATTCACACCTTGTTTGAGAATTGACTAAATCAATTTACTGAAGCCAAGCCGCAATCTCCGTAATTAAAATTACGTAGGTACTGTTTGCTAATTAAGCAGAAACGTTCATTAAAATTTTTACTGATTTATCGACTGTTAAGTGTTCCGTTCTGAAGAAATTTGATCGTTTACGTTATTTATTCCTGTTTGTTAACTGCCGAATTTATTGCTTTATTTAGGCAGGTCAGCATCACATGCGGGAGACGCCCCGGGCGTGCCGCCACCTTGGCGCGGGCCTGTGGACGATGAGCTATGAGCTAGCTCGCCGTCCGTCCGTCTCATGACGACAGGCCGTGTCGACGGCGCGTCCGTGTCCCACGCGCGCCTCAAAGAGAGTCAGCAAAAAGGAAGGGGTCCGCTAGGGCCGATGCCTGCGGGACTGTTCGAAAGAGATTACCGTGTCCCCGGAACACAAAGGGCGATGAAGGAACATGGATGGGTTTTAGTCAGTATAAGTCTGGCACTTCCTCCTGCTCCGCCCAGAGCGGGGAGGAGTCATTTGATGATTTCCCATCAGAAAACGAAGGTCAGCATCACATCAACCACGTGGTAATTAACCACACATACTTAGCCCTCGGTTCTATGAATATTCTTCTTCTTCTAGGCAAAGAGACACTTTCTTGTTCCACTTGCAATTAAATAAAAACCATATTATTTTAGAAAATAAAACAGTAACAGCCCAATTCCCAAAATTCTATTTTCCCATTCTCTAAAATTTAATGTTTCTTGGAAATGCCATAAAATATGGGAATCGCTTATAATATTTCCTTAAACTCCATAGCACTATTTTCGTAAAATTCCCTACTAACCCTTTTCGTGGTCGTTGTACCCGGGTCGCTATCAAACACAAAGCGTTGTCGTAAGTTAGCCGGCGGTGGCCGCAGCGCCCGCCAGATAAGGGTTATGTAACGTACGCTGTACGCAAGGTAGCTCCACTTTCATTCTCCGCCGATACAATTTCACTGCTTCATACAAATAAATATTTATATATAACGTTCTATTCATAATGAAGTAGGTGTTGTATATTTTTATATTCTGATCGTAGTTGTCTTGCCTTGTCTTTTTAGATTTTTGAGGAAAGTGTCTCATCTACGAGGTATTTTAAGGAGTAACCTCTGGTAACTCGGTGACTTCCATACCATTAGCTGTAAAAGAATCTTTTCTAGGGGACCAAAATTGGAACTAACGCCAAAAACTTTTTTTTTTAATTCACCAACAGACCCAAGCTTTCCTCTGTCACCGTTTTTCGAGCACCAACAGATCCTTGTGTCACTAGAAGATGTATATCATTGTTTATTCTTCACAAGGACCCAGGCCTAGCCAAGTTACAAACGTTTCAGATCGATTCTCTTTCTACAATCGTAAACGCCTCGGCGTAAGCGATCGTAGAAAGCCATAATTGGTAGCCTAGTTGGCACGATTGAGTCCATCTCTCGTTCTCTAATGTCTGTAGAAAAAACCTTCACTTTAGTCTAAGATGAGCGTTCCTACCAAAGAGTATAGCGATCAACATTGTAGAAACGGTAAAATTCTATTCCATCATTTTGAACGATGTAAACTTGTCTACGAATTTTCTTTTCGTTTGTGTTTATCACGTGATTTAACGTTGAGATGATGTCATTCTACAGCGTTAACGATTGTAGATTGTCAAATTGGCTAAGCCTGCTGTTAACACGTCGCGTCATTTTACTCACTATTGCATTGTTGATGCATCCATTTCAGTATTCATCGCTACCTTTGATCATTGGACAAAGAAGGCTCATCCTTGTGCCACCTGCGTATGAAATTAAAAAAACAGCTTGCTTTTATTTAAGCATTCACTTAAGTGTCGCTTATTGTTGCAAACGGTCGGAATAGTCCGCCGATATGTGCAGCTGTCATTCAGAGCAGGGTTGTGGTGGGCCAGTGGTATCGTCTCCTACTTACGAGTTATCGTCTCGTGAGGGTGAACTACGCAGGCGCATTACTTTCTGTAATTTATTTCATTACCACTGCTCTCAAAAAAGGTGAAGGAAACCATCGTGAGAAAAATGTCGTACAACCAATGAATCGAAGACATGAGCCATCTGGCAAGCCGCACTGGGCCCGCTTGGTCCATTTCCTCTCTCTGAGAAGGCCTGTGTCCCAGCAGTGCGAACCAACACTAGGTCCCGAGAGCGTCACTCACGAGTGACTCAATTGCATCACTTAAAACTAGTTACATCCAATCAAATGCCTTGATACTAATTAAAGTAATGCTTGAGAATTGATTGTTTAAGGATTCTTGACTTGAATGTGCCATGGCGGTTGAGAGTATGTCATGCTCACTCAAATGTCTCGCTGATGGTGGCGCGTTTGTCGGATCATTTAGTTTCTTTCAAAATGGTTGAGTTGAATGGTGCTGATCCATGCGTCATGTCCCTGAACGGGCGCTGTCAGTTTTGACTGGTCATCTCTTAGTTGCCATGGCTTATTTGAATAAATTATTTTTATTTTTGAATTGAATTTTTTTTTGTGTTTCTACTGTGGACACTTTTAACGTGCACATCTTGCTACATTGTTCTCACATAAAATACCATCTCAACATGAATGATGTAACCAAGAATTTGTAACAATATTCTGATTTAAAAGAGTGTCCATGGAATTTTCTTGCCCGTTCTTCTCCATAGAGATCTACCCTAGGGAATGGGCATATACAGTACTTTCACAGTTTTTATGTCTTGTGACTGGGACTGTAGCTACATTTAATTTTCATCTTGTTTCGACACTTCAAAAGTGCCTGTAACTGGTTTACTTGAAATAAATGCTTTGATTTTGATTTTTTGATTTTGATACAATAAGAAATCAGTACATAAGAGGAAGTCTGAGAGTGGCGCCGGTGACTGAAAAGTTGTGTGGTAATCGGTTGTCGTGGCATGGACATGTGATGCGCAGGAATGAGGAAAATATAGTGAGAGAAAATGTTGAGTATGAATGTAGAAGGCTATAAAAACAAAGGAAGACGAAACGATGGATGAACTGTGTGAAGGATGATATAAAGGAGGTGACTGCTAGACAAGAATAGAGAAGTATGGAAAAAGAAGACCATGCTGCACCGGCCTCAAATAAATTAGGATAAGGGCAGTAGAATGATAATGCTTGAGAATTGATTGTCGTTTTACAACGGGCCCAAATCCATTCATTGGTATGACGGATGCTCGAAACCTCGATCTGCAAAAAGTTAATAAATCATGATCTGTCAAATGACCGATTTGGTCGAGACGCCATTGTTTAACTATTGTGTCTACTTCGTGAACAGATCATGGGATATGGTTGAAAGTGAAATAAAGTCTTTAATCAGTGGCAGTATTGTAACTAGGAGCATTCTTTAATTAACAATTCTAGTCGTTATAACAACAATTAACTTTAACCATTCTTAACACTGCACACAAACAGCCAGTAATAAAATAACGTGAAATTCTCAAAATATTATAAATTCCGACAGAAATAAACACTTGTTAGTGCGTGTTACCCCGCGATAAATTAACAAGCTCCTCGCTGGCAACCTGGCTGGCAACTGGCCGGCCAGCCGGTCAGGACTATCCGACAGATACTGGGCCAAGCATGCCGGAGGGCGTGGACCTGCTACTGTGAGCCGGTAAACGGCAACTTGGTAGCAATGTACGTACATTGCGGTGTTTGCAATGGAGAGTGTGGTCCGACGTGACTCTGTTGCCTTTTCACGCCAGACGCGTACGTTTCCGCGGGATAATTTTCGACCTTCACGCTCGCTGATGTAACTATTATTTTCATCAATCAAACACGCACGCCGCCGCGCCGCCGCCAGTTGCAAGTTCTACTACGTCGTGCTACGACGTAACAAACAGCGGTTAAAATTAATAGAAAGAAAGAAAACAGCAATGGAGTGAACGAATAAAAATAAAACTAATAAATATAACTTAACTTCCTTAACATCCAACTTTTAAGCAGCAATGTGCATTACCACTCTTGTTATTAACTCAAGTATTTTAATATAAATTGATTGAATTTGAAGCAATTTGTCCGAATATATCATTAACTAGCAGATGCAAAGCTTCGTCTCATAATACCTACCACCTCCGGGGCTTCTAAGCACATTACAGCTGCAGCATTACCAGTTCGATTCTAAGGCCGGGCAAAGTGTAATGGGTTATTCCGCCAAGAATTTTTTAGTAATGGAAAAAAGAAAGCCTGGATCCGAGCCGGTTGATGGCTATTAGGATTGCCCCCTATTACATGGGACTTTATTATTGCGCCCTATTAACATAACTGGCGAAGAGGAGCACATAACTAATTAATAACAGTCCCTTGGGTCGATCTTCAGGTTAAGCCGTGCTTGCCTAGGTTGGTCTGTGGATGAGTGAGCACCCATTACATACCGAGTTTCCTCCTCGCCTCGGAAAGCTCGTTAAGCCTAGCTGTCATTCGTAGATCTTTGACAATAATTGTCACTGACTACCTACAACAATTATTGTTATAGGTATTCAGTGGCCTAAAAAGTCTGACAACTAGTCTTACCAAGGGGTATCGTATAAATCAGTATAGTAACTAGGTTGTGCAGGTCAGATAAGCAGTCGCTCCATTTAAATACTGGTATTCAGCTGCGTCCGGTTAGACTGGAAGCCGACCACAACATAGTTGGGAAAGGGGTAGGCAGATGATGATAACATAACTGGCGAAAAATGGGTGTACTATCAATGGTCCCGTCTGTTTTTCCCGTCCCGTTTGCTTAAGAGCTCTCATATATGAGACTTGTAATAGCTCTGTCGTTGAAATCTTTTATGCATGACATACATTTTATTGCAAATATTCTATTTAATTTATATCCTGATTGTACTTATTTATAATATAAAAAGATTAATTAAAACATATGTAACATACTTTTAATTCTTTGGTGGATAAAGTATTAGTAACATGATTGCTTTATTTAACACCAGAATCGAGTTATTGTCCTTTAATACCTTCACAGTTATTTTATACTAAGGCCAAGTCTTTGTTTAGAAAACATATTTAATAAACCGTCTCGTTGGGCTTCCTTTGGGTGGTTAGGAACCCTTAAAACTATGAAACTATTGTATGTTACCGACTTAAAAAGGGGCAGGTTTTTTATTCTGCTGCCATTTTGTTTTTGAAGTATTCTCTGCTCTACCAGTGTTTGAGATTTTAATTAATAATATTGCAACACCAACATTAAAATGTAAATTATTATGTTAACTGTGGCAACACTCTTCCCTTCAATTTGCTACACTGGTCCAATACAGACGTGAATTTTACTTGTAGGTACGCCGTTTTTTTTATCTTCCTCGACACCCAACGTACCAGAACATCAGCACCTACCACCTCAATTACAACGCTTAACAACCAGTCAACTTAGTAATGGATAGATAACATTGGAGAAAGTTTTTGCAACTAAAATGAAAGATGTCGAAACTATTCCTTTAAATGTTCAGGCCCGTTATGGTCCCGTACCATAAAAAGACTTATAACGAAGCCAAAAGGCACTTGTTCTCCCCGTCATTGCGATCATTATTTGTTCTAGACCATACCTGGGGACCTTCTATAGTTACGGAGTTATTGGTGGTCAAAGTTCTAAGATTTTTTTTAATACATGTTTTTAATGTAATAACTGTAGGTACTTTAAACACCTCCACGTCCTCCACACTATTCAATCCATCCGCCAGCATAATGTTGGAAGTGCGGTACATTGAGTTTTACCGTAAAACGTGATTTTTCACCCCAAAAAAAAGTTTCATTTCCCAGCTATAATTTTTGCGTAAGGTTACTTAGTTTGATGTACAGAATGCTTGGTTAACGGCTTTGTGAAGAGTCCGATTACACCCTGTAGATACAGCCTTAGAAATAAATTGCCCACAATATATCATTATGAATATCATGCTGTACTTAAGGCGACTACAGGAGATAAATTTGCAACTCTATTTGTGGTGGTTCAAACTTCGTTTGAAATTCTGTTAGAATAAAGTTCTAATCAGCTTGCACTACAAAGTGGTTGTTACGTCAGTCACTGCGGGCCGAATAGTGCGAAATGAGTGCTTTTTTTGCGATTTACATAAAATCTATTGATTGGACTAACAAAATAAAACACTATATTGCTAATATGTTGCTTGTAGTATTATTTGCAAAAAAATCAGAATGATCGCATGTATTTTAGTATGGTTTTTACTCCTTAAAAGAAAGTTTCAGAGATAAGTTTGTGATTTTTTGTTATCAAGTAAAATTAGTTGTATTATGTTTTCAAAACACTATCATACTAGCATATATCCTTAAGAATATCATATATTTTTCTGGTTTTGTTTATTGCAGTGAATCATATGCTTTTTAGTTTTATAAAACTCGCGTTTAGCTCCTGTAGTCGCCTTAAATGATTTGAACGGTAGGGACTTATTCCTAAACAGTGATCGATATCTGTAGCCACAACAGAAAGGCACTTCGTTGCGAAGCCCAACAGGTATTCATTCAATGAGCTATAATTCCGGGCATTCGGCCTTTAAACGAGATTGACCTACATTTTGACCTTTTGTTCCACACCCTAAACCATTGCCAATATTGATCTGCAACATGTTTAGGTAAGTAGGTTTAATCTAAGTAACACGACCACACAGAATTATGTACTTAATCGTAACGTATGTCGCAATTTTGTTTTACTAAAAAATGCTTGCTGGGTCGTTGGTTTGGTGGTTGCAAGCGCTACTAATGAGTCTGACTCTGGATTTGTTCTCATCATCATCATCATCCACAGCCCGACTTCACCCACTGCTGGGTATAGGCCTCTCTTTGTTTGTGCCAAGCTTCACGCTCCTGTGCCAACCTCATCCAGGATATTCCCGCAATGGCAACAATATCGTCTGCCTCGCCGCTGGACGACCAACACTTCTCTTTCCATTCCTTGGACGCCACTCGGTCACAGCTTTACTCCACCTGTCATCACCGCCATTTGTGCCCAGTTGATGCCAATAGGTTTGCCACCTATTACATTATACTTAAACAAATCGGGTGAAATGTGGGTGTATTTACGGGGTTTCGTATTACCCAGTACTAACTGGGTTGTGGAGGTCAGTCGTTCCATGTAAAATACTGGTATCAGCAGCATCTGGTTAGACTGGAAGCCGACCCCAACATAGTTGGGAAAAGGTTAGGCTGATGATGACATTTTGCCAGTTCCAGAGGAATACCTCTGCCTAATGCCTAACCCTTCAGGGGTTACAGGCAGTATGTACTGTTAAATGTTACCATTATGGCTTACTAGACCTTGCCCAGGCGTCGCCGGCGTTGGTGTCAGAATATATAGTCCGCGCGCGGGCTTCGAGGAATCGGTGGCTTGTTTAAATCATCGGTGGTTTGATTTCAAGTACATAATACCCTCACAGAATGTTTTCATAATTTAGTTCGCACGGATTTCATAAATTATGAAATCGTTCTAAGAGGGTATTATGTACTCGAAATAAGACCACACAAGCCAGCACCGATTCCTCGGAGCTCGCGCGCGGACTATCCCTCGGGAACGCACTATCGACGTGAAATCCCTATCCCTAACTTAATCGTGGCCTATCCATTGATCATTAAATCACAGAGAATATTATAAATGCGAAAGTAATCCTGTCTGTCTGTTACTATAACACTCTATCACGGATTCTAATGAAGTTTGGCACTCGGATAGACAATGTTCTAAGATATTTTTTTAACTTACTCGTAATTTCCGACTTCCACGCACAAGCTAGTTTAATGTAGTCTTTAGCTGATTACGACTGATAGTTAACAATTCAAGTGTTTTACCGATAACGTGGACATCTGTTATTGCATACCTTTTTACGTAAATGAACGCAAATACCAGAATATTTTAGCCACATTTATAAAACACATAAATTTTATGGCAAATGTCTCTGACACTATGCTAATTTATAATTTGTGATAAAATATTGATTTTAAGGTAATTTTCAATTAAACTTGAAGTACGAAATATTTTAAACTGGACTGTTCTATTGTAGGTAATTGGTCGTTTATTATTTGAGATTATGGAATAATAAGGTGAAGGAAAACATCGTGAGGAAACCTGGACTTATAATTAATATAAGTCTGAAATCACCAACCCGTCTTGAGCAAGCGTGGTGATCAATGCTCATGCCTTCTCTGTATGAGAAGAGGCCTTTGCCCAGCAGTGGGACAGTAATAAGCTTGTATTATTATATTATATATTATTATGGATTGAAACACTACATTATACGTAACGATTACATAGGTTACATGCGCGACTGAGTGATACATTGCAAGTGGAATAATTATCGCATTAACCACTCATCAAGTAGGTACATAAGTATCTACCTACAATGTACAACCTACATTACAAAATAATATCACGCCGTAATCGCCGAAAAGTTAGGCAGAGGTATACCTACCTAATAGTCCACCTCATTTCGCCAGTTATTTTAAGTTCCATGTAATAGAGGGCGAGAGTATTTCCATCAACCGGGCACAAATCCCGACTCCGTGGCTGCTAATTCCTGATAGTAAAACCCAATAACTATGCCCGACCTGGGAATTGAATCCAGGATCTCATGCTTAGCAGTCGCACCTGTGATCTCTAGACCAATCCCATTAATCAATCATTAAGTTTAGTCGTAGCACGGTCGCCAGCATATCAAGTTGATACAAACTGTCTTTCTTCAAATGATTTTAAACCATACAATGTTGATAGTTAAGCTGAAAATGGAATGAGAAAAGGATAATGGGCCTTGAAGTATAGAGCCATCTGCCCCAAGGTCCAATAGCCAAGGATATACATATACTTACCTAATTGAAAAGAGCTTTTCAAGGAGAACTTTTACTACTAATACGACTTTTGGCAATTCAGTGACGTCAAACGATATGTGTCAAATAAACACTTTTATTTGAAAACTAAATAAAGTTTCACTAAGATGTTATTATTAAATTGATGCAATGTTTGCTTGACATATACATTTAGTCAAATTATTATAATATGGGGAAAAACCATAGACTTAGTAAATATAGACCAACAAAGCGTGCGAGGGAGAAGAAAAACCCTTACGGAAATATAGCAAGATAGAAAAGGATAGTGATTCCAATTTCACTGTGACCGGTTTTGAATGACAAGTCGGCACACGGGGAATCAATTCCTCAGTATTTTGGATTTT
Organism: Xestia rhomboidea; assembly: GCA_963853795.1. Taxonomy (NCBI): domain Eukaryota; kingdom Metazoa; phylum Arthropoda; class Insecta; order Lepidoptera; family Noctuidae; genus Xestia; species Xestia rhomboidea. The sequence continues at coordinate 7,994,769 of OY970776.1, read as the reverse complement.
TAGCGTATATCGTGGTTTATTTTCAGTAAATACGGTTGTATTAAACAATGGTTTCTTGTTCTGTGCGTGAATGTGGTGTTAATCATAGAAATAAACCTGAAAATTTGCTCATTTCACAGGTAAATACTCAGGACGTCGTCACTGCTATGACGCGTTTATTTTTGGTTAAAATTTGTCTTTTAACCTGTATAGAATATAAAATAATACCAATGTTTTGGTTTACTTTCATATTTTGTATAGCTAAAAGTCCATTTGTTGATAATTTACATGATTTTGGTGGATAGATTTTTCATCAATCTATTTTTACATGTACGCTAGGGATTGACTTAAATTTATCGATATTAGTATCGATATTTTATCTTGAATGTTAACTATGAAAATAAATGCTAGCTTACGTTTACCGTCTAATATCTGAACCATTTTATCAGTAAAAGTTAATTACCCTTTAACAAATACATAAACTAATTGTTTTGTATAATTTGTTCAACAGATTCCCTCTAGATACTATAATTCGAGGAAAATAGTTGAGATTAATTGGGCGCATTGGTTGGAATACAAACACGTGAGACAACTTTGTCTAAAGATTGAAAAGTTTATTCGTTAAAATAATAAAATCAGTCCAAGGTATTGGGAAATCTACAATTTGCAAAGCTTTAATTCTTATAATATATTAGAAGACAGTTCCGGCTCTTTTTCGAGTTTGGAGAGCCAAAATTAGGACCAAGGTATTTTAAGTGGTCATAGATATTTAAAATGAAACACATTATAGAAATTTACTTTGTCATTCGACTTAAACATGAATGTAAACTTAATATATTTAGGGAAGAAAACTGTAAGGAACCATTTAAATAAGATTGTTCTGTTTAAAGGTCAGTATTTAGCGATTTTTAATAAAATGAGACAAAATAAAGAAAAAAGTTGGCTGTTTTATTTTTTTAATGTATTTACACTTTTTTAACATAACGTAAAAATAATAATCTGAACAAAAACAGTCTATGGAACATCTTCCTCTAAGGGTCGACCTTCAATCACTTATCGATAGTCCTCCAAAGTAAAAGGTACATCACTAACCAACGCACACACTGACAAATCAAAATTGGTCACGCTTTATCGAGCTGTCAGTTCGTCTATACGGCAGTATATACTAAGTCTATGGGAAAAACTTAGATGGGGCGGAAATGACGACAAACGCTATGACATGAATGGCCGCGACAGTTACAGACGTTTGTCACGACGGCTAAAGTCAATAAATTGACGAAATAGCAGTATTTTATTTTACTTACTACATGTAGCTCCTCTCTGACTCTGAATCCAGAGAAGTCGCCATAATAAAAAATATTATTCTTCTTCTTAGAGAGATCTATATATTGTTTTATATCTTAACGCTCACTGCTGCAATTCTGCCCATTCTCCTTTGACAGTTTGTAGTAACATGATGCGCTGGCCACTGTACATAAACCTGCAACCGAATGTTTACTTCGCGATTTGGATGAGCTTGCAAATAGCAGTACCTACCTTAAACCATAAATAATTACGTTTCGCTTTTATTTCCATTCAGCATCAGAAAACTCTTGGTAAAGATTCAGATTAACATGTAGATCGCTAAAAGTAAATTAAAATTATCTACTTGCTTGCCCGTTCTAAAATGAAGATTTTCACCAAAGAGGAAAATGGCTTGATTTAACTAATCGGTGAAACCAACTAAATCGTAAATGAATAGTTCATCCGAAACCCACAGTCACATTCCCACAGCTGAAACTTTACGGAAGTCCCACATTTTTCAAGTATATTGTCCGTAGGACACATACTTTGTTTCCTTACAAATAATCGTAGTTACTTGTCGCGTTTGGCGGTCATTGCTATACACATTCTAGTATACTCACCGCTGTATAAGGATCTTTTGGTATGTGGCAGAAATCAGAACTAACTTCACCAGCGCCTTTTGCCAAAGTTATAACGACGTCCAGGGAGGGGGATACTTGTAGTTCTACACCGCAAGTCCTACAGGTTGTAACAAATAATCGTAAAACGAAAACTTGGAAACTGAGAAAAAACGGCTATAACCACTTATAACGATATGGGTATTGCATAGTGACAACGTTATTTATTCGGATATCGTTATATTTAGGACGTCTCTAAATAAGTATTATCTGTTCTAATCTGATCACCTGTCAAGTAGATTAAATTGTTTAAAAATAGTGTTTATTTACAAATTAAAGCTTTATAAACAAAGCAATAAATCACAAAATTGTTAAAATTGGGGTCCAAGGATTGGAAATACCGGCTTCTGATTCTGAGTCATCTGTGAACCTACCAAATCATATTGATGGCATGATAGACGTACATATTCATTCATGTTAATGTTGATAGTGCGCTGAAAGCAGGTGCACTATTGAATTTGAGAACTTAGTGCGGTATTTCTTCAGAAACTCGTCATAACTAAACTAGAAGGTAAGTGCTACATGATTACCACACTATCAGTTTATGTATGAGAATATGAATCACTCAGTATCGTCATACACTTCGTTGCGGCTGTCGACCGCACGTCCCATCGCGCGTCTGTGGTACCACTTTGGCCTTGAGGAACGTTACAGGCTGACACGGTAATAGAATAGTACCTACAGCGCTCAGTTGCTATATCCGTACCTCCTATCTATTTATCTGGCAAATTCCTTTGCATAACTATGACAATTGTACCTATATTGGTATTGTCACGTCATAATCGTTGATTGTGGGTATTTCAACCTAGCAGGTTTGCAGGGACATGTCTTTATCCGTTCTTATCTACACTAATATAATTTTAAAGAGATCAAGATTGTCAGTTTGCTTATAGCGGGCTATCCGTATTATTATCTCCAAGTATAACGAGGTTTACACAGACCCTTCACAAAGCTTTCAACCAAGCATTCTAGCATTCTGTACATCAAACTACCTAAGTAGCTGACTCAACGTAAAAAATATTGCTGGAAACCGACTTTTTTTTTGGAGGGGAAAAATCATATTTTACGATAGGACACAATGTAACGCACTCAAAACATTGTGCTGATGGATGCATTGAATAGTACGTCGGGTCGAAGAGGTATTTAAAATAAAGTAATAACATAAAAACTTGTATAAAAAAAAACTTATGAATAAGTTGGAACTTGGACCACAATATATGGTTTAGAACAAAAAAAAAATGGGGAAATCATGTTCCATACGGCTACCAGCGTTTTGAAATTTCCTTGAAAAGCACTCTGACCCCACGCGGTCCTAGAGATTCCACCCCAAACGGTTCAAAAATATAGTTTCTAATAAGGGTAAATATATACACCGCTTGAGATTCTCCGCAGCCGCAACGGCAACCCCAGCTCAGCACGATGAGCTAGGAAGATGGGATGGGATGGCAGAGTATCGACACGTGTTGCGTGTGGGCATAAAAGCCTCCCCGTGTTCCGTGGCAAAACAGACCTGCCGACCGGCCTTTTGCCATCGTCGCGTGCCAAGCTAGAACGCCGACGGTGACTAGGGCTCGTCGAATAATGTCGTTTAAGTTCAAGTGCCGTGCAAAACAGCCTGCACTTCGGCTGCATGACAGGCCGTGGTTTCCAAGGCTGTTGACAACTTCACCACAGTGACAGCAATGAGGAAAACAACATGGGCACCTAAGCGTAGAGAAGCAGCGAGGCGGAAAATGGTGTCTTCGAAGAAAATGCCTATGCTCGGCGACGGTAGTGCGTGAAGTCAAAGACCCGACTCCCACTCACCCACAGCCAGCTTACGCGCACGCTCAGCAGTAGTAGCAGAAGTGTTCAGTAGATTGTTCTGAACTACTCTGCAAAGCGGCTCGTCAAACCTTCTCTGGAAAAATTAATGATCGGGTTCTTCAGAATTCGGGCAAGCGAGTTTCCAGGCATTAATAGCCTCGGAGAAGCACGGCACGAAAAATCAGTGTGGAAGCGAGATTATTCCTGATTTATTTCTCAGTGTCGTAATGCAGCAATTGTGTGTTACTACAACATAAATAATTTAATTTCCAGTTCACGAGATGTCGCCGGTGACACTAGAAGGAGAAACACTCGGCGAAAAGCGCCAACACTTCAACAAGATGGTCGAAGAAGCGATTGCTGATAGAAACTATAAATTACGTAACATTAGTAGCGATGACAGCGACATAGACAACCTTCTGCAAATAGCCATCGCCAGTAAAAACAGAAATGTAGACTATATCATCGAAGTAATGAAGTCTAACGACATGCTGTATGCGGCGACAGCTATCAAAAAGTCCACGTGGCTAGTCACCGAGCCGCAGTACGCAAACATCATCAATCCAGAGTACCTACACACACAACTATTACCTAGCATGAACACCAAAACATTTAAGAAACTTATGCTTCACATTAGACTCAATCTGAAAGACGAAAGTCGAGTCGAAGCCTTTTACGAATACCTGAAAGGAACCGACAGTTCTTACAAATGGTTGCAAAACTGCTCCATTCCTTTCATAGAAAATATCATCCTAAACGAACGCCACCTGCCACTATCTCTATTTAAACGTTTATGCAGAAAGTCGCCTAATTTTATTACATGTTACACAAGAGTAACAGAGGGTAGGATAAAACACGCCTCGAAACAGAAGATACTGTCTTACGTAAAGTTACATACTCAACAAGTTTTGGATGTTATAGAAGACCATGACTTTTTTTACGAGTATAACTGCAATCTCCAAATGGGTAAAAAGAAAACAGAGTTCCTCATGAAAACACACCCGCAAAAAGTATTTAATAAATTTGAAAAGTACGTTTACTTAATTGACCTATCCGTGGTGGCAAAATATTTAAATAAGATCGAATTAAAAACCTTTCTCATAAAGCAAGTACGAGTAATTGATGATGAAAAATTGGGCTATTTCATTAAAAACATGCCTGAAAATGAAAGGTTTGAATTTGTAAGGAAAACTTTTATCGATAAAACTGAACTGGCAGCTTTCTATGCAGATTATGAAAAGCACTACTGGCCAATAAAGTCTTACAATTGGTATGAGTTCGCCCCATTTACAGTTGCATTGTCGGAATTAAAAAAGCTGATACGCAAAGAGACCTCATCCTCTGAACGATGTGCCATACTCTCAGTTTTAATCACTTGTACAGGAAAAAATCCGCAGCATATAAAAACTTTACTAAAATATGTGTTCGAGAAACACATTAATGAACCATTCTCATTCAAGATTCAGTTCGTCAATAAACTGCTTTCAAAAATATCTTCCCACGAGTTTGACGTTGAAACTTGGAACGTTTTGGATCAGTTGTTCCACAGTATGCAAGTGTACACCGAATCAGAAAACGACGTGCAAATGTGTCGCGAATCTATAGTCCTTTATAAAGTTTTGCACGATGAACCTGTGCCGAAAAACATAAAACAGAAGATGACATTTAATACTTTTCAAACGGTTCGAAGTAAACTAAACGAAGGACAGAGAAGCAAAATGTTTACTTACTTATTTAATTCCGTTTTGACAAAGGTTCAACTTGAAAACATTGCCAATGAATCCGATTTCAGTGAGACTAACGAGCAATTGAAAAATACCTTGAGTTTGTTAAAAGATTGGAAAAAGGATATTAGTAAGTACCCATTCGTACTTGATAACATTCAAGAACTGATTAAGATAAAGCAGGAAAAGATGATGAAAACAGACATGTCGTGTTTGTACAACGTGAAGAAATCGTGGCGGAAGCACATGTTTGAGGAGTCGTTGTTACTGTGTCTGAGCGAGGAAGCGTGCCTGAACGCCCTGAAGCACAAGCCGCAGCTGCTGACGCGTCACGACAAACAAATAGACACGTTGCGAACTGACGACACTGTCTCGCTGCGACGTCTGCTCGCCAAGCTGCGCGTCTACTGGCCGCACTCACTCGCCCAGCACTTTACCGACGCCTACTTGCTACATCTGAACAAACCTACTGGACAAAAAGCCATTATAAGCGGTCTATTTACACTTCTTCCACAAAATAAAATTATTGACATTGCGAAACAACATATTCCCGATGGTATAAAAGTAAATTGGGGTACTACTGACGAGATCGAAATAAGTATAAAGAAAAATATTGCAAAACATTTGCACATAGCCAGGCCGCTGATTCCCTTAAACACGGTTTTGTGGTATGCTAAAGGCGACTACTTACAACATACAGTTCCATCACTAAATGCTTTATTGCCAAATTTGACTGAAACTGAATTTCGTGAATATTTACCGAAGTTCTTGGATGCACCAGTCTCCTTACAAAAATTTGGACTAAACTTTTCAATATCCAAATTCAAATCTGAAGATCTCAAAACAATATTTTTGAATGTTTGGAAAACTTCAAGGAATATAACAATTCGATCAGTCCTATATAAGCACACTTACAATCAGATGTGTAAGGCTGACAGTCCAACTGTTCAGAAAGAACTCTGGCAAATATTAAGTTCATTTATAGATAACTTAACTGCAGAAGAGAGTCTACAAATCTACAAAAAAATTAAAGACGTTATAAATGTTCCTATTAGTATACGAGCAGAATTTTATATGAAGAGTTACGAGTTTTTAACCTCTTTGCCTGCTAGCGCTAACTGTGAAGATTACGTGAAGGATTTGATATATTATGCACCGAAAGTAATGGAATTACTCGACGAAGACTTCGTGGCCAATAAAATGCTTTCACAAGCCGAAACTAAATTTTGTTCGTATGAAAGCAAATATTTAGAAGTATTTGCATGTTACGTATTGTGTGGTAAGAGTGAGGAAGATCAGCTTCTGAGATACAGGCGAGTAGTAGAGCCAGCGATTGATGAAGCTTTCCAGTTATGGGACACAATGCATTCGGGCGAGTTTTATGTTAGAGACAACTTCAACAATTTTTTACAGTTTTTGGTTTGGAATTTCAGAATGTATGTCCTTAGTTTTAATGACAAAACTGTGCCTGTCAAACTGTTCTTAGGGATAAAAACTAAAATGGGAAAAAAGTTGCCATTGATAGAAAACTATGTATTGCGTACTAGTTGGAAACTTGTAATAGAATACGTTAAGATATTGGACGAAAACAAATCTATGTTTGGTACATTTGGGGCAAACTTTCTTGGATGTCTGAAACATGAAATGGATTACGCTTGGAAAGATATTCATATTAAAATATCTCCTACATTAGCTACTATCATTGTGAAGTGTTTAAAAGAAGACAACGAACAATTTAATTTTACAACAACTTATTATCTGTTCGCCAAAGCTTTCGATAAAATGTTAAAGGAATTAGTACAGTTTACAGATGTGGTTGTAGTTAATACCCTACGACACATGCTCAATGATACTGATTGTGTTCAAATTTATTATATTGTTTCCAATTTAACACCCAATTATAGTTCTAGTTCTTACTGGTGTGATTGCAGTCATACACGATCAGAAATACGTAAAATACTGGAAACACATCCATCGAAAGCAGTGCAAATGCATTATTTTAACGATTTCTGAACATTCCAGAAGACGCAATGTCTTCTGGAATGTTCAGAGTTCCTTTGTAATTCAATCCAGTGGTTTGATTCTGATTCTAAAAGATGTTGAACTAAGGCCGATTTTTTAGTGTCAGTGATGTGTACCTACTGGGCATTCGACAAGCTAATACGTATCGTCTGACCGATTTACGACTTGCCGCAACTGCAGTCCCTTTTATAAACACCGGGCTTTTCCAGCGGAAAGTTATCCTTCGGCGAACGTGTGTATTTCCGAAGAATGTTTGCAACCTCAACATGATAAATATACCGGTTTTCTTGTTAGTGACCATGTCAGTTTAAAAACTTAATACAAAATTGTCTTTATTCAAGGCATTGGTTGTTAATTGTGCAATAAAATTCTGACACAAGTAGAGACATCAAAATTCCTATGTTTAACTATTGACAAAAAAATAGACTGGAAAGCAGCTAAATAAACGAATTAGCAAAGCAGCCTATGACCTATTTAAACTAACCCAAGTGATTAACGTCGATGCTTTAGTCACAGCATAATATCATGGTTTGGTGAGTTCAGTATTGAGGTATGGTGTCATTTTCTGGGGGTTTTCACTTTTTGACATTTTTGCACATGACATTTTGTATTATTTTAATTATTATTTTCTCTTTTTAGGGTTCCGTACCCAAAGGGTGAAAACGGACCCTATTACTAAGACTTCGCTGTCCGTCTGCATGTCTGTCACCAGGCTGTATCTCATGAACCGTGAGAGCTAGACAGTTGAAATTTTCACAGATGATGTATTTCTGTTGCCGCTATAACAACCAATACTATAAATAGAATAAAATAAATATTTAAGGGGGGCTCCCATACAACAACGTGTTTTTTTTTTATATTTTGTCTTGTGTTGTATAGATAATGGTACGGAACCCTTCGTGTGCGAGTCCGACTTGCACTTGGCTGGTTTTTTGTATTTTGACGTATATTTTTCTTTGTTTTGTTTTTATTTTTGTCAAAATCAATTAAACTATAAGCATTCCATTAATATAATTTTACTAAATTATCAATTGTAATGTCAATGACCTCTTTATATGACTTATGACTATGACGACCCGAATGGCGCAGCGGTAGTGAGGCTGCCTTACGTTCATAGGGTCCCGGGTTTGAATCCCGGTTCGAGCAAATGTTTGTGTGATGAGCATGGAATTTATTTCCCAGTCATGGATGTTTATATGTAAAATAAGTACTTATGTATTTACAAACAAAAAGTATATATGTAGTATATCAACTATCTGGTGTCCACGACACAAGCCTCGTTGCTTAGTGTGGCACTAGATGGCGCTGTGTTTAATGTCCAGCAATATTTATGTTTAAGCTAGCCTTAAATTTGTCAAACGGGAATATTGAGAAATACGAAAACGTGAATGTCACATTTGAGATAAGCGAATATGAATTTTGTCGAACGATCTCTTTAGCAAATATAGGATACATCATCTTCATTCATCATATTTAGCCGAAAGACGTCCACTGCTGGACATAGGCCTCCCCCAAGTGTCGCCACATTGACCGGTCCCGTGCGATCGCATCTAACGGATACCCGCAACCTTCACCAGGTCATCGGTCCACCTAGTGGGAGGTCTTCCAACGCATCGTCTTCCGGTTCGCAGTCGCCACTCCAAAACTATTCTGAGTGGGCAGAGCACATTGCTCGCAGACTGCGAGCAATGTGCTCTGCCAACTGCCACTTATGTTTGGCAATTCTTCGGGCTACGTCGGTGACCTTGGTTCTCTTGCGGATGTCTTCATTCCTGATTCGATCATGCAAGGAAACTCCGAGCATAGCCCTCTCCATTGCCCTTTGGGTGACTTTAAGCCTTCTGATAAGGCCCATTGTGAGCGACCACTGAGGATACAAATACTTTAAATTCAGCAATTGTTTGTTACTACAACATAAATTATTTAATTTCCAGCTCAGCACAATGACGCCAGTGACACTAGAAGGAGACACACTCGGCGAAAAGCGCCGACACTTCAACAAGCTGGTCGAAGAAGTGATTGCTGATGAAAACTATGAATTACGTAACATTAGTAGCGATGACAGCGACATAGAGAACCTTCTGAAAATAGAAATCGCCAGTAGAAACAGAAATGTAGACTATATCATCGAAATAATGAAGTCTAACGACATGCTGTATGCGGCGACAGCTATCAAAAAGTCCACGTGGCTAGTCACCGAGCCGCAGTACGCAAACATCATCAATCCAGAGTACCTACACACACAACTATTACCTAGCATGAACAAAAAAACATTTAACAAACTCATGCTTCACATTAGACTCAATCTGAAAGACGAAAGTCGAGTCGAAGCCTTTTATGAATACCTGACAGTAACGGAAAGTGCCCATAAGTGGCTCGAACATTGTTCCATTCCTTTCATAGAAAATGTAATACAAAACCAGCGCCTCATACCACTATCTCTTTTTAAACGTTTGTGCAGGAGGTCTGCTCATTTCATTACATACTACAACCGGGTAGTGACACACCCATACTATGCAAAATCAGAAATATTATTTTTGCTCAAGTCCCATACTGCAGACGTTTTAAACGTACTAGAAAAAGATTTTGATTCATTTCCTATTTTGGGAAAAAAGAAAACAAAGATCCTGTTAAAAACACATTCGCAAACAATATTTGTTAATTTTCCAAAGTACTGGCCTAAACTCGACATGACCGCGGTAGTGCAATATTTAAATAAGAAAGAAACAAAAACTTTTCTTTGCGGACAAGTGAAAAAGAGCTATGGATTTAATTTGTGCTGCTATGATACATTGGAAAAATTCATTAGCAACATGCCAGAAGAAGAAAGATTTGAATTCGTAAAGAAAACTTTTATTGATAAAACTGAGCTTTCAGAATTCTGTCCAGAATACAAAAGCCAGACAATCAACTGGTATATAAAACCTTACCAGTGGTATGTATTCGCTCCGTATGAGATTGCATTGACTGAATTTATAAATCTATTACGCAAAGAGAAGTCACCCTCTGAACGAATTACTATGCTCTCAATTTTAATTACTTGTACAGGAAGAAAACCGCAGCATATTAAATCGTTGCTTCAGTTTTTTAGAGATAACTTCATTAATGAACCTTTCAAATTCAAGAGTGCGTTCGTTAATAACCTGCTCTCACAAATATCTACACATGAGTTCGACGTTGAAACTTGGAACGTTTTGGATCAGTTGTTACACAGTATGGAAGTGTACACCGAATCAGATAACAATGTTCAACTGTGTCTCGAGTCCATAATTTTATATAAAGTTTTACATGATGAACCGATACCAGAAATAGCAGAAAAAAAGATAACATTTAAAACGTTTAAAAACATCCAAAAGGAACTACGAGTAAGTGAAGAGCAAAACAACAAAATGTTTACGTATCTGTTCAATTCCGTGATGAGAAAAGTTACAAGTGAAAACTTAGCAAATGTGTCAAACTTGGTTGAAAGTATAGTTCAATTACATAATGCCTTGACTTTGTTAAGAGATTGGAATAAAGATATCACTGAGTACCCATACATACTAGCAAAGATCCATCACTTAGTCAAAATAAGACAGGAGAACATGTGGAAAACAGACATGTCGTGTTTGTACAAGGTGAAGAAATCGTGGCGGAAGCACATGTTCGAGGAGTCGTTGTCGCTGTGTCTGAGCGAGGAAGCGTGCCTGAACGCGCTGAAGCACAAGCCGCAGCTGCTGACGCGTCACGACAAACAAATAGATACGTTGCGAACTGACGACGCTGTCTCGCTGCGACGTCTGCTCGCCAAGCTGCGCGTCTACTGGCCGCACTCACTCGCCCAGCACTTCACCGACGCCTACTTACTACATCTGAACAAACCTACTGGACAAAAAGCGGTCATAAGAGGTCTCTTCACACTTTTTCCACAAAATCAAATTATAAAAATGGCGAAACAATATAAACCTGATGATGTGCAGTTTAACTTGGACGGGAACGATCAGAACGAAATTATCGTAAGGAAAAATATTGCAAAACATTTGCACCTGGCCAGGCCAGTAATTCCCTTCGATACTGTTTTGTGGTACGCTAAAGGAGATTACTTACACTATACAGTGCCTTCACTAAATGCTATTTTGTCCAATATGAGTGAGGTTGCAAGTCGTGAACATATACCGAAATTATTGGATGCACCAGTCTTCTTACAAAAGTTCGGACTTCAGCTCGCTACTAGCAAACTTAAATTTAGCGATCACAGGACAATATTTTTGAAGATATGGAACACTTCTCAGAATCCTTCTATTCGATCAGCGCTTTTTAATCATACTTACACTCAGATATCTATAATGGCTCATAATCCAACTGCTCAAGAAGAACTCTGGGAAATATTATGCACATTTATTGATAATTTAACTGCAGAAGAGAGTGCAAAAATGTATAAAACATTTGGAAACGTTCAAAATGTTCCTATCCATATACGAGATGTATTTTATATGAAGAGTTACGAGTTTTTAACCTCTCTGCCTGCTAGCGCCAACTGTGAAAGCTATGTGAAGGATTTAATCAAATATGCACCAAAAATAATGGACTACCTCGACGAAGACTTCGTTGTTAATAAAATGCTTTCACCATTTGGTTCAAGATTTTGTTGTTATGAAAGTGAATATTTAGAAGTATTTGCATGTTATGTATTGTGTGGTAAAAGTGAAAAAGACCAGCTTCTGAGATTCAGAAAAGTGGTCGCACCAGTAATGGAAGAAGCTTTTCAACTGTGGGGTGATACGAGTTCAGACCATTATTACGTTAGGGACAACTTTAAGAATTTTTTAAGCTATTTATTTTGGAACTGTAGAATGTATTATGTTACCAAAAAAACTCCTTTGCCTTTCGAACTATTTGTAGAGATAAAAACTAAAATGGAAAAAGAGTTGCTATTGTTAGACAACTATGTACTGTATACAACTTGGAAGCTTGTAACAGAATACGTTAAGCTAATGGATGAACACAAACCTGCATTGATCAACATGTTTGAGACGTGCATGTTTTCTGAGTTAGATTTCAGTTATAAACGGATGTCAAAAGAAATGAAAAGTGTTTGGAGCGATATTCATATTAAATTATCACCTTCATTAGGACCAGCTATAGTTAAGTGTTTAAAAGAAGACACCGAACGATATTATAATATAGCAACACTTTACCGTCTATTTAACGAAGCTTTCGAAAAAATGTGTTCTGAACTCTGCACAGATAAATGCCATGAATACGATGAATTCGTGCTTGAAACCCTTCCACACATGCTTGATGATGATAGTTTCGATCCTAGTTATTTTGTGGTTTCAAGAATGATCCCCAAAATGTTAAGTAACCCGACTAAAAGATTATGTGATAAACGAAAAGAAATACAATTGAAATTTGAATCACATCCGTCTAAAGCAGTGCGAATGCATTATTATAATGATTACCGGAATTATCCAAGAGTTTATAACTATTGATTTTGATTTCCAAAGATGCAGTTCTGTGTAAGCTGTTTGTTCTTACATGTTTCATGTTTTAATTGACTTTTAAATAAACAAGAACTTGTTAAATGCTTCGTTTTTATGTAGATGCAGTCATCATCATCATCTGCCCCAGTCTGCATCCCTGCTTCCAGTCTAACCGGATGCAGCTGAATGCCAGTATTTTACTTGGAGCGACTGCCTATCTGACCCCCACAACCCAGTTACTACTGGGTAATACGATGCCCCTTGGTAAGAGTGGTTGTCTGACTTTCGGGCCACTGACAGCCAGTGACGACCAAAGAGTAGACTAATTATACCAAGGAACGACTGTCAAAGATCTACAAATGACAGCCGGGACCAACGGCTTAACGTGGTTTCCTAAGCACGGAGGGTATTGAGGTGTTACTCCGTGTTAATACATAATTAATTATAAATAATAATGTTATGTCACCTAAGTCGAAGCTGCCTAACGAATTATAGGTCGTGAGTGCAAGCACTGAGAATCCAGATCGGCACTTTACCTTATCATTGCTAAAGGAAAACAGCGTGAGTAAAGGAGGCATAACCATCCAAATGATGAGACCCCGGTGAATTGTTTATGGTGTATCTATTCATACATAAAATCTCTTAAGGTGTCATTGTACTCGTCATTATGAACAACTTTTACAATGGGACGAAACCCAGAATCGCGAAAAAAAAATCAGCTCATACAATATTATGTTCGCATAACTCGTCAAAATGTATGGAACATGGTCGTTTAGAAATAGATAGACCTTATATGCACGTATTATGAATATTTACATAGTATAAAATAAAGTCGCTGCCGCTGTCTGTACGTTCGTTCTATTAAAGATCTAACTGTATCAGATTTCCAGGAAAGTGAGAATGCTATGATAATGTGAAAAGTCGAATCGAGTCGTAATGTATAGAAATGATTTAATTCGCAATTGTCTTTGTGCTGATTTTTATGACATGGTAAAAAATATAAATATATATTTTTATTCAGTACCTAAGTAAATTTGTGGTTTTCTCAAAATATCCTTTTACTAGCGGACGGACGTCACGGACGTCGGATTTGATTCATCTATATCTAATCATTTTATCTGTTATACATAGAACTGTAGTTGAATAACGACTATTAAACGTTATCGACGAAATAACGGTAACCAAAAGGCGCTTTTTATCGGTTCACCACTAATGTTGACTGAACAGGCGAATAAAAACAGTTGTGAAATATTTCGTGAACACCGGTTTGTTCTGAGTCATGATAATGTAATGATTACATCAGTTTGTGTAAGGATATTAATAGCCAGTGTAATGAAAGGATTGTATTGCGAGTAAACTACAGTCAGTACCCTTTAGAAAGTGTTCATTTAAAGGTAAGTGACACAATTATTATAAAAAGATTCTAAAACCTACTCCAAATATTTTGGCCTATATTATACAAGGTCACTCAATCGTGTGCGTTACCCCAGCCAGATATTGTCGAAAATCGCCATCTAAGTGCAATAGATAATTAGAAATACAGCTTCTGTAATTGGTAGGCAGATTTTTAAATTTGGTAAGCTGATAGTTTTTTAATTATTTGACAAAAACACTTTGGCAGTTGACAGGTTTGGCAATTCTTCGAAATGTCTTCATTTCTGACTCGATCACGCAAGAAAACTCCCAGCATACCTAGCCTTCGCCATTGCTCTTTGGGTGACTTTAAGCCTTCTGATGAGCTAAAGGAGACAATTTTTTTTAGGCCCACTTGGACGTTGCGTTTATTATTCATATTACACCAAAAATAAGTAACAGATTATCATAGTAACAAACTTACGTGAATGGGGACGTTTTTTCCGTACCTATACAAAAAAAGTACGGTACCCAGTGGTAATCATAATTATCTGCTTTATGAATTAAAACAAAATAGAATAAGGAAAGAAATATTATTAAACTGTGAGCATTTTAATGCTATTTTTAAAGGTTTACGCTAAGTAGATGGTTTAAACAATCAACGTGTCACGGAGCGTTGTAAATCCGCCTTTTTTGTGGTTGACAGGCAACTTCATTATTTTGATATATAACTTTCTGTTTATTTTTCAGTATTCGCATTTATTCCGGTTAGACGTTTAACTTATTTATCCAGTGTAATCTAGATATTTTAGGGAAGTAATACATGTACGTTTCGTTATAATACGCTACAATTTATGCGGGTGGCCTAATCTCCAAACAAAAAAAAATGTCTCCTTTAAAATTCATGCTGTTTAAACATGCCCAGTACATAAGGAATGCATTTTAATAATCATTACATAAAATAGGTATTTTCGATTAAATTAGTCATGTTTCGCTTTCGACATGATAATTATTTGAAACAACTGCGATAACTCACCATTACGTAGGTAGGTCAACGATGATAGGTGCCTTTCGATATTTTCTATCCATAATTATGTCCGAAATAACTTTGCTTCAGAATTACTTTTCGAATGAAGAAAAAGAATATTTCTGAATAAAAGCGCCATTTTTTTTTTTGTCAAGGAATCAGCACCATGAGTAACAATTAGAATAGGTAGGTACCCACAATTATTTTTTTTTATAAAGTAAACAGAACATTCCATATACCAACAGCAAGTGAGGAAAAAAATACAGGCATATTCCCTTTTGCTGAAAATAATATTTGGCCGGTATCGATATGCTACGTACACGGTGTTGATCGGTGACGGAACAGTTTAGTGGAAGACTCCACGAAACTGTTCCGTCACCGATCAACACAATAGGTACTTTTCAATACAAAGCATATTGTTTTGCCTGATACCTTCATGGCACGGTTATGGTATGCTGTAGTGGAGAGAATCCTTAATGCTAGGGTAAAGGATGAGGTTAGGTTATATTTGTAACTTTAACATTCTGTCCACGAAGTCGACACAATAGTTAATCGATTGTGTCTCGAACAAATCGGTCCGTCCGTCCACGAAGTAGACACAATAGTTAAACAATGGCGTCGTCAAATCATTAAAGTACAGTACCTACTATCAAACCAATAAAATAATTGAAAGTTAAGTTCAACGACTGCTTCTCACTCAAAAACAATATTAAATTTCTACAATTTTCGACAGTTCAAACGTCCGTGACTGTCGCGGCCATTCATGTCATAGCGTTTGTCGTCATTTCCGTCTGTATGCCTTGTCTACATCTAAGTAACTTTCGCACTATGACAACTTTTTTGTTATTTCAAGTAATCGGTAGCACGATGGTATGGTACGGTGCAGTGGGCAGACTCCTTTACTTTGACCTTAAGCGGCTCGTCCGTTCCGTCCGGCGAGATCGTTTTCTACTCTACTCAGGGTAAAGTTTTGGTTACTTGCCTCAATGGCACAAGAAATATTATCTAGGCTAGCTCTCCTACATATTACTCTAAGATGTAAGCCTGGATATCGATTAAATTATGAAATAGAAACGTACGTTAAATTATTCAATGTCTAACGCTTTAAACGCTCAACGACAAAAGCTTTTAATTAAACGATGTAAAAGCTTCAAAAAAATCGGTGGAGTAGTTTAGAGTGTAGACATAAAATACTCTAGATACAGATATGAGATGCGATGTGCAAACTAAAATACTTTTTGTAACACAAACTTAAGTTAACTTAACTCACAACAAATTTAAGTATTATCAGGCTTTTATGTATATTACTAGCTGTTGCCCGCGGCTTCGCCCGCGTGAAGTTCGGTTACTGTCCCACTGGATCAAAATAAAGGGATAAATAGTATCCTACATGTTATTCAATCACTGTCACAGTCACTGACACAGTCACTGTCACAATCATTGTCACAGTCACTGTCACAATCATTGTCACAGTCACTGTCACAATCACTGTCGCAGTCACTGTCACAGTCACTGTCACAATCACTGTCACAGTCACTGTCACAGTCACTGTCACAATCATTGTCACAGTCACTGTCACAATCACTGTCGCAGTCACTGTCACAGTCACTGTCACAATCACTGTCACAGTCACTGTCACAGTCACTGTCACAATCACTGTCACAAACACTGTCACAATCACTGTCACAGTCACTGTCACAATCACTGTCACAAACACTGTCACAATCACTGTCACAGTCACTGTCACAATCATTGTCACAGTCACTGTCACAATCACTGTCGCAGTCACTGTCACAGTCACTGTCACAATCACTGTCACAGTCACTGTCACAGTCACTGTCACAATCACTGTCACAAACACTGTCACAATCACTGTCACAGTCACTGTCACAATCACTGTCGCAGTCACTGTCACAGTCACTGTCACAATCACTGTCACAGTCACTGTCACAGTCACTGTCACAATCACTGTCACAAACACTGTCACAATCACTGTCACAGTCACTGTCACAATCACTGTCACAAACACTGTCACAATCACTGTCACTGTCACAGTCACTGTCACAGTCACTGTCACAATCACTGTCACAATCACTGTCACAATCACTGTCACATTCACTGTCACAATCACTGTCACAATCACTATCACTATCACTGTCACAATCACTATCACAATCATTATCATCGTAATCACTGTCACAATCACTATCACAATCATTATCATCGTAATCACAATCATTATCATGGTAATCACAATCACCACAATAAATCAAAAATAACCCTTTCAAGAAGTCGAATCCACCATCTTCTGGAACTCAAAATAAATGCCATATTCGTAATCAGCATCCCTGATAATCTCGGTATCGACACCCATATTGATTTTTAGACATTTCAACCCCATCGCACCCCAACAGGGGATGATGGTATTTCAGGTCCGCCATATTTAATCTTAAAATCGTTGTTTTTGCAATACACCTGACCAGATACACATGTTGATTTTTAGACTTTGTCACCCCATTTTCCCCTCTTAGGGGTTGAATTCTGAAAAAACCTGAAACCCGTTTCTACTTATTTATCAATAGGAGCACTCCTGTGAAGTTTCGAATAAAATAGTCTAACTAATCTGGTTTTCCCATACAAACTTTGGAGCCCCGTTTATCCCCCTTAGGGGTTGAATTTTGAAAAATCCTTCCTTAGTGCACCCCTAGACCACATAAGGAACCTACTTGCCAAATTTGGAATCTGTAGACCCAGCGGTTTGGGCTGTGCGTTGATAGATGAGTCAGTCAGTCAGTCAGTCAGTCAGTCAGTCAGTTTCTTCTTTTATATATTTAGATGACAAAATCACCTGTATGATCACAACGTCACAGTGACACAGTTCAATTCAATCCGAAATTGGTAAAACATATTTTATTCGTCATATTGAATTCCATTTTTTTCGACACACCAAAAAAATGCAATGTAAGTAAATCAAATATATTTTATTTTCAGCTTCTCACAATGCTTCCGGTGGCTCTAGAAGGAGACACTCTCGGTAAAAAGCGCCGACACTTCAACAAGCTAGTCGAAGATGCGATTGCTAATGAAAACTATGAATTACGTGACATTAGTAGCGATGACAGTGACATAGACAACCTTCTGAAAATAGCAATCGCCAGTAAAAACAGAAATGTAGACTATCTCATCGAAGTAATAAAATCTAAAGACTTAATGTATGCGGCGACAGCTATCAAAAAATCCACGTGGCTAGTCACCGAGCCGCAGTACACAAACATCATCAATCCAGAGTACCTACACACACAACTATTACCTAGCATGAACACCAAAATATTTAACAAACTCCTGCTTCACATTAGACTCAATCTGAAAGACGAAAGTCGAGTCGAAGCATTTTACGAATACCTGAAAGGAACCGACAGTTCTTACAAATGGTTGCAAAACTGCTCCATTCCTTTCATAGAAAATGTCATCAAAAACGAACGCTACGTACCACTATCTCTATTTAAACGTTTGTGCAGAAAGTCTCCTAATTTTATTGCATGTTACACAAGAGTAACTGAGGGTAGGAGGTTAAGACACGCCTCAAAACAGGAGATACTATCTCACCTAAAGTTACATACTCAACAAGTTTTGGATGTACTAGAGAACGATAAATATTATTATTACTGCAAGCTCCAAATGAGTAAAAAGAAAACAGCGTTCCTCATGAAAGCATACCCACAAAAAGTATTTGATAAATTTGAAAAGTACGTAAGCGCAATTGACCTGTCCGTGGCAGCAAAATATTTAAATAAGAATGAAATAAAAACTTTTCTCAAAAAGCAAATTAAAAATGAAACATGTCGATATTATCTATTTGATGATGATTTGGCCTTTGGCCATTTCATTAAAAACATGCCAGAAAACGAAAGGTTTGAATTTGTAAGGAAAACTTTTATCGATAAAACTGAACTGGCTGCTTTCTATCAAGAATACGAAAAGCACCAGTGGCCAATAAAATCTTACAAGTGGTATGAATTCGCCCCGTTTACAGTTGCGTTGCCTGAATTAAAAAAGCACATACGCAAAGAGACCTCATCTTCTGAACGATGTGCCATGCTCTCAGTTTTGATCACTTGTACAGGAAAAAATCCGCAGCATATAAAAACTTTACTAAAATATGTGTTCGAGAAACACATTAATGAACCATTCACATTCAAGATTCAGTTCGTCAATAATCTGCTTTCAAAAATATCTTCCCATGAGTTTGACGTTGAAACTTGGAACGTTTTGGATCAGTTGTTCTACAGTATGCAAGTGTATACCGAATCAGAAAACGACATGCAAATGTGTCGCGAATCTATAGTCCTATATAAAGTTTTGCACGATGAACCTGTGCCGGAAAACATAGAACAAAAGATGACATTTAATACTTTTCAAACGATTCGAAATAAACTTAATGAAGAACAGAGAAGCAAAATGTTTACTTACTTATTTAATTCCGTTTTGACAAAGGTTCAACTTGAAAACATTGCCAATGAATCCGATTTTAATGAGACTAAAGAGCAATTAAAAAATGCCTTGACTTTGTTAAAAGATTGGAAAAAGGATATCATTAAGTACCCATTCTTACTTGATAACATTCAGGAACTGATTAAGATAAAGCAGGAGAACAAGTTGAAAACTGACATGTCTTGTTTGTACAACGTAAAGAAATCGTGGCGGAAGCACATGTTTGAGGAGTCGTTGTCGCTGTGTCTGAGCGAGGAAACGTGCCTGAACGCCCTGAAGCACAAGCCGCAGCTGCTGACGCGTCACGACAAACAAATAGACGCGTTGCGAACTGACGACGCTGTCTCGCTGCGACGTCTGCTCGCCAAGCTGCGCGTCTACTGGCCGCACTCACTCGCCCAGCACTTCACCGACGCCTACTTACTACATCTGAACAAACCTCCTGGACATAAAGCCGTTATAAGCGGTCTATTTACACTTCTTCCACAAAATAAAATTATTGACATTGCGAAACAACATATTCCTGATGATATAAAAGTAAATTGGGGTACTACTGACGAGATCGAAATAAGTGTAAAGAAAAATATTGCAAAACATTTGCACATAGCCAGACCGCTGATACCCTTAGACACGGTTTTGTGGTATGCTAAAGGAGACTACTTGCAGCATTCAGTTCCATCACTAAATGCTTTATTGCCAAATTTGAATGAAACTGAATTTCGTGAATATTTACCGAAGTTGTTGGATGCACCAGTCTCCTTACAAAAATTTGGACTAAACTTTTCAATATCCAAATTCAAATCTGAAGATCTCAAAACAATATTTTCGGATGTTTGGAAGACTTCAAGGAATTTAACAATTCGATCAGTCCTATTTAAGCACACTCACAATCAGATATGTAAGGCTGACAGTCCAACTGTTCAAAAAGAACTCTGGCAAATATTAAGTTCATTTATAGATAACTTAACTGCGGAAGAGAGTCCTGAAATATACAAAAAAATTAAAGACGTTCTAAATGTTCCTATTAGTATTCGAGCAGAGTTTTTCATGAAAAGTTACGAGTTTTTAACCTCTTTGCCTGCTAGCGCTAACTGTGAAGATTACGTGAAGGAATTAATATATTATGCACCAATAGTAATGGAATTACTCGACGAAGACTTCGTAGCCAATAAAATGCTTTCACCAGCCGAAACTAAATTTTGTTCGTATGAAAGCAAATATTTAGAAGTATTTGCATGTTATGTATTGTGTGGTATGAGTGAGGAAGATCAGCTTCTGAGATACAGGCGAGTAGTAGAGCCAGCGATTGATGAAGCTTTCCAGTTATGGGACACAATGCGTTCAGGCCAGTATTATGTTAGAGAATACTTCGAAAAATTTTTACATCATTTGGTTTGGAATTTCAGAATGTATGTCCTTAGTTTTAATGAAAAAACTGTGCCTGTAAAACTGTTCTTAGAGATAAAAACTAAAATAGAAAAAAAGTTGCCATTGTTAGAAAACTATGTACTGCTTTCTAGTTGGAAACTTGTAATAGAATACGTTAAGATATTGGACGAAAACAAATCTATGTTTGGTACAATTGGGACCAATCCTGGATGGATGACAAATGAAATGGAGAGCGCGTGGAATGAAATTCATATTAAAATATCTCCTACATTAGCTACGATCATTGTGAAGTGTTTAAAAGAAGACATCGAACAATTTAATTTTTCAACAACTTATTATCTGTTCGCCAAAGTTTTTGTAAAAATGTTAAAGGAAATAGTGAACTGTACAGATGATGTGTTCGTACTTAAAATCCTACGACACATGGTTAATGATACTGATTTTGTTCAAAGTTATTTTGTGGTTTCCAATCTGGCAGCCAACTATAGTTTTTTTTGGGGTGATTGCAAACCTTTGCGATCAGAAATACGTAAAATACTGGAAACACATCCATCGAAAGCAGTGCACATACATTACTTTAACGATTTTGCGAACATACCAGAAGACATTGAAGATGTAGCTGAAGCTTAGTGATGACGGTACTGTAGGCACAGTAAATTTCAAATGAGCTAGATGAGATAATTTTAAATTCTGTCACTATTCTATTTAATCGCACTTTGGTCTTTCATAAAACTTCAAAGTTAATAGAAAATTGTCTTATTCAACGAATTGGTTGTTTTACTTGATTACTTCACCATCATCCACAGCTTGGTTCGCCAATCCCACTCTCATATCATCCAAGTTATACCTGCGAAGGCAACATTCCCATCTACACTCGATCGACCGACACTCCACACACAGTTGTAAGATGGCGCTTGTACAACCTTTCCCAAACAATACATCGGATGTTGAAGACGGAGCATCCAACTAGTCTGCACGCAGTTCCACTTTCTAACTGCCCGCGGTTTGTGCGCTCGCTATGCTGAGTACTCTTCTATCATCGACACCGGAGTTTGGATTTATTTGCCTCGAGACATTGATCTCGAGGCAAATAAATGCAAACTCCGGTGTCGTTGGATGAACGAAAGTTGTGCCGATGCTTTCTACTGGTATGTTCTGCTGTTACTTTTACAGTAGTGCCAAGACGAGCCAAAAATAAAACAGTGCCACCAACCAACCTTTACTCGAACAGTTTTGAAGCATTTTCAAATAGCTTCGGTCTGGACAATGTAGAGAGCTTAAATACTCAAGATAACATGCAGTCATAGTCAGTACATTTACGAAACACACCAAGTTTCATATGTTTCTTTTATACTTAACATTTTATTAATAGCATAAATACGCCGATTTTCAGATCGATACGAGGAAGATTTAAGAGAGCCCCAAAAATAATGGATTTACTCATAGTAAGTTAAACTGGTGTAGTTACTTGGTCTTGGCCTTTGCCCAGCAGTGGGACAGTAATAGGCTGGTATTATTACAATTATTGTATTCCTTTATTTATTTACTATACATATTATTTTATATTTTTAAACATTCCGAAGAACAGTACATAAAAAAAAATCATTTACAAATATAAAAAATAGTAGCCCACCAGCGCTGGGAACAGGGTCCGAGCTGCCGGTGGTCAGGGCTCTTGAGAGAGGAACCTCCTAACAATACGTGCCGTGTCCAGAAGTACTGCTTTCTGAATCAAGCCTTGATCCAGCTGCCAAGCGAGAGCCTCCTAAGATGTTGGTCGGGACATTCGGCTATTAAGACATTGGCCGACACGACTATCGGCACAATGACTGTTGACTCACGTCCCACATGTCGACAACCTCTGCTTTCACGAGGTTCTCGTCATGCGGAACCGTTTTATCAACAATCATTGTGCGACGCTCCAATCGATCTAACACCACAATGTCAGGAATATTGGCAACAACAGTCCTGTACAGCAGTACCAACAGTATGCAAGTACTCTCCGTTAGCCAGACTAGAACACCCAGAAATAACGGACGGTGGCAATTGGCATGTCTGACAAATGTCAACCGTGCCATCTTTCACAATGTTTTTCCGGTAGTTATTTTTCATCATAGTTCGTCCATTATTGCACCGACAAAACCTTCGGTTTCCCCGAAGAGGTCACCAACGCGCAGCCAGGATACGGACGCTAAGTAAGTCTACATCGGGGCCATGAAGGGCCCGGTAAAAGCTTCCGTAAAGCTCCTTGCCCTGCGGGGCCTATCCCCTAAAATTATACTTTGGTTATACTGCGCGGTGATCCGACCTATGATCACTTATGGGGTCCCGCACCAAACTAACTAGGTACTGCCTCCATTAAACTACAACGCATGCAAAGGCTTGCCTGCATGGCGACCACAGGCTGCATGAGGACTACTCCGACCGCAGCTCTCGAAGCCTTGTGGGGGCTCCCACCGCTCCATCTGTTCCTACAGCAGGAAGCCACAAGAGGTAAGAAGAAAACACAGCACACCGCGCTACTGGAGGGATTCCATAACGAGTTCCCCCTGGCGAAAGCAACAAACGATCGGATACCCAAACAGTTCGTATTCGATAAGAAATACAAAATCCAACTCCACGAGGGCTGCGAGGGATTAAACCCCGCGGAACTACGGATCCTTTTTTTTTAGGATGGGAAATCATCAAATGACTTCTCCCGCTCTGGGCAGAGCAGGAGAGAGTGTCAGACTTTTACTGACTAAAACCCATCCATGTTCCTTCCTCGCCCTTTGTGTTCCGGGGCCACGGTATCTCTTACGAATAGTCCCGCAGCCCCGGCAGGCTTCGGTCCTTGCGGACCCCTTCCCTATTGCTGACTCTCTTTGAGGCGCGCGTGGAACACGAACGCGCTGTCGACACGGCCTGTCGTCATGACACGTACGGACGGCGAGCTAGCCCATAGCTCCCCGTCCACAGGCCCGCGCCTACGGTGGCCGGAAGCCACCACGTGGCCCCCGACGCCCGGGGCGTCTCCCGCGGCGGCCGGGTCGTGAGGATCTCTCCCTGTGCTGTTCCGCCACCTACTTCGCTAGCATGACTGCTTCGCAGAAGGAGGTGACGGCGTCTCATTCCGTCTCGCTCCGGACCATGGATTGAACCAAGGCCGGGAGCGAGAGGTCGCCACCGCCAATCGCCGCTACGAGGACACGGCGGTGCTCCGCCCAAGCGGGGCACACCTCCACCGTGTGCTCCACCGTGTCCTCCGGTCGATCCTCACAATGGTAACACCCGGGCGATTCCTCCCGCCCGATTCGGTGCAGGAACTTACCGAAACATCCGTGTCCGGTAAGAACCTGCGTCAGGCGGAAGGTGAGGACGCCGTGGCGTCTCTCCAGCCACTCCTCAAAGAGGGGACTTATCGCCACTATTGTGGCGTGCCCTGCACGGGGTTGCGATAGTCGCTCTCTCCATGTCGCCATGAGACCGGAAGTCCGTCCGCTGAGCGAAAATTTGCCGCGGCAGCGGAGTTTCCCCCCGGCGTAGCGCCTCCGCGCGCCACTCGTGTAGGCGCGCGAGGACTATTGCCTCCAACTACGGATCCTCACGGATGAATCTAAAATAGGTACTGGCACTGGTGTCTTCTCGGAAGATCTGAACATCCACATAGCCAAACCTCTGGGGGCCCACAACACTGTATTTCAGGCAGAATGCATGGTTATTTCCCTGGCGGCATCAGCCATCTTAGCAAGGGAGGTTGTGGACCACTCAATTCGTATACTCTCAGACAGCATAGCTGACAGCATGGCACTAAACAACCACACAGTCAACTCTGATACACAAGTGTCATCAACGCCTGAACCAGGTTGCTAATTTCAATAACATAACAATCTACTGAATCAAAGTGGCAATGATGCGGCGGACGAACTCGCTAGAGGAGCATCGAGCATGGCAGCGGTGGGAGCCGAACCTATCTTACCACTCCCTTTCGGATACTTACGCATACTGGTAAGGAAACGAGCTAGTGAACAACACCACAGGCTGTGGCTAGACCACGGCGAGTACAGGCAGGCCAAGGAAGCACTTCCTACTATCGACGGCCGCTTCATAAATAAATATAAATATCGCTGGACATTATCAAAGACATCCGCAAGACAAGCAAGGTTACCGACTTAGCCCGATGAATTACCAAACTTAAGTGGCAGTGGGCAGGGCACATTGCTCGCAGACCGGATGGCCGATGGGGCTGAAAAGTTCTGGAGTGGCGACCGCGAACCGGAAGACGTTGCGTTGGAAGACCTACCACTAGGTGGACCTGGTGAACGTTGCGGGAATCCGCTGGATGCGAGTCGCACAGGACCGGTCAATGTGGCGACACTTGGGGGAGGCATACGTCCAGCAGTGGACGTCTTTCGGCTGAAATGATGATGATGAATTGATGATGATTTCAATGGGTCCGGCCTACTTCCAAAATATATGCGTTTGTTTTTTATGGTTTTCGCTATTTCTCCAGATCTTTACTTTTTGACGGTTATATATGTTATGTATGTCATTATTTATTACTATACGTTGTAGCTGTTTGCTGTTCCGCTTGAATAAAATAAAATATTACATTAAAGCGTTATAACCGTTACTGTTACAGAGTTTCGTTATTTGTTATCTGTGCACTGTTTGGTCCCTTCTATTTTTCTCAGCTCACAGCTGGGATTGTTTGACCCCAAGGAACTTATATACTAACTGGAATGAGTTCGAACAAAATGCTAAAAAATAAAAATAAAACTCTATCTCAAAAGCCTAGAGTTTAAATTGGTACAATGGATTCAATAAAAAAAACGTTCCGAGCGAGAAACCGACAAAGGTGGATGGTGTCTCTGTCTTGCCTTGTTACCGATGTAAACAATATGGCCGATACATTTTCGCGTTGAAGTCATTTAAGTACTTTTTATTGTATTTAAGTGAAATAATCCACTATATGGTAAAACTGTGTTGTGTGAAGGTGTGTAGTATGGGTATGCTGGATGTGGAATTTCGTTTTTCAGGGAAGTTTTTTAACTTTGGTTGCTTATTACGACTAGGGTTACCAATGTTTTAGATTGACAAACGGGAAGTATCCAAATAAATTAAGTAAGGAAGTTCAAAGTTTCGAACATAGTTGTCGTACATAGTAATCAAAAGTATATTTTATAATTTTTTTATTTATTTATCATCAAACATCTACCATTACAGCTAACCAATGCGGTAAATGTGCCTTAATTAATGTTTAACATAATTGTTCCTTATAAATAATGCCTATAACTAATTACAAGAAGCATTCCTTGTGAATTCACTCAGAGAACAACAGAATAGGTCTGTCTCACTCGCTATGAGTAATTTATAGTCACACTACCCCTGTATAGTCCAAGCAAACTGAAATGGACCGTAACTCAAGGCAATAAGACTTTTAAAAGTACAGTTTTATTTGTATTAATACAAATTCCGCCATTTAATACAAAATAAAGAAAAATGAACCTTATTTCAAGTAAGTTAAAGTCGTTACAAATACAGTTAGGTAAACTTGGCGATTCAACCTCACGCACACACTGAACAGGCACTCGTTAAAGGACACAATAGATAAACCAACAAAATGCAAAATATGTCATACTTGTTTTCGTTCCCTTTCTCGTGCAATTAAAAACCTGGGATAGAGCGAGATAGCCACCGGGCGGCGCCTACGATCAAAGCTAACTTAAATAAATGTAAACAATATTTAGTCACGCGCTAACTTCCGTACAGTGTACTTATGCAAATAGTTTTTCGCGCGCGATGTCTTTGCAATAATTGACACAAAATGTTCAGTGAAATGGTGACTAATGGTGAGGACTGTGGCACGGTGCAGTGTGGTGATAATGTGGTTCTAGCTAGCAGAACATTCAAGTCAACCAAAGGTATGGTACAAGAGTAGACCGCAGGGTAGGACTATGTTAGCTGCTACTTCGTGGCCATGGAATGTTCCGTCCGAACACAGCCATCGACAGGGGAGCCGATTGGCGTACACGTAGGTACTCGTTTTCAAAACGAAATATGGGATTAATTCGATGAGAATCCCCAATCAGCTGATTTTACGACTTTTTTTGTGGGGACGTATTTAATCGTTAGTTTATTTTAGTGCGACAACAAGACGTGCCGAGGATCTAAAAAATAGGATAGTGAACGCATTTGATAAAAAAATGACGAAGTGCTTTCTAAATTAAAACATCAATTAAGAAAACAGGCATTAAAATGTATTGAACTTTTCTATTGAAGTTGAGTCGAGCGACGACGTTAAAGCTGTCTCGAACGCAAGCGAATACCTACTAGGCTAGCAAGACTCACACAGTCGCATACGTAGGTATGAGACCTACGTATGCGACTGTGTGTGTTCGTTGATTTGTACTGTGACTACAACATTCTTCCGGAATTAGGAAAACTAATTTATTAAATAATCATTGCCCAGACATGTCTAATTAAAAATTCAGTGCATGTATTATGATTATAACATAATAAACTAATTGGGGTGTCTGAGGGTGTGCGTTAATTACGTTACATGTTGTATATGAGGCGAGTGCAAGATCCCTCCTAACCCTTAGCTCGTTGTATCTTACCATACCTAGAATAAATAAGGTAACGGGTAAAAGGGATAAACTCCGTAATAACGTATTTATAAATATGTTATAAATTTATTTTGTACCCTCTCCAGCATGAGACTATATTTACCTTCATGCGGAGCCCAGATGACTGCATTACATTCTAACTGGCTCCTAACCAATGCATTATATAAAGCTATAATAACTTTCACATTCGTGAACCCTCCGACCGTACGAAGCATGAAACCTAAATTTCTATACGCCCTTTTGCTGTTGCAAAAGGGCGTATAGAAATTAAGAATTAAGATGGGATTGTGTGCACGAGAAAAGGTGGTGGTCACACACTTCGAGCTATTAAACTGCAAGAGATTGTCTTTGCTCCATCTCACTACCCTATCGATGTCCCTTTGTAGCCTGAAACAATCATCGTTGCTCTTTATGGCGAGGGACAATTTGAGGTCGTCTGCAAACAACAGACAAGAAGCGTCTCGGACTACTTCTGGTAGGTCGTTTACCACCAGAAGAAAGCCCAAAGGGCCAAGGTTACTACCTTGACTTAATTAGAAACATCGGACATCGCACATGGTGTCGGTAGTACAGTCGTGATCTTTTCCGCTTGATCAGTTAAAAGTTTTTTCGCTTAAATCATGCGGAGGCGCCGAGCCACGCTCCCTTAAAGTTTAGGCCTATTAGGAAAGCGTCAACTTTGGCGCGCAAAATACCAATAACTCTCGTTTGGCGTGCGTCGTCAGTGCGTAAGATACGCACTGACGACGCACGCATTTCATTCATTATTTCTATACAAAGTCAACGGGGCGGGTCTAGAGAGCGTTTCTATGTTGTAAGTGCAAGCAAAAATTAGCTTAGTGGTGATCAGGCGGGAGTGTCCTCGATAGTACCTAGTTTGCTTTTTAAATACAAATATTGAAAAGAAAAGAGTCCGCCGCACCGTGCCGTGCCATGCCGGTCCTAAGGATTTTTCCATGCTTCTCCAGCAAAAGAATCCATTTGGCGAGCTGCGAGTGAAAATGAATGGTCTCGGAATATAAAATAAATATTGGCGAATGTTACTAAAACATTATAGGTAAACAGTCATAGCAGGAATATGCGATTTTCTATGTCTGAAAAAATATATAATATTAACGGAGTCCTCGAATCCCCGTATACAAAAGTCGTCTGGATAGACAGGTTGCAAAATGGATAATTTACAACTGGACGGTACAGACATACATTTAAGTTAACATGAAAAGTTAATGACATCCACTCTTGAAGCAATTTCGCTTAGAATGCTATTTATTGAGTTGCAGGTCATCATCATTAAATAATAAAATAACAGCTACTCTGTAACTGTCTCAAGAGTTAGTATGATTATTGGACACCCTATTAGAAAGAGACAACATCCACTCTTGAAGCTTTCTCGCTCGGAACGTTTATGGCTTGCCCGTCCTCATTCCAGTTAGTATATAAGTTTCTTGTTTGACCCTCCGATCACCGTCAATGTCAAAAGTTCAAAACAAAGTTTTTAAATTGACATTTCACTCGACGACCGAAAATACCGAAATGCAACTTTAATTTGAGCACGTTAGGTTTGATTATAAAACTGGTCAACAAGGGTTCATTGTGTGTGAGTTATAGACCCGAAACACCGGCCTCTTCTGTCTGAGTCATAATATTGCATAGATTTTCACCAGTTCATGTAAACTTGGTGCGTTGAAACCTTGGACCTAACCACTTTTGAAAAGTGCTTCGGTGCGGCAGACTGCGACATTTTCGGAGCAAAACAGAGGTGAGTAATATTATTAACAGTACGACAAC
Source organism: Xestia rhomboidea (assembly GCA_963853795.1). Taxonomy (NCBI): domain Eukaryota; kingdom Metazoa; phylum Arthropoda; class Insecta; order Lepidoptera; family Noctuidae; genus Xestia; species Xestia rhomboidea. Next base: position 7,965,159 of record OY970776.1, on the reverse strand, counting down.
GTCATCATTAAAAATATATAGCTGTGTTATTTGATACCACTCAACAAAACAAAAGAGTATTAGGGTTATAGGTTTTACTTAGTGTAGGTAATCATCACATTGAGATCATATGGGATCCTAGCATATTTTCCAGATTGGTTGCTAGGCTGGAACAAACTTAAAAACTTATTTAGAATAAACATAAAATGATGGGTTGGTCTCTTAGTTATTGTTGCGGCAAATTTAACTAAAACTTATCAAAACAATTGAATAAATATTTCACGCAGGTTTGTTAAAAAAAGTTTAAACTACATTTAGTATTTAGTTTGAGGAATCTCACTGGCAGATTAGTCGAAACTAGGTCATTAGTCAAAAAAGAAAAAAGAGAATAAAGAAATATTTGTCATGAAATTGATCAAGTATGTTAACCTCTCATCGTTATTTTCAATCCGATTTTGCATCACTGACAAAATCAAAGTATCTTGTGTTACAATGAAATTGCTGGTCACTGCGTGGGTTGTTGGCAGAGGTTAAATAACTATGCAAGGACTGTAACATCAGAATAGTTTAACCTATCAAGCACTTGCCTGCAATCTGACCTCTACACATGTGAACTCTACAGTTTTAACAATTTTATTTATAAATAAACTTTCCCGGGTTTCTCAAACTTTCTTCTGTCTTTATGACATTTGTTGTATTAAAATACATAGAAAATTTCAGTTTTTATTGTTAATTACAGACAAAAACATATGTATAGGTAGGTTTTTTTTTCTTAGCCTATATGTATTGTCCCACTGCTGGGCAAAGGCCTCCCACATTGCCTTCCACTCTTCTCTCTGTGTGGTATTTTCCGGCCAATCTTGCACAAACAAATCTAAGTCGTCACGCCAGCGTTTTCTAGGCCTCCCTCGGCGACGACGCCCGCCTTCTGGCACCCACTGCGTGACAACTCTGGCCCGCCAAATTCTTTTTTGAAAAATTTCCTCGTAATTTTTTTAGTGTCCTTCGAATGCTTTGAGTTTATCTCAGAAATCATTTTGAAATTATGAACCAGAAGCCATTATTTTCGTACAAGACACCTAATTAATTTTAAGATGTGAGGTAGTGCGGAGATTGGTTTCAAAACATTGCCATTAATTTTATACAATACCAATTACTTGTGAAGAAAATAATACATAATTTTTTGCTAGGTACTTAGTTTTTAGGGTTCCGTAGCTCAAAAAGAAAAAATGGACTTAAAGGATAAACTTATAGGATCACTTTGTTCTGTCTGGCTGTCCGTCCGTATGTCAAGACCGTTTATCTCGGGAACGCATATCGAGTTGAAATTAAAACCGTATTCCCAAATCTACGGTCCCTTAGAGCAGTGAAAAAATCAACCTTCTAAGTTTTTTTTTAATTTCCTTTTGCATCTCTGCAATGGATTATCATATAAACCTTCCTCTTGAATCACTTTATGCTGAAAACTGATTTTGCTGTTTATGAATTCTTAGCACATTTGTACGCAATGTGAATTTGTACATACTTAAAAATTTAAGTATGTTAACAGGTACAGGCAACTGAATTATGGCTTACTTAGTGCATCTCTCCAGCCATCCCAAGTAAAAATTGAAGAAATTTTACATAGACACTTACTAACTAGGCAAACAAGTGGTTGATATAAAATGAACTCTTATTTAACCACTGGATGAGCTAGCTATGGCTACTTAAAACCTTTTATTTAAAATCACAATTATAAGCACTTAAAAGAGATCAATAGCAAAGTTTATTTCTATCTCTTTCCCTAACATAAAATCGATGATGGGGTGGCTGGGGAGCATGACGTCATTAAAATCCTTATTCGTAAAATCTTTACAATAATGACTTAAAATTACCTACTCACCTGTTGCTGCCCCAGAAATATGTTAAACAATATAAAAGATAAGATACACATAATGTTGTGTTGATTGGGAAAAGCCAGTCGGTCTATAATAATTATGAAGTATAATAAAACAACTTATCTACTACACAATCAAATTAATTAGAGGCTCAAATTACAAAATAATTGGACAATAGACAAAAAATTCGTCAATTTTTATGAAAAAACTTTTAAGTTCTTTCTTAAAAAACCGTTCAGTTTGGGGTATGGTGTTTGATGTCAAATCAGTCAGAAATTAAGCACATTACAACCCCTTAACGGATCTAGGTCGACTTAACAAGTAACCCTGTATACATATATCGGATTGTCAGGATTTATTCCGTTAAGCATCATGTGGGCAAAAGATGGGTTTCGTGCAATGAAAACACACTGGGTGCGATACACTGATTTTATTAAACAAACAAATTACTTGTAATTACAATTTAACACAATAACACGGGGCACAATGAATCGGGACGCCTCAACTCCACTGCTATCAGACACTGAATGTCTTCTCGCTGCGAGCTCAAAACAACAACTTGTAAATAAGTCGCGTAATGTCACCACTGGCGCGCCTATTAATCGCAATCATTTTATGTCCGTACTAACGACCGGATCCGACACATATACTTATGTATATTAGTAATTAATAAAACATTATTTTAATTCCACTTTCCAGCTCATCACAATGCGGCCGGTGACATTAGAAGGAGCCACACTCGGCGAAAAGCGCCGACACTTCAACAAGGTAGTCGAAGATGCGATTGCTAATAAAAATTATGAATTACGTAACATTAGTAGCGATGACAGCGACTTATACAACCTTCTGAAAATAGAAATCGCTAGTAGAAACAGAAATGTAGACTATATCATCGAAGTAATGAAATCTAACGACATGCTGTATGCGGCGACAGCTATCAAAAAGTCCACGTGGCTAGTCACCGAGCCGCAGTACGCAAACATCATCAATCCAGAGTACCTACATACACAACTATTACCTAGCATGAACACCAAAACATTTAACAAACTCATGCTTCACATTAGACTCAATCTGAAAGACGAAAGAAGAGTCGAAACTTTTTATGAATACCTTAAAGAAACGGACAGTTCTTACAAATGGTTGCAAAACTGCACCATTCCTTTTATTGAAAATGTTATGAAAAACGAACGCACCATACCACTATTTCTTTTTAAACGTTTGTGCAAAAGATCTGCTCATTTTCTTGATTACTATGAGTTAGTAGAATTTCGCAGCAAGTACCAGGTCAAAAACGAAATTTTATGTTTGTTAAAATCCCATGCAACACAGGTATTAAACGTAGTGGAAGACGAAAAAATATTAAATTACGTCCCAGAAATAGGAAAAAAGAAAACAGAGTTCCTTATGAAAAATTACAGGCAAAGAGTTTTGGACAATTTTGAAAAGTACGCTGACAAAATCGACTTATCTGTAGTAGCAAAGTATTTAAATAAGAATGAAATAAAAGCTTTTCTTTATAAACATGCAAGTATATTGGTAGGATCCCGTTCATTCGATCATCATAAAACATTAAGACATTTCATTAAGAACATGCCGGCAGAACAGAGGTTTGAATTTGTAAGTAAAACATTTATCGATAAAACTGAGATAACATTAATATTTACAGAGCAAGAAAGAAGGGTTATCGAAAGATATATAAAACCTTTTCAATGGTATGAGCACGCCCCTTTTGAAATTTCGTTGCCTGAAATAAAGAAGCTTATACGTAAAGAGAACTCACCCGCTGAAAGATGTGCCATGCTCTCAGTTTTGGTAACTTGCACACAAAATAAACGAGAGCAAATAACAACTTTGCTTAAATTTGTCAATGAAAAACACATAAATGAACCGTGCAAATTCAAAATTCAGTTTGTCAATAATCTGCTTTCACAAATATCTACACATGAGTTCGACGTTGAAACTTGGAACGTTTTGGATCAGTTGTTCCACAGTATGGAAGTGTACACCGAATCAGATAACAACGTACAACTGTGTCTCCAATCCGTTACCCTGTATAAAGTGCTGAAGGATGAACCGGTACCGGAAGTGGTAGAACGAAAGATGATGTTTAATTCTTTCAAGAAGTTTCAGAGTAAACTGAATCAAGGACACAAGGCAAAAATTTTTACTTATCTTATTAATTCCGTGTTGACAAAAATTCAAAGTAAAACCATTGCAGATTCATCCGATTTTGATGACACTTTACTCCACTTGATGAATTCCCTTACTTTGTTAAGAGTTTGGGAAAAAGATATCGGTATGTTCCCAGATGTACTCGAGAAAATCCGGGAACTAATAAAGATAAAGCAGGAAGCCAAGTGGAAAACAGACATGTCGTGTTTATACAACGTGAAGAAATCGTGGCGGAAGCACATGTTTGAGGAGTCGTTGTCACTGTGTCTGAGCGAGGAAGCGTGCCTGAACGCGCTGAAGCACGAGCCGCAGCTGCTGACGCGCCACGACAAACAAATAGACACGTTGCGAACTGACGACGCCGTCTCGCTGCGACGTCTGCTCGCCAAGCTGCGCGTCTACTGGCCGCACTCACTCGCCCAGCACTTCACCGACGCCTACTTGCTACATCTGAATAACCCTGCTGGACAAAAAGCCGTTGTTAAAGGTCTTTTTATACTTCTATCCCCAAATCGAATAGTAGATTTGGCAAAAAATCATGCTCCCAAAAATTTCAAGATAATATGGGGGGAAACTGACCAGACAGAAATAAGTATACGAAAAAATATTGCTAAAAATTTGCACGTAGCGAGACCACTGATTCCTCTAGATACAGTTTTGTGGTACGCTAAAGGTGATTATTTACAACATGCAGTTCCTTCACTAAATGCAATTTTGTACAATATGAACGAAGTCGAAAGTCGCCAGCACTTGCCAAAATTATTGAATGCATCAGTCTCCTTACAAAAGTTTGGGCTTCATCTTGCATTTTTCAAACTTAAATCTGATGCTCTAAAATCAATTTTTATAAAAACTTGGAAGGCTACTACGAATCTTACAATCCGCTCCGTTCTTTTCAAACACACATATGATCAAATATGCAAGGTGAAAAATCCAACTGTTGAAAAGGAACTATGGGAATTATTATGTTTATTTATTAAAGACTTGAATTCAGGTGAAAGCGCTGAAATATACAAAAAATTATGTGCAGTTGAAACTGTTCCTATTAGCATTCGAGCACAATATTTCATGAAGAGTTACGAGTTTTTAACTGCATTGCCCGATAGCGCCAATTGCGAAAGATATGTAAGGAATTTGATTCAATATGCACCGAAAATAATCGAATCACTCGATGAAGACTTTGTTTGTAATAAGTTACTGTCGCCAGCAGGATACAAACTCTGTTTATATGAAAGTGAATATATTGAAGTTCTTGCATGTTATGTGTTGTTTGGTAAAAGTGAAGAAAATCAGGTTCAGAGATTCAGAAAAGTAGTAGGTCCGGCTATGGAAGAAGCCTTCCAGTGCTGGGATAATAAGCGGTCAGGCGGATATTATGTTAGAAATAATTTTAATAAGTTTCTAAGAAATTTGGTTTGGTCATTCACAATAAATGCAACTTTGAATAAAATACCCATACCTGCTAAACTGTTTGTAGCAATAACAACTAAAATTAAACAAAATTTGCCAGTGCTGGAAAACTATGTGATGTATACTTGTTGGAAACTAATAACAGAATACGTTAAATTAATCCATGAACAGATAACCCAATCCAGGAGTCCATTCGAATCGAACAAGTGGACAGAATCAGATTTTACTGATAGATGGAAGTGGTCAAGCGGAACAGATAACCCTTGGAAAGATATTAATTTGAAAATAGCTCCTTCGTTGGGTCCAATAATAGTTAAGTGTTTAAAAGAAGACACCGAGCAGTACAGTCCAACTATATATAGTGTTTTTGCCGAAACTTTACAAGAAATGTTCTCTATGTTATATTTTCAAGATTATGTATTCTTTTTACAAACCCTAAAACCCATGTTAAATGATAGTGATTTTGCTCCTAGCTATTTAGTGGTTTCTAAGACCGTCGGTAATTTTTGCAATGATGACGAGTCGAAACGTATAGGATCAGAAATACGTAAAAAACTTATATCGAATCCATCTCAAACAGTGCTGTTACATTATTATAATGATTTCTGCAATATAGCGGAAGACTAATTTTCACAACGTTTAGTCAAAAACTTTAGAAATAGAATGGATAATTTAAGAAGGCACACCTGTGTACCTAATGTAGAATGTTGTTAATTGTGAGAATAGTCACACACGAACATGATTCAAGGAAACGAGCTGAAAGACGATAGCTAAATTAGAAAACACAAACACGAGTGGTTTTTTTAAGATGCATTCATGGGAATCCTTAGAATATTATTAGAGATTGCATTAAAAAAAATGTCATCGTAGATATTTAAAACATTTTTTAGATATTTAAGATATTTTAAACATGACATTCTGTACCTACGTAGTTTAAAAAAAAAATTCATGTAGGTACGTACATTTTTAATTATTAAAGATACACTGAAATGCTTCATATTGTATTTCATTAATTTGAACCCTGTTCTAATTCGTTCTAATTATATAACCACTGTATATATATACCTCTGCCTAACTTCGGGGAAATAGAGAAGATTAACTTTCTTACACAAGTAGGTTTTTGGGTACCTACCTACCAACCTATATCAAAAGAGATGCAGTGATGAGTGCAGGTCTTTGGTTAGAACTGCCTGGTTAGGTGTGGTCTTTATCTTCATATAGGTACAAGTTCTTGGTAGACTCTTAAGTTCTCTCAAATTATTGGTTTCTATGTAGTAGAATTAAACACACCTAGCCCGTCGGGGAATTTTTTATATAGGTATGAGTCATATGTATTATCTATGTACAGTCGTAGTCTTTTCCGGCTGATCAGTTAAAAATTTTATCGCCGATTAGGAAAGCGTCAACTTTGGCGCGCAAAATAACAATAACTATCATTTGGCGTGCGTCGTCAGTGCGCTCGGCCGGTCGGTATCTCTTCATTCATTATTTCTATACAAAGTCAACAAATTAGCTTAGTGGTGATCAGGCAGGAGTGTCCTTGATAGTACATATATTGGTTTGGTATCTATGTGTGTCACATCAATACGTATTTTCCCGTTTGCAAAAGTCCGCATTATTTCGATAAGATAATGATTTTCCTCATGATAGTTGGGTACCTACACCTAGTGAGGTATATTAGTAATTGTTAATATAATGTAGCACACTTAATTCCTTATATTATTATTAATTGTTTTTTAAACTAAACACCTTGGTAATTAAATTCAAGTTTGGATTACCTGTATGCAGTTGAAACAGATAAATACGGTATGTACCCATATTATTTATTTACAAAATAAAATAAAAATCGCTGGACATTACACACAGCGCCATCGGGTGCCACACAAAAGCAACGAGGCTTGTGTCGTGGACACCAGATAGTTGATGTACTACATAGATACTTTTTTTTTTAAATACATAAGTACTTATTATCCCATGATCTGTCCACGAAGTAGACATAATAGTTAAACAATGGCGTCTCGACCAAATTGACCATTTGACAGAACATGATCTATACAATACTAGCTTTGGTCTTAGAATTTGATCTCTTTTGTTTTAGAATTTCACAATAAATTTGGGTTGTACTCTGTAATAATATTTATATAATTATAATTCAATCATGATTCGAAAGACACGTGGCTCCATCTATTATAATAAGAACGTTATTGTTGTTTTCCTCGGGAACGTTTGTACCCGATGTCCCTTTCTGTACACCTGACAACGTTTATGCAAAATTTCAGTATGATCGGTTTAGTAATTTATGCGTGGAAAGGTTACAAACAAACAAAAACTTCTTTCTAACTAATATTAGTTAGGATAGGTAGGTACACCTACCAGCTCCCTTCATCTAGCATCTTTAATCAAGAAGGTACCTGGATACCTGACGGACAGCCTACAATTTCAAGTGATTTTATTATCTATTACAAAAACGACTGAAAACGGTAGACACATAAAACTACTTAAAGCCGCGTCCACTCGGTCCGAGCATACTCTGATCGTGTCAACAAATACTTATACAGGGTGGAAGGGACATCAACGCACAAACAATTACAACGTACTCAGTACATCATTACCAAAATCAGGTGGATTTTTTATTTAAGTTACCGATGAAAAACTTCTATGTGTACGAAATTATGTACTCAATATAATATTACATTTTTTATAAAGGGTATAACCCTTTATAAAAATTTAAAATGTGTGTAAAGGTGTAAAAAGACCCTTAACGAAGCCGAAAAGCACTTGTTCTCTCCGTCATTGCGATATTTTTTTTGTTCTAGACCATAACGGGAACCTTCTAGTTACAGAGATACTGGGGGTCAAAGTTCTAACTTTTTCACAAGTCATGTTCAAAGTTCAACTTTTTCAAAAAATATGTATTAAAAAAAACATGTTTTTAATGTAAGATTTGTACTTTAAACGCCTTCACAACCCGGGTACTATTCAATCCATCCATCAGAACCATGTTATAATTATGTGCGTTACATTGAGTCCTACCGAAAAACGTGATTCTTCACCCCAATAAAAAAGTCTCAGCAAAAAATTTTGCGTAGGGTTACTTAGTTTGATGTACAGAATGCTTGGTTGACGGCTTCGTGAAGGGTCTGTTTAAACTCTGCATTATCCCATTTACACAATCAATGTTAGTAAATAATGTAGCAAAGACAATATTTTATTTCCAGCTAAACACAATGTCTCCGGTAACGCTAGACGAAGGCACCCTCGGCGAAAAGCACCGACACTTCAACAAGCTAGTCGAAGATGCGATTGCTGATGAAAAATATGAATTACGTAACGTTAGTAGCGATCACAACGACATAGATAACCTTCTGAAAATAGCCATCGCCAGTAAAAACAGAAATTTAGACTATATCATCGAAGTAATGAAATCTAACGACATGCTGTATGCGGCGACAGCTATCAAAAAGTCCACTTGGCTAATCACCGAGCCGCAGTACGCAAACATCATCAATCCAGAGTACCTACACACACAACTATTACCTAGCATGAACACCAAAACATTTAACAAACTCATGCTTCACATTAGACTCAATCTGAAAGACGAAAGTCGAGTCGAAGCCTTTTATGAATGCCTTAAAGGAAACTACAGTTCTTACAAATGGTTGCAAAACTGCTCCATTCCTTTCATAGAAAATGTTATAAAAAATGAACGACTCCTGCCGCTATCGCTTTTTAAACGTGTGTGCAGACGATCTGCTCATTTTCTTGAATACCATTCAAGGGTAGAGTCTCGTAGCGTAAAACAAATGAAAAACGAAATTTTGTTTTTGTTAAAAGCCCACACTGTAGACGTATTAACCGTACTGGAAGACAATGAATGCGATTACTTTCCTGAACTCGGAAAAAAGAAAACAGAAATACTTATGAAAACTTGTACAAAACGAGTTTTAGATAATTTCGATAAGTATGCTGACACAATCGACCTGTCTGTGCTAGTAAAATATTTAAACAAGAATGAAATAAAAGCTTTTATTTATGAGCAAGCAAAAAGATTGGGACGTCGGTTGTATGATCATAATACATTAAGACATTTCATTAAAAACATGCCTGAACAAGAGAGATTTGAATTCGCAAAGAAAACTTTTATCGATAAAACTGAGATGACATTATTATTTTCAGAAGAAGGAAGAAGAATTATCGAATCCAAAATAAAACCTTACCAGTGGTATGAGTTCGCCCCATTTAACGTTGTATTCACAGAATTTAAAAATGTTAAACTTTCTGAGAACTCGCCTACTGAACGATCTGCCATGCTCTCATTTTTAATCACATGTGCAAGAAGCCCGCAGGATATTAAAACATTGCTGAAATATTTTAAATACAAACACATTAATGAACCATTTAAATTCAAGATTCAGTTCGTTAATAATCTGCTCTCACAAATATCCACTCATGAATTCGATGTTGAAACTTGGAACATTTTGGATCAGTTATTCCACAGTATGGAAGTGTACGCCGAATCAGACAACAACGTACAAATGTGCCTCGAATCCATAATCACGTATAAAGTTTTGCGCGATGAACTAGTACCGGAAATCGTTGAAAAAAAGTTGACATTTAATTCATTCAAACATATACAGAGCAAACTGAATCTGGAAAATAAATCTAAAATGTTCACTTATCTCTTCAATTTCATAATGAAAAAGCTAGAAAGGAAAAACGCTTCAGATAAATCTGATTTTGAAGAGGCTATAGTCCTAATAGTCAATGCTCTAACTTTATTAAGAGATTGGAAGAAAGATATCATTCCCCCATTCTTACTTCAAAAAATTCAGGAACTAAACGAGATTAACCAAAAGAACAAGTGGAAAACAGATATATCGTGTTTGTACAACGTGAAGAAATCGTGGCGGAAGCACATGTTTGAGGAGTCGTTGTCACTGTGTTTGAGCGAGGAAGCGTGCCTGAACGCGCTGAAGCACAAGCCGCAGCTGCTAACGCGCCACGACAAACAAATAGACACGTTGCGAACTGACGACGCCGTCTCGCTGCGACGTCTGCTCGCCAAGCTGCGCGTCTACTGGCCGCACTCCCTCGCCCAGCACTTCACCGACGCCTACTTACGACATCTGAACAAACCTACTGGACAAAAAGCTGTTGTTAGAGGTCTCTTCATGCTTATTCCCCAAAATCAAGTAATAGACATGGCAAAGAAATATGTTCCCGTAGATTACAATGTGAAATGGAGTGGAACTGATCAGGCAGATATTAGCATCCGAAAAAATATAGCTCAAAATTTGCACATAGCTAGACCACTGATTCCCTTAGATACGATTTTGTGGTACGCAAAGGGAGATTACTTGCAATATGCAGTGCCATCACTGATTTCAGTCTTGTCCAAATTGAGTGAAACTGAATGTTCTAGAAATGACTCCGTCCGAAAATTAGGACATCGACTAAGGTTCTCAAAACTTAAACCTGATGAACGTAAATCACTAATCTTGAATATTTGGAACAGTACAACAAATACTATAATCAGGGCCGTTATTTTTAGAAATACTTACGATCAAATGTGTAGGGTTAAAAACTTATCTGTCGAAAAAGAACTTTGGAAATTACTGAGTATGTTTTTCGATCAATTACCTCCACGTGACAATAGAGACATAATGGATTGTTTAAAATTAGAAAAGGTTCCCATTAGTGTAAGAACAGAATGTTACATGAAAAGTTACGAATTTTTGACTTTGTTGCCCGATAGTTTCAAGACCCCTAACGACCATGTGAGTAATTTAGTGCGTATGGCAAGGTGGTCACCTGATCTAGTAGAATCACTTGACGATGATTTTGTTACCAATAAACTACTTTCACCAGCTGAAACCAAATTTCATGACGCGGAATTCATAGATATATTTTCATGTTTTGTTTTGTGGGGGAAAACTGAGGAAGATCAGCTTCAGAGATTTAGAAAGCTAGTACGCCCAGTAATGGAACAAGCTTTTATGTCGTGGCGTAAAGGAGATGAGGACTACTATACCGAAATCCATAACGTCAAACAATTCATAAATTATTTAATTGAGAAGTACAAAAACTTTACCTTGAACAGAAGAACAACCCCCGCTAAATTGTTTACAGAGATTAAAATAGAAATGGAAAAGAAAATGCAATTGCTAGAAAACTATGCGTTGTACACTAGTTGGAAATTGGTAACAGAATACGCAATATTAATGGAACAACATATTTCTAAAATGGGAAATGCGTGGTTTACCGATAAAAAAGAAAAAATATGGAGAGAAATTCACGCCGCAATGTTTCCTGAATTAGGTTCAATCATTGTTAATTGTCTAAAGGAAGATACCGAGAAATATTTTCCATCAATATGTTTACTATTTGCGGATGCTTTTAAAGATTTTAGGTACATATACCATGTTGAATGCGATTTTACACTGAAAATACTAAAAAGCATGCTAAATGATAATGATTTCGCACCTAGTTATGTAGTAGTTTCTCGGGTGACCGCCGATGATTTCGAGTACATTGGTACAGATCCATTAAAACATGAAATACTAAATAAAATTAAATCGCACCCATCTCAAGAGGTGCAAATCCACTATCGCAATGATTTTTAAAACACTGTTATTGACACCGGTGCCGATACGCTACATGCTTAGCACGCGACGGTGTTGGTCGGTGACGGAACAGTCTAGGAGTCACAGTCTCGAACTTTTCAACACAAAGAGTTTTCTTTTTTTGCCTGACACGTTCCTAGCACGGTCACGATACGTTGTAGTGAAGATTGTATTTTAGTTTAGGTGCAAAAAGTTTGTATTGCCTCGAACAGCCGCTGGCGTTCAATAACAACACTGTTTTGTTTATATGGTGAGCAGGTTAATCGTTTTTTATGTGTTTTCATTTACAGTCGTATTGCACTTTCTATCTTCTTAATATATAAAATTCTTCTGTACGTGTGTTTGTCACATACTTAACTCCTAAACGGCTGTACCGATTTGCATGAAATTTTGTATATATTAATTGGTTTCTGCATGGTTCGAAAACACAATTGGACCCGGTAGGTGGCGCTGCTGTCGGTATGTCACTGACTTCTCCAAAATGGCAGAGACGATTTTAGTAATATTTTTTGGTACTTATGAGTATACAGGGACCCCCCTGCAAGGTTTCAATTCACAAATGGACCCGGTAGGTGACGCTGCAGTTGGTGTGTGGAATTATGGAATCACAAAACGAAACAATATACAAAACGAAAAGTAGTATCGTCAACCCCCTACGTCATTTTAAAAAACCTATTCAACGATACCCCACACGATGGTGTAGACGACGAAAAAAAAATTCATCCCCACTTCACATGTAGGGGAGCTACCGTAAAAAAAATACTTTCCAAAATTTTATTTTACCACTTTGTCAACGTTATTGATATTCACACCTCTACAAAATTACAGGTTTCTAGTACTAACGGTCTCTTAGCAAAATCTCGGACAGACAGACAGACAGACGGACATAGCGAAACTATAAGGGTTCCTTGTCAGGACTACGGAACCCTAAAAAACTGATTAAAAACTTCTACTAGACTAACCATCGTTGGAGATTCGTAGGAAATCATTAAAAAATAAAAGACAAATGATCACGTAAACTACAAAAGTATCTACAAATCATTTTAATTTAAAATATTATGGTCGAAACCTAAACGTTACAACCAACTTTCGATTACGATTCTAAGGGTTTGACGCAGAATGTGCACAACGTAAAATGTGCACTTGACGCAAAATGTGCCACTTCGCAAAATGTGCACTTCTCAAAATGAGCAATAATCAAAATGGGTTAAAATAAAAACCGTTTGCTAACTATATTTTTTTTTATTATGTTGCATGATTTTTAGCACGATACCATATAATTGATAGTTTGCCATAGGCCTCTTTAATTGCACATTATTTATTTTTATTCACTGAGGTATCTGTCAGTTTCTGGTGATATATAACATCTATGGACATTGTTACTAGAGATGTTCCGATTAGTTGGCAATATTTGTAGTCGGCAAAATCGCTGAATAATCGGCTTGAGTGATTGAAATGAAATTATAGGTAACCTTATCTTATCCTATCCTATCCTAATTAATATTATAAATGCGAGTAAAGAAAGTATTTTCGTTACCTTTTCACGCCCAAACCACTAAACCGATCATCCGGAAATTTTGCATAAACGTTGTCAGGTGTACAGAAAGGGACATCGGGTACAAAACGTGCTGTTCCCGAGGAAAACAACAATAACATTCTTATTATAATAGATGGCGACACGTGTCTTTCGAATCATGATTGAATTAGGTACATTATTAGTACATATAGTGCAAGCAGAGTAGGTACCTACAACCCGAATTAATGGTCAAATACTAAATTAAACGCGAACGAAGCCGCGGGCAAAAGCTAGTTACTAAAACATTTCATTTTACAGTCTAGGAATATGAACTCGTTCTTTGGTAGGCAATAATTTGACAAACATGCATGGAAACATTGTCATTATTTTCGAAAAAAGAACACGCCAAGTATCGAATTGACTGACAAAGAAAATCAAATCCATTGCAGGTACGTGAGTAAGTAATGTGTATGTATTTTATTTCCAGCTAAACACTATGTCACCGGTGACGCTAGAAGAAGGCATTTGTTCCCAACGAGTAACACCCTCAAATGTCACACTGTTACTCGATGGGATTTTTTTCTGAAAAAATTCCCAACCGGTCACACTACCAGTCACACTGTTACTCGATGGGAATTTCTTCAGAAAAAATTAATCCGCTACTATGCTTTCGTCTAGCATAAAATTGATGTCCACTTCGTAGCAAAATTGTCCCACCATTCCTTTTAATTAAATTTAATGGCACTTGACCGGACGAACTAGATGCGGTGGGCTCTGACATTGTCGACAACGTGCACTTTGCTTCGTTGCACTGCTCTGACTAATTCATTTTGCGTCCCTCTCCCCCACTTACGACACGTGGCCGCCGCCGCCGGGGCCGCGGGAAGAGGGATGCAAAAGTATTTTTACATTAAATGTGCATGGAAAATAACCGCCATTACACACTCGCGATAACTGATGTTGCCGGCTTATCATAACTTTATTTTGCTATACATAATTTTAATTGTCACAACATACTTATGGCTAATTATATGTATTTGGAAAATTGTTTAAAGTTCAAATTAACATTAGAAATTAGAACTGATAATTGTAAAATGTGATGATTTACTCTGATATATTATATAAAGCTGATTGTATTTAGGTACCTCCCCCCCCTTATTACGTGGGACTTAAATATAGATGGCGAGATGTGGGTGTAATATTACACCTCTGCCTACCCCTTCGGGGATACAGGCGTGAGTCTATGTATGTATGTATGTATTTAGGTATTGTAATTTTATTTAATTATTTAAGAATAAAACGTTCAAAGGAGAATCACCAGCAATATGACGAATAAATGTTTTTAAAGTAAAAACCGATTTAATTCTTCTTTTCATTAACTACTGTAATATTGTGACTGGTTGGGAAATTACTAATAAGAAGTTCCCATCGAGTAACAGTGTGACTGGTTGGGAAATTTGTAATAAAAAGTTCCCATCGAGTAACAGTGTGACATTTGAGGGTGTTACTCGTTGGGAACAATTCGAAGAAGGCACACTCGGCGAAAAGCACCGACACTTTAACAAGCTAGTCGAAGATGCGATTGCTGATGAAAACTATGAATTACGTAACATTATTAGTGACCACGGCGACATAGACTACCTTCTGAAAATAGCCATCGCCAGTAGAAACAGAAATATAGACTATATCATCGAAGTAATTAAATCTAACGACATGCTGTATGCGGCGACAGCTATCAAAAAGTCCACGTGGCTAGTCACCGAGCCGCAGTACGCAAACATCATCAATCCAGAGTACCTACACACACAACTATTACCTAGCATGAACACCAAAACATTTAACAAACTCATGCTTCACATTAGACTCAATCTGAAAGACGAAAGAAGAGTCGAAACTTTTTATGATTACCATAAAGGAAGGTACAGTTCTTACAAATGGTTGCAAAACTGCTCTATTTCTTTCATAGAAAATGTTATCAGACAGGATCGCCCCATACCACTATGTCTTTTTAAACGTTTGTGCAGGAGATCTGGTCGTTGTCTAAAATTATATACGCGGGTTGAAGAAGCAAAATTGCCGGACGCGAAATACGAAATATTTTGTTACTTGAAGTCTCACACGGCGGACGTCTTAAAAGTACTGGAGGACTTCGACTACTTTCCCGAAATGGGCAAAAAGAAAACAAAGCTCCTCATGAAATATTGCCCACTAAAAATCATAAACCATTTTGATAGATACGGTAGATGCGAACAAGTTGACGTGTCCGTGGTAGCACAATATCTGGAAAAGACGGAATTGAAAGATTTTCTGTTTAAACAAGTTAAACACCACCAGGATTATAATATATTGCGACCTTTCATTAATAACATGCCCGAAGAAGAAAGGTTTGAATTCGTAAGAAAAACTTTTATCGATAAAACTGAGCTATCACAGTTCTGTACAGAAGAAGACAAAGACATGATCGAATCGTGTATAAAACCTTACCAGTGGTATGAGTTCGCTCCATTTAAAGTAGCAAAACAGGAATTAAGAAAGCTCATACGTGCAGAGAACTCACCTCCTGAACGATTTGCCATGCTCTTATTTTTAATCACATGTGCAAGAAACCCACAGGATATTAAAACGATGCTTAAATATTTTAAAGACAAACATATAAATGAACCATTTAAATTCAAGATTCAATTCGTCAATTATCTGCTTTCACAAGTATCTACACATAAATTTGATGTTGAAACTTGGTACGTTTTGGATCAGTTGTTCCACAGTATGGAAGTGTACACCGAATCAAACAACAACGTGCAAATGTGTCTCCAATCTATAGTCCTATATAATGTTTTGCACGACAAATCAGTGCCTGAAATCATTGAACAAAAATTTTCTTTTAATACTTTTAAAGATAAGCGGAGAAACCTGAATCAAGAACAAATGAACAAAATATTTGCTTATCTCCTAAATTACCTATTGATAAAAATACAAAGTATCAATATTTTAAATGAATCCGATTTTAATGATACTTTACATAATCTAAAGAATGTCTTGACTTTGCTTCGCGATTGGGGAAAAGATATCAGTAAGTACCCAAGCGTCCTCCAGAAAATTCAGGAACTAATTAAGATTAGACAAGAAAGAATGTGGGAAACAGACATGTCGTGTTTGTACAACGTGAAGAAATCATGGCGGAAGCACATGTTTGAGGAGTCGTTGTCACTGTGTCTGAGCGAGGAAGCGTGCCTGAACGCGCTGAAGCACGAGCCGCAGCTGCTGACGCGCCACGACAAACAAATATAGCTCATTATTTGCACGTAGCTAGACCACTGATTCCCTTAGATACAATTTTGTGGTACGCAGAGGGAGATTACTTGCAATATGCTGTTCCATCAGTTAATGCACGTTTGTCTATTCTGAGTGAAGTCGAATGTCGCGAACATGTGTCGAAACTATTGGAAGCTTCAGTGTCTTTACAAAAATTCGGCATCAAATTGGCCATTTCCAAGCTTGAACCTGCCGATCTAAAGTCAATATTTCTCAAAATTTGGAGCACAACAAGGAACCTTACAATCCGATCCGTTCTTTTCAAGCACACTTATGCTTGGCTTTGCAAAGTAAAACACCCAAGCCTTGAAAAAGATTCGTGGGAGTTATTAAGTTTTTTTATCGATAATTTATCGGCAGAAGAAAGTACAGATATATACACTTTCCTAGGCACCCCTGAAAATATTCCCATTAGTTTACGAGCACAATATTTCATGAAGGGCTATACTTTTCTAACTTCGTTGCCTGCTAGCGCCAATTGTGAGAGTTTTATACAGAATTTAATCAAATATGCACCAACAATTATGGATTTACTTGACGAACATTTCGTTTCCGATAAATTACTGTCACCAGCAATATCAAAATTTTGTACCATCGGAAGCAAATTCGTGAAAGTATTTGCGTGTTACGTTTTGTGCGGTAAAACTGAGGAAGAGCAACTACAGAGATTCAAAAAGGTAGTAAATCAAATGAAGTTTTTCGATTGTGGAATGATGAAAGTATCCAAAACAACTTCAACATATTCTTAAAAACTTTGGTTTGGAATTTCAGGGTATACTATTGTACTATAAAGATACCTATACCTGCCACGCTGTTTGTAGATATACTAACTAAAATGAAGAAAAAACTGTCTTTAATAAATAACTATGTACTTTATAATAGTTGGAAACTTATAACAGAATACTTCACATTAATGAAGAAGAAAGAATCTTCGTTCTTAAAATTTGCGTTAGTCAATTCAGAACAACATTTTAAAAAAAGGTGGAATTCAATAGGATTAGAACATTTATGGTATGATATTCATGTAAAAATATCTCGTTTATTCGGTCCGATAGTAATTCAATGTTTAAAAAAAGACACAGAGCAATATAATTGTCCAACAATTTATTGTCCATTTACGGACGCTTTCGAAAAAATGTTCGAACTATTAGCTTTTTCAAAGAATTATTTTATACATGAAACTTTAAGTTATATGCTGAACGAACGAGAATGTATTCCTAGTTATTTGATGGTTGCAAAGGTGCTTCCTAAATATTATGGAACAGAAAGAACAAGATTACGTAGGAAAATAGAATCGCATCAATCTGCAGTCGTGCGTATTCATTATTACACAAATTTTCTAGGAATTTCGTTCGACTAATTATGTACTTGTTCTGTCTTATAAATCTAGTCTTATTTCATCTACTTATTCATTAGAAAATCTTTTAAAATTATATTATGTATCTACATATTTGTATTTTTATTTCTTTTTATTCTTTGAAGTCCGAATCTCTAAGAGATACACGGAAACTTTCCTATAGCGAGTGCAATTAGATAATAACCCTTATTTTTCCTTCGCCATAGTCGTGTAAAAAATACGCAAAAGGAGGAGTGAAAATAGTGGTCGGATTTTCATGGGGGTTCCGTAGTCCTGACAAGAAACCCTTATAGTTTCGTCATGTCCGTCTGTCTGTTCGAGGTTTTGCTAAGAGACCGTTATGCGTTAGTACTAGAAAGCTGTAACTTTGAAGAGGTGTACCCCCCCCCCCCCCCTCTAAAAGCTTAACTGCGGGCTTGAAAAATCTGGAAAAAATCATGATGATAGTGCATTTCATGAACTTTAAAGGAAAACTATAGCGGTTTAGATAACTTCAGTAGTTTAGCAGTAATAGTCGTTGAACTTGGGTGTTGGATATTTTTGTATCCTTAGAATAAATCCTATAAAGTGACTAAGATGAAGTAGTTGCTTGTTTATAACGGGTAAAGACTTGCATTGAAAAACAATCTAAAATAAAAAAAATACTAAAAAAACATAATAAATTATCATTAGTTTCACAAAGCTGCCGCTAGATGGCGCTGTACCAACGGGTTCGTTCTATATTGTGATAACGGGCTACTATGGAACCCTACACTGCGCGTGGGCCCGACACGCACTCGGTTTTTTATTGAGTTCCAAGAGGTGTGGAAAAGAAAGTTTAAAAAAAAGTTGTCTCTCGCGACTTTATTTTGTTTCCTTCTGAATTATTATCTTCGTTCAAAACAGGTACATTATACAGATAAAGACTACAAATACTTGCCAATGATGTTATATATAATACTGACTTTGATACGTTTTACCGACGTCACCGCGGCAATGCAAACACAAGCTGCTGATTAGCTTGTGTTGGTTGCTTGGAGGGAGCCTCCTCTCGAGCCATTCCTCGAGCATTAGTCAGATCACCTCGATGGTAGCGCAAAAGCCTGTCCGGCCACTCCGCTAACATGAACACGTGGATCTGAGACCGACGCAGATCGATGTCTCGCTTCATTGGGTCACCACCCCGCGTCCGCGCCTCCTCGCCTCTAGGTCCCAGGGTGGCGACCCGGCCAGTGCAGAAGCCGCGTCGTAGGAGCCTGTGCGATACTCCCTGATAAACCTGACGGCCATCGCTCTCTACAGTTTTCGCAGAATCGCGAGCGCTGCGAAAACCGCAGAGAGCGATGGCCGAGGGTCAGAAGCCCACACCGGGGCCCCGTACAGGGCCATATAAGGATCGCAGAACCCCTAAGTACAATCTCCTACAGGCGGTGCTCGAGCCCCCCAGATTGGGAAGCAGCGTTGCAAGCGCGCACGCCGCGTCCATCAACTTGGGCGCCAGCCGCCGGAAGACGAAAACCTCCTAGGTTGCACAAAAAAAAATGTATGGCGCAACGGTAACTGTTTTTTTATAACGCGTTATAACCAGTTACGTTATTTTGTTATCTGTAATTTTACTGTATGTATTCTTATTCATTACTAGAACAAGAGCTTACAACGATGTCAATTAGAATTAAAATTCAGTAACAGAATCAATGCATAATTATTATGCTTTTCTTAAGCTTTCACAACTTCGCGAAATATCTACCTATATACGTAGTCTTCGAACGTACCCAGTGTCCCCGAATCACAGAGTACACACACCCAAACCGGCTTTTCCTGACTCATAGGTAATATGATTGTGTTGCACAATATTACACCTATCTATGACACTCGGTAGTGTGAGGAAACTTAAATCCAGTTCTGTGCGGCGTCTCTTTGGGGAAGCATCGACAAGGCAGAGGTAAGTTAATATACGAAAACGTTTTGTCATTATTGTGTTTACATATCGTTATGGCACTGCGCAAAGTGGGAAACGGTTCGACAAGGCCATCGGTTTATGTAGGTCGCCCGTCGCTGTTATTGATTATTCGTGATTCAGCTTAGAAGTAAGGCATAGTATACGTATATACACATATTATGAACTAATAATCTAAATTGATTTAACATTTCAGCCATTGAAAGAATCTGTTTGAATTTGAATCTTATCGTTTTGGGTTAGTACCTAATATTGTTATTTATTTCAATAGCATAGTTGTTTGTTTGTTGTTGTGTGGTTTAATTATAATTACGTCTTTTAAATATAATTACATTTCTTTGTTGTTGTGTGGTTTAATTAGCCCGAAAGTCGGCCGAGTCTTAGGAAGGGTTACAACAACATCTTACAGTGACCATAACAATATTAACACCGGCCAAGTGCGTGTTGGGCCACGTGCAGTGTAGGGTTCCGTAGTAGCCCGTTATATTTTAGATTTTGTTTTTCAATGCAAGTCTTCACGCGTTATAAACAAGCAATTACTTCATCTTAGTCACTGTATAGGATATTTATTCTAAGGATTTTGTATTTGGTACAATATTATCCAACACCCTAGTTCAACGACTATTACTGCTAAACTAATAAAGTTATCTTAACCGCTATAGTTTTCCTTTAAAGTTCATGAAATGCACTATCACCACGAATTTTTCCAGATTTTTCAAGCCAGCAGTTTAGGTTTTAGAGGGGGGGGGGCCTACTGGAACTAAAAATATGCCGATATAAATACTTTTTTTTTTACGTACGTATTATTCGTTTCTATCCTACTTGTTCCAAATTTAAAAAATGATTGCTGCTAACTCTGATTTAAAAATGAAAGAAATTTAAAAAAGTGATTTGGCGGGAACTTTGTTAATTTTGCTTGACAATATTTTTGGAAACGATATAGTGTGATACTATCTGATTTTGAGTGCTTCGGCTTCGAATTAAAATGGAATCATCTAGCGACACATTAACTCCGGAAAACATTCTAAATGAAGCCGACAGTGTTATAGAAAATCTTTTTTAACTGTTGATATGAGTTTCTTTTATCTACTATTCCTATAGGTAATAGTTGAAATAAAAGCAGATTATGCACCTCGCCTTAAGTAATTTATATTGCCCTCGTGCCTGTTCACCATCATCATCATCATCATCTGTGTGTCGTGTCAGGCACTCGGTGCAATAATAAATTACTTTGTGCTCGATGCAATAATCTACTATTTCAATACACTTCCTCGAAAACTGGTTCTTATCGCACTACGATTAGGTTCAACATGCAATGTATTTCACACGCGTGCGATTTTTTTCATTTTCCAACACGTGTACGGGAATGAAAATTGCCACAGATAACTTACCTATACTTAGACCAAATTGGTTCAATGCCTATAGACGGAGGTGAATGTTTTTTTTTAATTTCGGCAAAGCAATAATGCGTCTTTACGGCGTTAATATTTTTTGAATATTAATTAAAATTGTATTTATAAATAAAATATCATAGATAAACATGATTATTTAAAACTAATATTTACTTTTACAAACAAATTAACATTTATTTGTGTTCTAAATTCAAAAATGAAAAATAAACTATTTTTTATATTAGGCTGTTTATCGGCTTCTCCTTCAAGCTGGCGAAAGCAAAGCGCGGAAAATAATAAAATTAAAATCATACTTTCATAATAATTTATATATTTCGTTCTTTTATTTTATTTTTTCAAAAGTGTATTGAAAAACGTCGTTTGATACACGTGGACATGTGTTATTGCAGTTCTTGGCTCAAAAACACCCTCGCCTACGGCTCGGGAGTTAATTCCGCCTCGGATGCAATAAAAACTTTCTCCACTTGTATCAAAATGTACTATTCCAAAATTTATCACTTTGTCGGCGGTAATGATAATACACACCTCTACAAAATTACAGCTTTCTAGTACTTACGGTCTCTTGGCAAAACCTCGGACAGACAGACAGACCCCTAAAAACCCTAAACCCCAAAAACCCACCCGGTAAAAAAACCCCCTATAAAGCTTTTATGTTTTAACTATATAGATTGACTTGGCCATCGCATGAAAACACAATGTATCTCACAAGTAAACATATTTTATTAAATTAGATTGTTTAGTCTGTGCGCATGCCAAGTCAATCTATTTATTTAAAAAATAAAATATTAATTATGATTATTTAGATACAAATATTAATATTAAGTAATATTTATTATTTAGATACAAAATCAGGCTTCTAGTTTTATCCACAACAAAGTTATGGGGGTCGAAAATGACCTGAACTGCTTCAAGAAAAAGATGGTGGTATGGCCGTGCCGCTTCTTTGCTCAACTTGGCGGGGGCATTGCCGTGCCCCCAGATATTCAGCTGCATTCGGTTAGACTGGAAGCCGACCCCAACAGAGTTGGGAAAAGGCTAGGCAGATGATGATGATTAAGTCGTCGTCTGACATGCTTTTCCCAACTAAGTTGAGGTCGGTTTCCAGTCTAGCCGTCTACAGCTGAATACCAGTACCTACCTACTAAGCAAGATAATATCACAAACGAGAATAACCCACGGGAAGTGGAACATACTACGACTACCGGGATAAAAAGTATAGGTAGGTACTAACCATGTCCATAACCAGGTCATTGCGTGGTTCTGTGAACCAAAAGTTAATAAACAAAATGAATGATGACCTATCTAGGTGACAGGCCCGGACTGGCCATACGGGCAAATCGGGCAAACGCCCGATGGGCCGGATGCCCGATGGGCGGAATGCCCAATGGGCCGGGTGCCCGATGGGCCGGTGTGGCCGATTGGCGGTTGACTTTCTTTTGCAATTTTAAAAGATCATCGCAATACATCGATTTAAATAACGTCCTCTACCGTCAAGTCGAGGACCTAATTCAATAGCCTAATTCAATTCCTAGCTAGAGGCTCAGGTTTTATAAATGTTTTTAATTTTCCTGCCTGATGTCATAGAATTTGTAAGTACATACATATTAAATTGTAGCGTACAAGAATCACAATCAAACTTAAATATTTTTAAGGCTAAAAAAATGAGCCTCTGAGAACTCGTACTACCTTGTATAAACTTACACATTTTCTTTAAACCAACGCGCGCGGTTCGTACTTTGAGAACCCTGCCTCTGGATTGGCACTCCTCTTGGATTTTTGCATGATTGACCGGTGTAGACAGAGGCTGAAATAAATTAGGAGCCGTTTGCCTCGAAGCCAAAATGGGCAATTTTGGCATGCATACAAAAGGTTAAAAAAATGGAGCATGTGGAGTGTGGACAGTTTGATCTCAAATTACATATTATTAATATCTCAATTATTCGAGGCAAGATGTAAAAATTTACGAGCTCGCTTCGCTCGCTCTTGCAACCTACTTTCTCTTGGATCTTTAAATTTTTTATTATAAGTCGACCAAGTAACTCCAACAGGTCGAAACAATTCTAACCTGTCCAAAGCAAAGTGTCAAAAATTTTTCGAGCTCGCTTCGCTCGCTCTTGCAACCTACTTTCTCTAAGATCTTTATATTGTCTATTATAAATCTACCCAATAACTCCAACAGGTTGAAACAATGCTAACATGTCTAAGGCAGTGTCAAAAAAATTTCGCACTCGCTATATACGCTCGCTCTTGTAGGATACTTCCTCTTGAATCTTGGCTTTCTCTGCAAAATGACCAAGTAACTTTTGTATAAAGGGTCGAAACAATTCTAACCTGTCCAGAGCCCTACTTCTTTTTGTTCTAATATTGTCTCCCTAAGTCGATTAAAGTAACATAATATGTTTCTGAATAGAAAGACTAAAGAAAAGCTAACTTCTCTGGACCGGAGAGCTCAATTTTTTATTCGTTCCTGGACGATTCAATATTATTATTATTATAAGCCTAAGTTGTCCCACTGCAGGGCAAAGGCCTCCCTTCCCTCCTTCCACATTTCGCGATCTATTGCGATTGTAGGCCAATCCTTTGCAAAAGAGTCTAGCTCATCACGATTCAATAACTCTTCAAATTAGTAGGTAACTTCTACTTCTATTTAACATTCTATTTCAGAAGTTTTCTTCGGTTGATTCAAAATTTACATTAGCTTTTTTCCTTTCTCTTGGGAGTGGAGGGCCAACCGTCCCTAAAATGCCCGGGCCTGTTTCGGGTCCCAGTCCGGCCCTGCTAGGTGATGTAGGTCATTTTTTTCATGGTGGCTACTCAAGAAGTTAAGTAGTTGAGTAAATATAAAATTATTAGGTAAATGTTAGGTACATCGAAAATATAACAATCCGCCTTGAGCAGGTTTGTAACTGATCAATGATCATACCTTCTCTCTACGAGAAGAGGCCTTGTTCAGCAGTGGAACTGAACCAAAGACTGTCATTATTATGCATTAGGATATCGTGTTACGTAACATAACATAACGCCTGTAATCCCAGAAGGGCTAGGTAGAAGTGTACCACAATCTTTCAGTTATTTTTTTGAACCGATTGACCGACATTTTAACAACCCATTGTAACATTTGGCATTGTGGCGAGTGATTTGCTATCAAAGGGGCACAAATTCAAACTCCGCGTCGATTACTGAAAAAATCTTGATGTAAGACCCAATAACACTTTGCAATAATGTCCAATAACTCATGCTTTTAAGTAAGGGTGACATCCCGTTTGGTAACTTTCCCGATTCGCCAACTAAACAAAATACCATCACGAAAGTGCCGTTTCGTACTTCATAAAATCAGTCCGGACCGAGTTATATCAGTTTGCCTATCAGGTTGGAATATCCGTAACCATGACGTCATGGTGCGTAGGTATTTCCATTCTGTACATGGCCAAAACGCAACCATAGGAATCTGCTCGCGTATACATTGTAATGCAATTATTTTATCTGTGATTATCGTACACGAATTTTGAGGGGTTTGTCTCCACCGATCATGGTAGCAGATCACGTTAGCCACGGATCACGGCGAGTACTACTCGTTTATAGTGTGTAAAAAACGTCCGAAAGGCACTTGTTCTCCTCGTCATTGCGATCATTTTTTTGTTCTACACCATACAGGAAGGTTCCCAGACCTTCTAGTTACGGAGATATTGGGGGCCAAAGTTCCTTATACTATGCCTTCGCTTCATACTTTGAATGACAATATTTCCTCTCTTTTTTCTAAGTATCCCAACAATCTGCATATAGCCCATATTAATGCTCAGAGTGTTCCTGGTCACTATTCCGATCTTCTGGCATCCTTTAGCAGTGTTCATCTTGATGCAATCCTAATATCCGAGACCTTTCTCAAACCCTCTCTCCTATCTACGCACTACTCACTTCCTGGTTTTGTTCTGGTCAGAAATGACAGAATTGGCAAAGGTGGTGGTGGTGTTGCCATTTACATACGCGCCGATATACCGCACAAAATCGTAAGTTCGTCTCCATCTCAGTACTCTGGGTCGGCTGAATCATTGTTTCTAGAGATCACCTTAAATCATACAAATGTATTGCTTGCCGTGTTTTACTCCCCTAACCTTCACGTTAACTATTTTGACTCCTTAGAATCCTCGCTTAATAATCTTAGCCCGTCATACGAGCATGTCATTTTAATGGGTGATTTTAACACATGTTTAATTAAAAATGATTCACGTTCACATAAAGTCCGTTCGCTTTTATCTTCTTTTAACCTTGAAATTCTACCTCATTCTGCGACCCATAACTTTCCAAATTGCACGCCTTCTCTTCTTGACCTAATGATCGTATCTTCACCTCACAATGTTGCTGAGTTTGGGCAGCTCACTGCAACCTTTTCGTATCATGACCTCATTTACCTTTCCTATCGTATCCGACCTCCTAAACGTAAGCCTCAATTCTGTTTTCTTCATAGTTTTAATGGCATTGACCTGGAGGCTTTGAAACTTGATGCTGGTGCTATCGATTGGAGTCACGTTATCGAAAGTGCCAGTATCAATGAAAAGGTGAACAGCTTCAATGCCATTGTGCTAGATCTTTACGATAAACATGCCCCTCGTCGGCGTATTAAAATTAAACATAAACCTGCTCCATGGATGAATACTGAAATTAAAAATGCTATCGCTCGTAAGGATAAGGCGAAGAGTAGGTATAGGCGCAGACCAACGGAAACTAATCTCACTCACTTTAAAGCTTTGCGTAACCGCTGCCATCGTCTGTGTCGGGATGCCAAGAGACGCTATTTCTACGAATCTCTCGTCGATCGTAGCTCCTCTGATGTCTGGAATTTTTTAAAGTCTGTCGGTATCGGTAAATCTCCCACGAATACCTGTAAAGATGTCGAAAAAGTCCCTTCTCTCTATTTCCTCCTCTGCTGCAGGCCACGATAATTTGTGTTCGAGAATGTTAATACCCATTATTTCCGAGCTGCTCCCCATCCTCACTTATATTGTTCATTTTTCTTTATTCTCGGGTATATTTCCGTTAGCCTGGAAACAGGCCCACATTATACCACTTCCTAAAGTTAGCAAACCTTCTTCCTTATCCCACTTTAGGCCCATCTCCATTCTTCCTTTCCTTTCAAAAGTTCTCGAACACATTGTTCATGGTCAAATTTCCAGATATCTATCGTCTAATGCTCTTATTTCCCCATTCCAATCTGGCTTTCGCACTGGCCACAGTACTGTTACTGCACTCTTGAAGGTTACAGACGATATCCGCTGGGCTATGGACAATAAATCTCTGTTTTAGTGTTACTTGATTTTAGTTGCGCGTTCAACTCAGTGGATTTCGACATCCTTCTTGGGATCCTTCAATCTTTTAACTTCTCTGCCTCTACGATAGCCTGGTTTGACTCGTATCTTTGGGGCCGCTCTCAGTGTGTCCGCCAAGATGAGATCTACTCTGACTGGTGTGATCTTACTGCTGGTGTTCCTCAGGGTGGCGTTCTCTCTCCTCTTCTTTTCTCTATTTTTATTAACACTGTTACTAAGGTTATCACCTCCAGCTTCCACCTCAACGCAGACAATTTGCAGCTGTATCGACATTTCTTGCTGGCTGATGCGGAATCGGCGATCAACGCCATGAATCATGACCTGGAAAGCATCTATCAATGGGCTAAGTCGTTCGGCTTACAGATTAACCTTGCCAAATCGCAGGCCATGATCATAGGCAGCAGATACTACCGCACTACACTTCACTTATCATCTTTGACTCCATTATCTCAAAATCAAAATCAAAATCAAAGCATTTATTTCAAGTAGGCCAGTTACAGGCACTTTTGAATTGTCGAAACAAAGATGAAAATTAAATGTAGCTACAGTCCCAGTCACAAGGCATAAAAACTGTGAAAGTACTGTAGTTGCCCATTCCCTAGCGTAGATCTCTATGGAGAAGAACGGGCAATAAACTCCATGGACACTCTTTTAAATCAGAATATTGTTACAAAATCTTGGTTACATCATTCATGTTGAGATGGTATATTATGTGAGAACAATGTAGCAAGATGTGCACGTTAAAAGTGTCCACAGTAAAACAAAACAGAAAAAAAAACAATTCATTAAAATAAGCCATGGCAACTGAGAGATGACCAGTCACAACTGACAGCGCCCGTTCACGGACATGACGCATAGATCAGCACCATTCAACTCAACCATTTTGAAGGGAACTAAATGATCCGACACATGCGCCACCATCACCGAGACTTTTGAGTGAGCATGACATATTCTCAACCGCCAGGGCACATTCAAGTCAAGAAAAGACGTAGGTTTCCAGCGACTGATAGCATTCTAGTACATAGCACTCACACAATATGGGCAATGCGATTATATAATACTAAAGAGATTGAATCTATACAATGCAAAGATAGTTGTACAATCTTCAGCAGCTCCAACAATACAATTAGTGCTATCCATTTATGCGCCCCTGTCCTTGTGGAGCAGGACCGGCATTGAGCCAAGCATTTTTATCAGCGATATAATCGTCCAATTTGTAATATGCTTGCTTACTCAATGTGCGTTTAATGCATGTTTTAAATTTTGTTTCATTCAGTTCAAGAATGCTTTGTGGAATTTTATTATAGCATTTCAAACAGTACCCCATGAAAGAAGAGTCTACTTTAGCGAGTCTGAAGCCTGGCTGAACTAATTGGTCCCTATTTCTAGTACTGTAATTGTGTCTGTCACCTCTTTTACCAAAATGATGTAGATTTTTCCTCACGTACATTATGTTTTCGTAGATGTATTGACAATGTACCGTCATGATGTTAATTTCCTTAAACAGTTCCCTCAGAGAATCGCGCCTACGAAGATTGTAAATGGCTCTGATGGCTCTTTTTTGCAGAATAAATATAGATTCAATGTCTGCAGCCCGTCCCCATAATAAAATGCCATAAGACATTATACTATGAAAGTAACTAAAATAGACCAATCTAGCAGTATCTACATCAGTAAATTGACGGATTTTTCTAATAGCATATGCTGCTGAACTTAGCCGCCCCGCCAGAGATGTTAAATGAGAACCCCATTGAAGCCTTGAATCAAGCGTAATCCCCAGGAAAACCGTTTTATCTACGAATTCAAGTTTCTCTTTATTCAATACTATATCACAATCGCTACTTTTGACATTCGGTAAAGCAAATCTTATGCATTTCGTTTTTTTTTCATTGAGTACCAAATTGTTTGCTGTGAACCAATTATGGACTTGAAGTAGGGCATTATTCACATCGTCTAGATTTTGGGCTCGTCTATTTATCTTAAAAATTAGGGAAGTGTCATCGGCAAATAACACCATATTTTGAGGTTGGTTTTTCAGTAAATACGGTAGATCATTTATATATACTAAGAAGAGGAAAGGACCCAATATTGATCCTTGCGGAACCCCCATTTTGACTTTTAAACCCTGTGAATTAACACCATTTATTTGAACATATTGTTGTCTATCACTCAAATAAGATTTTCTGATCTCTGGGCTGCACGACCATTGCGTATACTGAAACAGCCAAGGACCTTGGTGTCTTAATTGACAGCAATCTTTCTTGGCGAGCTCAAGTGAATGAGGTTAGTCGTATGGTTCACTTTTCTTTTCACTCGCTCAAATCTTTACAGAGTTTCTTGCCATTTAAAACCAAAGTTTATTTAGCTCAAACTCTGATTCAGCCGATCATTGATTACGCTGATGCCTGCTATTTGGATGCCACCGAGGAGCTTTTAAATAAGCTTGAGCGCTTACAAAACCTCTGCATTCGTTTTGTGTATGGTCTGAGGATATATGACCATGTTTCTCACTTCCGCAATGAACTCAAGTGGCTCCCTATCCGTCTTCGCAGGAACACTCGGATATTGTGTATCCCATATATTTTTGGTAAATATTTACAATAGTAGTTTTTTATTTTATTTGTGTATGTATTTGTATGTATGTTTATTTCATAAATAGATATAGTTTTGTTTTAAGTTTAAATTTTCTTGTTTGACGTTTCTACACACTGTGTCTACATTTCTTATCCAACTTTCCTCTCGCAGGTCTGCTGGAAGAAATTTCTTAAGAAATAAGCAGTACCTTTGTGCTCTTCTATGCTAATATATTGTCCTGTAAAATATTTTGTGTGTACATAAATAAATAAATCTCCTTTTAAAATGAGAGGCCTTTTCATAATTATATTAGTATTTTGGCAAGTAGGTATCAGATACCTTCAGTCTTTGGGATAAATTTAAACAGCACCTTTCAGAAGACTATAAACAATAAATTGAGAGGCAAGTAGAAGGCAGGGTAAAGAACTTCTTGGATGAAATCTTCAATAAATGCCTACTGGAAATAGAAGGAGATTGTTTAGCACTAGATCGTGCCTTACATTACGGTTTACCAAAACCATGTACATTTAGGATTGTAGAAAGTGAGTTACGATTACATGTAAATTAAATTAACTACGGTGTATCTACCTTACAAGAATTCGTAAAAAATAACAAAACACACTAAGAGCAGGCAACAAAAGTCGGTATACTATGAAATTATTTCAAGTATTGTTGCAAAAGAAACTGTTTTTTTTTATGCTCCAGGTGGGACTGATAAAACCCATCTCATTAATGTATTCTCAGCCACTACGTTATTAGAAAGAGGTAGGACAGCGCTCTCTGCCATGAAATTGTCCCTGAATTTGACAAATGTAGACTCCAATGTGCAACATAATTATCCGTGTGCCGCGTATGCCGTAGACTCCCTATGATCTGCCGTATGAATTTAAAAGCGACTTCTGTTTTCTCTGAAAGTTTATTTGCCATGACAATAAATAAGTCACAAGGCCAAACTCTGAAATTTGCGAGAATCTACTTGCGGCAGGATTGTTTTTCACATCGGCAGTTTTACATTGCGTCTTCTCGAGCTCACCTCTCGGTCTGGTTATTTAAGCTCCATCCACAAAAATGGTTAAGAGTGCAGTTGTTTATAAAGAAATATTGTCATGAACACTTTACGTTTGTGCAAAATTTCATGCTTCTAGACCCAGCAGTTTCAGCTGTGCGTTGATCAATGGGGTTGATGACACACCAATCCATCCATCGAGAAACATGGCGAAGCCTTTGCTGTGTCGCTTGACATTTCGAAGGCCTTTGACAGGGTCTGGCACGCTAGTCTGCTGGGTAAGCTTCCTGCATTCGGCATCTCTGCTGACTTTTGCAACTGGATTTCCGACTTCTTGAGTGACAGATCGATCAGAGTGGTCATAGATGGCTGCTCATCGGATCACAAGGCCATTGATGCCGGAGTTCCTCAGGGGTCTGTTCTTTCTGCGACATTATTTTTGCTGCACATCAACGACCTGTTACAGCTTGGAGCAATCGGATACCCAGATGACAGCACAGTCGCAGAAAGATACCTGTCCAGTGCAAGAGCCAGCAGAGAAGATAATGCTACTCTCAGAGAGGCCATGGTGGAGCGAATGAATTTGACCCTAAATCTCGTCTCCCAGTGGGGTGACGTCAATCTGGTCGAATTCAATGCTCTGAAAACACAGGCGTGTCTCTTCACTGCAAAAAGGAGCCAGTTCCAGTTGTCTCCCACTTTCCGGGGTGCATCTGTAGCAGTTACTGACCACCTACAGCTTTTGGGCATGGAGTTGACATCGGATCTCAACTTTGGCGCAACCATCGAGTCAAAAGCTCAGACCGCAGCTAAGAAGCTGGGCATCTTGAATAAGGTGAGGCGATACTTCGCATCTGGACAGCTTTTAAGTTTGTACAAAGCACAAGTCCGTTCCTGTATGGAGTATTGCAGTCACTTGTGGGATGGGTCAGCAAAATACCACCTTGCTGCACTTGACTCGGTGGAACGCAGAGCTAAAAGGCTTATAGGCGACGAGACGTTGGCAGCTTCGCTTCAAAGCCTAGCTCATCGGCGTAATGTTGCCTGTCGGTCTTCTACAGACTGTACTTCGGTGAGCACACTCACCGGAGCTCCACGACCTCATCCCACCATCACCCTTTTACCACCGGACTAGCAGACGTACTACGGCGTACCATCCGCACTTGGTTGACATCCCGATTTGTCGTACTAAGAGCTTCTCCTCCACTTTTATTATGCGCACAGCCAAAGTCTGGAACTCTCTGCCTGCGTCTGTGTTCCCACCCACGTTTAACCCGCCCGCCTTCAAAGCAAGAGTGAACAGGCATCTTCTGGGCACGCTTGTTCCATCATAGATCTCATCCATCGCTTTCTATCAGGCGTGATCGAGGTCAAGAGCAGGCCCATATTGTAATAAAAAAAAACAAAAAAAACAATTGATATACTTTTTAGAAGCTGTCAAAACGCGGTTCTCTCAAATATTTTGTATGACAATAGCAAACTGTGACGTCACTGTTTAGTCGACTCAATGACTCAACTATTTATTGATTTAAAGCAACTAAAAATCGAATTTGGCAATTAAAATAAATCGGGTTTTCAGGTTCAAAATAAAGTATTTTTTAGAGATCTTGGAATTATTGTTTTATGGTGTCATCTACCCTATTAGTCAGTGAATCAAACAGTCAGCCATGATCTTGAATGATTCCTGATCCTTTACGATGTCTGATGTTGTCGCGGACGAAGTCGCGGGCAACAGCTAGTTTTCCTATAAAATGAGCAGAGGCGTACCCAATAGTACCACAGTTATGTTTGAGTCCCATGTAATAGGAGGCGAGCCTATTGCCATCAACCGGACACATTCTTTCCTTTTTATTAGCCTGTTCTGTCCCACACTCCCACAGCTGGGCAAAGGTCTCCCCCAATTCCTTCCAAGTGCTCTTTTCTCATGCCTTCTCAAACCAGATCTCGTGGTACGCGTCCAGATCGTCTCGCCACCCTTTTCTCGGCTGGGCTCGTCGGCGCCGATCTTTTTACCCGACTGCGCCAGAAGGAGGGTTATGTTTTTCGAAAGTATGAATGTATGTATATTGTTGAGCACGCTCTGTGGCCTGAACGGCTCGATGGATTTTAGCTTGAGGGGTGTCGTTAGATTCGCATTTACGGTGAGAGTGACACTGGGTATATCAAAATAAAAAAAATAACAAAATGGCGAATTTTTGGCGCCAAATTCAAATATTTGGCATGCACTGCAGCCTGAACGGCTCGATAAAGGGCTCATCATGAAGATTTTAAAATAAGTAACTAAAAAGAGCAAAATTAAAGAAAATAATAAAAAAAAAACGACTATTACAGTCAATATGTCCTGTCTCTTGAACTTGTTTTTTCCTTTCAGTTTTTATTTAAAGTTATTAGTTTTTTTTGCGCAGTCGGGTTTTTTTTTGTTTTTTTTTTTGTCTTCTTATTTTAAGTAAATTGTAAAGGTGATGTTTTCGTTCTGCAATGTATCTGTTTACCTACTAACCAACGCTGTATTCGTATTTAGGGTAATACGAAGGCATGGAGTCGAATCTGATTTCAACAGATGACGGCCCTTTTGAATCTTACACTTGCTTGGCATTCTTTTGCACTCATTTTTTTCGCAATGAAGACAATACTTCCATTAGGTTATGTAAATATAAACAGTGTTCTAAGTACATGAAAGTATTTGAAAAATATAGAATACCCATTCTCTCCAAAGAGAGGTAACAATATGTATATTAATTTCGTTTCCAGATCATCACAATGTCGCCGCTGACGCTAGTAGGAGACACACTCGGCGAAAAGCGCCGACACTTCAACAAGCTAGTCGAAGATGCGATTGCTAATCAAAACTATGAATTATGTGACATTAGTTACGATGACAGTGACATAGACAACCTTCTGAAAATAGAAATTGCCAGTAGAAACAGAAATGTAGACTATATCATCGAAGTAATGAAGTCTAACGACATGCTGTATGCGGCGACAGCTATCAAAAAGTCCACGTGGCTAGTCACCGAGCCGCAGTACGCAAACATCATCAATCCAGAGTACCTACACACACAACTATTACCTAGCATGAATCCAAAAATATTTAACAAACTCCTGCTTCTCATTAGACTCAATCTGAAAGATGAAAGTCGAGTCGAAGCATTTTATGAATACCTTAAAGAAACGGAGAGGTCCCACAAATGGTTGGAAAAGTGCTCCATTCCATTCATAGAAAATGTTATAAAAAACCAACGCCTCATACCACTGTCTTTATTTAAACGTTTATGCAGAAGATCTGCTCATTTTCTAACATTATATACGCGGCTTGAATCAGAAAGCACATATGAAGCGAAAAAGGAAATTTTATTTTTATTAAAGTCCCACACGGCTGACGTAGCAAACATACTGGAAGACGACAGATACTACTTTCCTGACTTGGGAAGAAAGAAAACAGAGATACTTATGAAAACGTGCCCACAAAGAATATTAGACAATTTTGATGAGTACGCTGATAAAATCGACTTGTCCGTAGTAGCAAAATATATGAAAAAGAAAGAAATAAAACCTTTCTTATTTAAACAAACGAATAAGTGGGGCCAACATTTCTGCGAATTTGATAAATTGAAACATTTCGTTAAAAACATGCTCGAGGAAGAAAAAATAGAATTCATAAAGCAAACTTTTATCGACAGAACTGATCCAAGTTTTCTTCGTCCAGAAGACGAAATAGACGAATACAAAATGGACGTAGGGTTCTACTATTGGTATGAGTATTTTCCATTTAATATTGCCTTGACAGAAATAAAAACGCATATACTTGCAGAAAACTCACCCTCTGAACGATTTACCATGCTCTCAGTTTTGATCACTTGTGCAAGAAAAAACCCACAGCATATTAAAATATTGCTCCGTTTTGTTTTTGATCGACACATTAATGAACCATTCAAATTCAAAATTCAATTCGTCGATCATCTACTTTCAAAAGTATCTGCTCATGAATTCGATATTGAAACTTGGAACATTTTGGATCAGTTGTTCCACAGTATGGAAGTGTACGCCGAATCAGAAAACGACGTGCAAATGTGCC
Organism: Xestia rhomboidea; assembly: GCA_963853795.1. Classification (NCBI taxonomy): domain Eukaryota; kingdom Metazoa; phylum Arthropoda; class Insecta; order Lepidoptera; family Noctuidae; genus Xestia; species Xestia rhomboidea. Next base: position 7,930,586 of record OY970776.1, on the reverse strand, counting down.
TCGAATCTATTGTTCTATATAATGTTTTGCACGACAAACCAGTGCCTGAAATCATTGAACAAAAATTTTCATTTAATACTTTTAAAGATAAACGGCGAGCCCTGAATCAAGAACAAATTGACAAAATATTTGCTTATCTCCTAAATTACATTCTGACAAAAATACAAAATAACAATATTTCAAATGAATCCGATTTCAATGAGACTATAAATAACTTAGAGAATGTCTTGACTTTGCTTCGTGATTGGGGAAAAGATATCAGTAAATACCCAAGCGTCCTTCTGAAAATTCAAGAACTAATTAAGATTAGACAAGAAAAAGTGTGGGAAACAGATATGTCATGTTTGTTCAAAGTGAAGAAATCGTGGCGGAAGCACATGTTTGAGGAGTCGTTGTCACTGTGCCTGAGCGAGGAAGCGTGCCTGAACGCGCTGAAGCACAAGCCGCAGCTGCTGACGCGTCACGACAAACAAATAGACACGTTGCGAACTGACGACGCTGTCTCGCTGCGACGTCTGCTCGCCAAGCTGCGCGTCTACTGGCCGCACTCACTCGCCCAGCACTTCACCGACGCCTACTTACTACATCTGAACAAACCCACTGGACAAAAAGCTGTCTTTAAAGGTCTTTTCATGCTTCTTTCCCAAAATCAAATAATTGAAATGGCAAAATTACATGCTCCCGACAATTTTAAGATAAATTGGGGCGAAACTGACCAGACCATAATAAGTATTCGTAAAAATGTCGCAAAACATTTACATGTTGCTAGGCCAGTAATTCCTTTAGAAATCGTATTATGGTATTCCAAAGGAGATTACTTACAATGTGCAGTACCATCGCTTTTCGCCATTATGTGCAAATTGAGTCAAGTTAATAGCCGTAACCATGTGTTGAAATTATTAGAAGCACCAGTCTCCTTACGGAAGTTCGGTCTCCATCTAGCGTTTTTAAAACTTGAACTCAGTGAACTAAAAACATTGATCTCAAATATTTGGAACACTACAACTAATTCTGTAATCAGGACTGTTATTTTTAAAAACACCTTTGGTTTTTTATGTAAGGTTAAAAATACAACCGTTGAAAAAGAACTATGGACGTTATTAAGTTCCTTTATCGATAAATTATCTTCAAAGGCAAACAAACAAATACTTAAACGTTTAGGTAAAGTTGATAAAGTTCCAATTAGCGTGCAAGCAGAATATTACATGAAGAGTTACGCGTATTTAACGTCAGTCAATGATAGCGCCTTGTCCAAGCGTCTTCTGAGTAACTTAGTGGAATATGCACGTTGGAATCGAAACATGGTAGACTCATTTGACGACGATTTTGTTACTGATAAATTGTTGTCAAATGCAGGAACAAAATTTTGTTTGACAAACCGCGATTTCATAGAATTATTTGGCTGTTGTGTATTGTATGCTAAATGTGAGGAAAATCAGCTTCAGAGATTTAGAACGGTAGTTGCTCCAGCAATGGAAGTAGCTTTTCTTTCGTGGCGTAAATTTATTCAGGACGGCGAATACGTTTTTAAAAATAACTTCGATCAATTTATTCAATATTTTTTTAACAATTACAAAGTCTTTACAATGAGTAGAAGGACTACTCCCGTTAAATTGTTTACAGAGATCAAGATTGAAATGGAAAAGAATATGGACATACAAGAAAACTATGTACTGTACACTAGTTGGAAACTAGTCACAGAATACGCTATATTAATGGAGCAACACATTTCTAAAATGGGAAATGCATTGTGGACCGGTGAAGAGGAAAACATATGGAAAGAAATTCATGTTGCGATATATCCTGCCCTAGGTTCAAGAATCGTTCAGTGTTTGAAAGAAGACACAGAGAAATATTATCCTTCAATATGTTTGCTTTTCACTGGTGCATTAAATAACATGACCGACGGCATATTTCCCTACTTTTCCGACTTTAAATTAGAAATACTAAAACACATGCTTTACGATCCTGATTTTATACCTAGTTATATAGTAGTTTCTCAGGCGACCGAGAAAAGTTTTGATCTTATAGATTCAATGAAAAGGATTCGATTAGAAATAAGTGAAATAATTAGATCACATCCATCTCACGTGGTGCAATTGCATTATTACAATGATTTTAGACTTTGTGTCCTTGACAAATGATTGGTTTAAATAAAGCACACACTTAATGCAATCATTTTTGAACGCCTATCAAACGTGTAAGTAAGCGAACCCTTCACGAAGACGACAACCACGCATTCATCATCATTATCTTGCCCTTATCCCAATTTATTTGGAGCCGGCGCAGCATGTCTTCTTCTTCCATACTTCTCTATTAGGTACTCTTCATCTGATCGGAATGTAATGACGGGGTAAGCTAATGGCTTCGTTAAGAGTCTTTTTACACCCATCTATAGGTACATACCTTATGAAATAAAATAGTGAAAATCGATACATATAATAAAATCGTTGAGACCAAAAAATCTGTACATTGAAGATTTAAAAAAAAAACCGACCAGGGTGACTTAATAGTACATTACGATATTAGTGCGTTAAGATGGTTATAACATGCGAGGCGGAATTTCAGCCCGAGCCGAAGGCGAGGGCGTAATTGAACCGAGCATGTTATAACCAATACGCACGTATATTGTACGACGTTTTTTTAACACATTTGCGAGGAAACAGAAAAAAAAAACATTTTTCATACGTGGTTATGTATCTGTCCTTGGATATGCGGTTCGCGCTTCTGTTAGTATATCCGGTGGAGTTGAAGAAATATATTGCTCATCTTCATTATTGAAAGTTGTCATTTTAGATATTCACAACACAAGTACAAAGAAAAGAAAATTTGCAAAAAATGGCGCGAGGATTATTTTCTGCCGTGGCTGCGGCCAAGTTTTTAAATTACCGAATAAACTGTTTTTTTTTTAAATAAACTCAATCTGTGAATGTTGCTTTTCCGCCATTTTAACAGCGCGCTAGCGCTGCCTACTGACTGGCGCCGCGCGGCGATTAGTTCGAAATTTGAATAGCAATAGCGCGCTGCTCACTAGCTGGAGTCGTGCGGCGGCGATCAGTTCCATATTTGAAATGGCAAATAATACTGTTATGGAATTTGTATGGACTATAACTTAACTATTTGCTTTGGTAACACACGCGTTTTTTATGACCCGCTTTACATATTTAAAACCGATGGAATTACATCAGCTTAACGAGCAAGGGTGTTAAAAAATAAGTAACTGAACATATTAAAACAATTTTTAAAATTTATGTTTGTTTGTTTGTTTGTCTGTTTGTTTGTTTGACCGCGCATCACGTAAAAACTACTGAACCGATATTGTTAAAATGTTCACAAATCTATTTAAATACATTCAGAATAACATTTAGGCTATAGACATTTTGGACATTTTTGGCTAAAGGGGGTGAAAAGGGGGAGTAAAGTTTGCATGAAAAAAAAATTTTTGATTGTTCCAGAATCATGAAACTCAGAATAAAGTCTTATTAATAAAAGTAAAGAAATACCTGTTTTAGCATTCTTTTTAAATCTCATCCTGAGACGCAAAAAAGAGGGTTTTGTGTTCAAAATTAAATAACTTCATACACCTATACAATAAAAAACCAATATATTTTAACCTTTTAAAGTTGCTACATATACTTCATATCTAATACAGGTAAATATAATTTCTCAGTTTTCTCGAAATTGGATTTTTGAGGCGAATACGCACAAAATAGTGGAGCACAAGAAAATCAGCTTTCCTCGGTATGAGTAGTTGGTACGAAATGTTTGTGCGCGCATCACGTCAAAACTACTGCATAGATTTCTTTAAAGGCTTCTTCAATATTAAGGCTATATATTATCACGCTACTTCCATAAGGGAGTAGGCAATTTTGCATTATGTCCGTGTACTTCAACTGTTTGACGTTTCAGTCATGACGTAAGTACATGAGAACGGCTATTTGTAGCTTAAGTCAACGAAGTAGCCTAGCGGTTTCATCACCGCTCTGTAAACTATGGGGTTGCAGGTTCAAACCCCCTGACATTATTTCACTTTTTGTGATTTGTTTATTTTATTTTTTTGATGCTGTGAGATTTCCTATATCTTTTTGTATTTAAATTGTTTGCGTTTCTATATTTATTTTCGTGAAATATTTTTCCAAAAGTAATAGAGAAGTATGGAAGAAGAATACAATCTAGCTGCGCCGACCCCAAACAAATTGGGATAAGGGCAACCAAACCACCATCATCATCATACAATGATGATGATGGTTTCTCTTAAAAGTAGTATAGCGAACATCAGAAGCCGGATAAATTCACGTGTTCTTGCCGTGCAAGAACTGTGCTGTGCTATTCGCAATAATCAATAATCCATACGCAGTTTACGTAGATTATATTTACAGCTATATTGCTATTGGCCTCATTCCATGCACCTTGGTGAGAATTTAAGACCCGCCTGGACTGTCATCGAAGGTCTGACGATGGAGACAAAAGTCAGTTGCAAGAGGTTCGCAACAGTTTGCAGCAGCTATATCGTGTTTGGGCTCATTTCATGGACCTTGATGAGAACTTTAAACTTAGCTAGAGTATGACTTTCATCGAAGGTCGACGATGGAGACGGAAGGCAGTTGCAAGAGATCATCAAGAGTTTACAGCATCTATATCGTGTTTGGGCTCATTTTATGCACCTTGATGAGAACTTTTGAACTAGCTGGAGTAGGACTGTCATCGAGTGTCTAAGGATGATAACGTAAGGCTGTCGCGGGAAGCACTTATTTGGAAAAACAGAATATTTTAGCGATTAATGCAAATATTTCAGAGAAATTAAATTGTTACCTACTTGAATCTATACTATAAGCTGAAGAGTTTGGTTGATTGAACGCGCTAATTTCAGGATCTAATGGTTCGCGTTGAAAGTATCTATTAGTGTTGGATAGCCCATTTATCGGGGAAGGCAACAACGAACAACAACGTTACAACGTTTAAATAACATCAAAAATATTGCAAAAAAAGGAAAAAATATTCCTTTTGTGATCTTTCGTTGCGTGCGCTGCGTAATCGGTTAAAGTTACGCAACAATCGTGTATTACGGAATTGTTCCTCTCAAAAAGTTCTATAAAAAGTCCGCGACAGCATTATTATGTCTATCTTTTAAGGGTTTCTCACAGTCTCTCTAACCATCTCTCTCTCTCTCTTACCTATGTGACGCAGACGAAGTTGCGCGGGTCAGCTAGTTACAAATAATTGTAGGAACGTCCGGCTGTTTATTGTCCATCGTTCAAGAGATACTTTTGCTGTACACTTTAGTTTATAAAAATAATTGTATGTGTTTACCTATTCATTTACTTTTCTTTTGAATATATATATAAACTTACCTATGTTCCTATGTTTTGCTGTTTTATTCAAAACTCCCGCATGCGTTGCGATGCTACGTAAATATATAGATTTTTTGGGCCAAGAACCTTGGCGTACGCAAAAGAACCCACGAGTTTCATCAGAATCGTATCAATGTTTTAGGAACGCATGGAGAACAAACCTTCATTTTTATTTATGGAGATGATGAGTAACTAACTTATAATTTCCTCACAGTGGTCTAAAGGCTTACTCGCGCTTTTATGACAATTATGCAAAGTGTGGGTTAGTAATGGAAATAACTGAACACTTGAAGCTGAAAATCAACTGTTAAACAGATTTTGTAGTTTTGGAAACAAATGCTTTCGTCATACCAGGATAATACTTGTTTTTAATGACGCCAGCTATTAATTAGTACAGGTTTTATGCGAGGCTGCTATTTTAGTAATCAAATAAAATGGTAGAAGTTTGGCAGCCCAGGCTCCATACAAAAATATTTAAAACGCGCACGCGTCATAGAATAGCCTATACACGAGTTCAAACAATAATAGTACATTTTGCTACAAGTGGAGAAAGTTTGTTATTGCATTCGAGGCGGAATTAAGACAAGAGCCGTAGTCGAGGTTGTTTTTGAGCCGAGAACTGCAATAATAAATGTCCACGTGTCTCAAAAGACGTTTTTCAATACACTTTTGAATAAATAAAATAAAAGAACGAAATATATATTTTTGTCAAGAATTATTAGGAAACTATGATTTAAATTTTCTTTTTTTCCGCGCTTTGCCTTCGCCAGGTTGAAGGAGAAGCAAAGGTATAAAGCCGCTAAACAGCCTAATATGAAAAATAGAAAATTCAAATGTTTTTGAGTTTAGAACACAAATAAATGTTAATTTGTTCATAAATGTTTTTTTTATTGTAATAATCATGGTTTTGATGATATTCTTTTTATAAACATTATTTAAATATTCAAAAAAATATTAACGCCGTAAAGACGCATATCTCTTTGCCGAGTTTTAAAAAAAGACATTCACCTCCGAATAGAGGACCGTATCGCGCCGATTTCATTTTGGCACTTGGCACCGGCAAGTGCGAAAATAAAACTGGCGCGAGACGGTTGTGAACAGAGGCATTGAACTAATTTGGACTAAGTATAGGTATAAGTTATCTGTGGCAACTTTTATTCCCGCACACGTGTTGGAAAATGAAAAATCGCACGCGTGTAAAATACATTGTATTGTGAACCTAATCATAGTGCGATATGAACCAGTTTTCGAGGAAGTGTATTGAAAAACATATTTTGAAATTGATGTTTCAAGTAAAATGCGGTCATTTGAGCCAAAAATAGTACATTGTTCACCGAGAGGAGAAAGTGATCGATTACGTTCCGAGGGTGTCGCTTTAAAACACCCGAGATCGGGAATCGCACTTTCTCTCGAGTGATACATAGTGCTTTATACTACACCTACGAGGAAAATAAAAAACTAAATCTTTAATAATTGAAATTGATATTGAAATTGTTGCAGTTAGTGAAGCTTAATGTAACACTTTTGCCATTAATGTTTGTTTGAGATGTTTGCGACAATGTAGGAGGAGTAACTGGCTGTGCTGTTTATTTTTGCTGTTTCCTTCAACTGCGGCGGAGTTAAAAAATCTTCATCATCACTATCACTACTTATCATTTTGATAGTTTTATTTTACTTTCTACGAAAACTGAATCCTCAAACAACACACAAATTGAAAATGGCGCCAATGGCGTCTGTTCATTGAATTTTCACATGTTCTTTTTTCAAATTGTTTATCCTGCCGCCGCAGGGTCGCACTGCCAGCCCGACACCATCCAACACACAGCTAGTGGCCAGTGTCATTTTGCGAACTTGGAGATAAAAACTCACTGTAAAAACTTTTTGGCTTTTGATATTTAGGTTACCGGCGCATAGTCTTACCCAAAATTAAAAAGAAAAACCACGTAAGAAATGGATTTTCATACACTTTTCTCTCCCGCTCAGATGCGTTTTCTCCCCGCATATTTGTTCGATATGCAATGACGTACTTTCTACCGTAAATTTGATAAAGTATCAATGTACTTTCCAAGCAGGTGTAGTATAAAAAATATTGCGTATAATGTCTGTTGAGTTTTGCTAGCTAATAAAATTTGACTTGAATTCAATGATATGTGACATTTATTCATCTGGGCCCGCGTGATGAATCACTCCTTCTCAAAAATTACATATACACTGATCCGGAAAGAAGCTGATGATCCTAATAACGACTGAACAGATTTTCATCTATCATCCCGAATAAGTACTTATACACAGAAATAAGTGTGTCCCAGCAGTGGGAACATTAATAGGATGATGATGATGATCCCGAAATCCGAATGAGCAAACGGAAGTGTCAGTCAACGAGCGTATGCGAGAGAGCGTGACGCAATGTTTTTTTCCGAAGCGTTTTGGTTTGACCTAGTAACGTAGTCAGTTCAACGCCATCTACAGAGTTCTTGGAAACTATGTTTTTTTTAATACTCAAAAAGAAAACCTCTCATTACGGACACAACAAAAAAAGATTTAGCCGCGTGATGCCGTGACCAAGGGAAATAGGGATAATTTTTTATAATATTATACAAGCTCGATGACCTACGAAAAGAAAAGCCACACACAAAAAAAATGACGCAACTGTAACTGTTTTTTTATAACGCGTTATAACCAGTTACGTTATTCGTTTTGCCATGTGTTATCTGTATTCTTCAACATGCATGATTCACTTAGTGATAGAACATGAGTTTACAACGGAGTCGGAATAATAATTAAAATTCAGTAACAGAGACTCACTGCATGGACTTTTCTGAAGTTTTCACAACTTCGCGAAATATCTACGTAGGTACGAAGTCTTTAAACATTGCCCACACCGGCTTTTCCTGACTCATATTTTGATTGTGTTGCACAATATTACACCTATCTGTGACACTTGGCGGTAGTGTGAGGAAACTTAAATCCAGTTCTGTGCGGCGTCTCTTTGGAAAAGCATCGAAAAGGCGGAGGTAAGTTATATACTTACGATAAATTTTTGTCATTATTGTGTTTACATAACATTATGGCACTGCGCTCAGTGGGAAACGGTTCGACAAGGCCATCGCATCGGTATGTACTGTAGGTCGCTGTTAGTGACGTTAGTGTTATTGTTTAATGATTAAGCCAAAAAGTAATATTAGGCCAAGTATACACGTGTGTACATTTTTAGAACGAAACATCTTGGGTTACTAACATTGGTTTTTATTTAGCATAATGTAGTTGTTTATTTGTTGTTGTGTAGTTTAATTTTAATTACGTATTATGTCATCGTCTGATAATCTGATATTCGTGAATCGACAGTCGTTACAGGCTATGTAAAACATTAATATTCAGCTGCATCCGGTTAGACTGGAAGCCGACTCCAACAAAGTTAGGAAAAGGCAAAGACTGTCATTATTATTCCACTAGTATCGTATTAGTACGTAACATAACATAACGCCTGTAATCCCCGAAGGGCAAGGCAGAAGTGTAGGTACCACAATTTATCAGTTATTTTTAGTCCCATTGTAAAATAGGTGGCGAGCCTTTTGCAATGAAAGGGGCACAAATTCAGACTCCGCGTCGATTACTGAGAAATTCTTGATGGAATAACACTTTGCCGGATCTGGAATTCGAACCTAAAAACTCATGCTTATAAGGGCTACATCCCGTTTGACTTAACCATAACTTTCCCGATTCGCCAACTAAACAAAATAGGTACCATCACAAAAGTGCCGTTTTGTACTACTTTCGGGCTATTTATCAGTTAACATAAAATCACTCCGGACCGAGTCATATCAGTTTCCCTATCACTTATCAGATTGGAATATCCGTAACCATGACGTCATTTGCAGTTTTTATATAAAATTGGACTTGATTCCTAGCTCGGGCCCGGCCTAGCTTTTCGGGGATTACAGGCGTCATGTTAGGGGGCATCCAGTAATTACGTGAGACGTTTAGAGGGGGGAGGGCGTCGAGCCGAATCTCACCCAATCTCAGGAGAGAGAGAGGGGGGTCTCTGCAAATATCAGGTATTCTTTATGTAGATTTCGTCAGAAAAAATCTACCTATTGGTCTTGCACCTAATGTCGAGTTTACCGAAAATTTCACCATAGTTATGACCTCTAGAGCCCAAATCAACCGCCGGTTAAAAAGTTTATATGTTTATGTTACATACGTATGTATGTAGGGCGACAAGCAAAATTTTGCCACAATCTGCAGGTCGCAATTACACACCGATTGCTTTCAAACTTGGGCAAAAAATCGCAAGGGTCAAAACTTAGGTTAAGTTCGTGAATGGGCGGAATTCGACCATGGGGGCCTGGGGGGGGGGTTTCTGTGGGGTTTAATCTGTTTTTGGCCATTACTTTTTTCCTAAGGAAAAGTTTTGAAACGTTTAACAATTTTATCATTCCGAGTAACACAACACAACTTTACAACAACAACACACAACGGATAACTTTTAATTTTTTATGCAACCCCTAACTTGGGGAGGGGGTTGAAATTTCCAAAATTTTTGGAAAAAAAATTATAACTCCGAAACGGTAAACATTTTTAATGTCGCAAATATATTTTTTGAAAGTAAATTGTTTACTCTACAATTTTAAAGTTTAGCGATAAAACTTATACTTAGTTTTCGATATAAAAAAATAAAATATAGGTGAAACCTTCTTCGGCTCCTCCTGCGGCTTGCCTAAGGGATTTTTTTTCCTGCAAGAAACTGCGTAAAATTGGGAGAAAACTGGGTCTAATTAAGTAAATAAATGTTTCTCTACTAAAATATAGCCAAATCGTACACAATAATATTTATTAATAAATATTCACTGAAAATTATCAAACAATCAAGTCCCTGCAGATTACCGTATTTATACTAAACTACGCTTTTGACAAATCTCACGATATCTCATTAAGGGGGGAGGGGTGGTCGAAAAATTGCCAAAATAGCCTCGCGTAATTAATGGACGCCCCCTTACGTTTTGTGTTGTGATATTGTTGTGTACGTAACTGATATTTATAAACCATGATGCTTCAAGGGTGCTGATTAAATTGTAATTGAGCTTAATAAAGATAATAAGGCTGATAACAAAATGAATATGACATGACAAAACTAAGCCACTAAAGAAATATGTTATTTTTTTACAATTAAAAATCTATACTATCCAAACGAACTACATAATAATATTATCTTTCAGTTAAAAATAAAAAGTAAAGATAACTCCTTAAAGACGTAGGTAATTGAGAAGAATAAGAATAATTTATTGTTTATAAAAGTACATTCAATTCATTGATTCCTGAAACTCACACTAGGATTCCCTGTGTCGTGAGTTCCAGGCTCCTTCGTTCCGTTTACATTTTATTGATATACAGATAGTAGTATCCGCTACAATAAATTGCTAAATCTAATCTAATCTACTCGTAATTTAAAACATAAAGAAAACAGTTATATGTTACTTATGATATTAAATATATTTGTATGAATGCTGTGTTGCGTGTGGGTGTGTGTGTTTTGGGGGGGTGAATTAATAGTTGTGTTGGTGTTGTAACACTGTGTCTGAATGAATGTCTTATACCTGTTGTATATGGAAGTTTGTGGTTTATAGTTGTGAATATATAATTGTAAATACATATATAAATGCACATGTACCTATAAAGGTGAGCCAAGTGCGTTTTTTAGGATAGGATGCTTTCAATCAGTCAATCATAGTCCAGTTTAAGAAGCCATTTTGTTACCGTAATTTTACATTTGTTATGTGTAACTAACAGAATTTTGCGTCGGTCATTGAGTTTCGTATAAATGTGCGGTCCCTTATAACCGTAAGACCTTCTACCGATTGTTTTACGGCATCGCACCCTTTCCCAGTGTACCCTTCGACTGGACAGTACTATGCAAGTGCTCAGGGAGGTTTAGTGAAATCTTAGAGTGACAGACAGGATGTAAAGCTGTCTGACTCTAAAACTCCCACTTCGGTGTATAATGTGTTGGTGGGTACCGGAACGGCCGTCTGTAGGCAACTTTAAGCAGAGCTCGTTCAGCTCTTTCTATCTTTATTAATGAGGTTTTGCCTGCAGCACCCCATGCTATTATACAGTAGTTAAGGACTGATTGACACAGAGAATAGTAAATCATCTTTAGTACCTACTCTCTATAGATTCAAGCATTTCCTCCCATCTAGCACCAAACTCACTCTGGTCCAGTCACTTGTGCTTCCCATTATAGATTATGCTGATGTTTGTTGTTCTGATCTTTCCCAAGAACTTCTAAATAAATTGGATCGACTTCTCAACAACTGCATTCGGTTTGTTTTTGACCTTCGTAAATATGATCACATTTCTTCCTTTCGTTCTCAGCTTAAATGGTTGCCTATCCGACTCAGGAGGTCCCTCAGATCTCTCTGCATGCTCTTCACGATTATGAACGATCCATGTGCTCCTGATTATCTAAAGACTTATTTCAAAGTGTTGGGCAGTTCTCATAGTCGTAACCTTCGAGCTTCCAAGAATCTACTTCTCCAAATTTCTTCACACCGTACAGGCTTTATGTCAAATTCTTACGCTATCTCGACTATAAAGCTCTTGGCATTAAGAAAGCTGAAAGCAAATTCACCTTTAAAAGAAAAGTTCGTAACTACTATTTAAATCGCTCTTAATTTGAAGTCTAGTCATAACAATTATTAGTAGGTTTCTCGTTATTTTCTTTTTAATTTTTGGCATTTTATAAAATATCTATTAGTTTATTTTATCTGTATATGTGTATTAGTATCAGTATATATAAAATCTCGTTTACAAGTATACTTGTTTTTTTTTGTTGTACCCTATCACTATGTTTTCCTATTTAACCCAAAGGTTGACTGGTAGAGAATGCCTTTTGGCATTAAGTCCGTCTATGTACATGTACATGAAGTTTAAATAAATAAATAAATACTGAGTCGTCGGCAATCTTACTCGGTTGCTTAAAGATTCGGAGCATCTTTCGCACCCTACCCCTTAAAGCACTCAGATGTGTGGACCATGACAAACGGTTATCTACAAAGACTCCCAAGATATTTAATCGTGTCTGTTTGTTCGATACGTGAGCAAGTATAATTATCTGGGCTAGAACAGGAGTGTAGCTGTAGACAAGCAACACTGCTAGGGGACGTGCGTTTCGAGACGGCAAAGTTTATTGCCTTCGTTTTGTCCACATTAAGCAGAGCGAGATTATGTTGCAGCCAGTTCGCAACAGCTTTAATCCCGGTTTCAACTGCAGCCTGAACTTTATCCCATAAAATACGATTGCGGTGTCGTCAGCGTAAGTAAACATTTGGCTTGAGGGATTTTCATGGCGCATAGTCCGTATATATATATAATAAATAGGGTAGGTCCCAGCACGCTTCCCTGCGGCGCACCAAAATGTGCTACTGCTGAGTCACTAAAATATTCCCCTAAGATGACTTTTTGGGTTCTGTCATTGAGGTATGAGGTAAACCAGTCTAAAGAAACCCCACGAACTCCCAGTAATGAATTTTTTTTAATTAGGAGTTTCCGAGAAATTGTGTTTTTTTTTTTTTTTTGGCTTAAGTTGCACAGGAAGGCAATTGGGCCGACCAAAGCATGTGAACAATGTTTTAGAAATTTGTTATTAATGCCATCGTAACTTGTTGCAGACGTCGCTTTAAGATGGGAAATAATTGAAAATAGTTCTTCTTCATTGGTCGGACCAAGGAATGTAACACTTCATAAACAACTAGCTGATGCCCGCGGCTTCGCCCGCGTGGATATCAGTTATCGCGACCTAAAGTAAAGCTCCCAGATGGCTTATTTTTTTCTGACACCTCTAACAAATATCATTATATTTTGGCCAATGTATACAAAAACTTGCCAAATTATATACTTAAACCTTCCTCGAGAACCACTCTATCCATTATGAAAACAGCATGGAAATGACTAATAATTAAATATACCTACGTTATATTTCGACACTCTCAAAGGAATCAAAATGTATACGGTACTTCCCGTTGACCTAGAATCATGAAATTTGGCAAGAAGCAATGTCTTACAGCACATGTAAAGTAAAAATCTGAAAACCGCAATTATGTAGTTTAATAACAAAATACCTACAAGTTTATACGGAACCCTCGGTGCGCGAGTTCAACTCGCACTTGGTCGGTTTTTTTTTAATGGTAGGATTTGTTTGTAATTTTGTGCGTTTCTCCCTAAGTTTGGACGTACCTTTCTACACCTGGGTGATTTAGGTATTCTACAATTTATTATTTGTATGTACACACGCCAGCACATCAAGCTATGTACTACAATCTGTCTTTCTTCGGTCATTGTACTCATCATTATGAACAACTTTTATTAGGGGAACAAACCGCGTGATTCGGGAAAAAAAAAACTGCTGTTTCCTACAATTATGCTTGCATTCGATTTTAAACTTTATCGCTAAAAAATTAAATTCAAAGTTGATTGGAAAAATTTGACAGTTTCGGGTAGCTTGATCTCGATCTCCAGGTCGGGCAATGCGTTTGGTTTTTCCATTACCGTCAATCCGTACAACTTTACCCAAATTTCTTAAAAATTTTGATTACACTTCAAATATTACAAAAAATTATAATATTTTTAATGTGTGATTGTGCTACACGATATTTAAATGAATTGTTCTTTGCATAGGATATATAATAATATCAAGAAAATAAGTATTTATGTGCTAAAAAGCTCAATTTGTACAGCGGGCCAATTTTTTTGTACTTTTTACAAGTTTGTCCATTTTGCAGAAACTTTTGTAACTTCGGTATTTTCTACCTTCGAACGTAGCAGCCCGGACTCTAGGTATGAGCCCGGTCCAGGGCAAACGTACCAAACTTATAAAATGTCTACCTATTCATTATTCTTCCTTTATTCATCATTTTTAGCGTTCCGTACCTCAAAAGGTACCCTTCACTCTCTTGTCCGTCTGTCTGTCCGTGTGTCACCACCGATTTTCTCAGGAACGTGTGGACCTAGCAATATAAAAATCTAGACTCTGAGTCAACACGATAAAAAGATATGGGCAAATTTAGATTTTCGCAAAAATTTGTATGTACCAAAATTAAGCTTAATTTTCATTTTTTTTCGGAATTTTCCCTTTGTCAACCGTAAGTACCCTATAGGTTTTGTGTCGAAAACCTATATGGTAAGTTCCCAGAATCACGAAATTTGCCGAGAAGCAATGTCTTACAGCACATGTAAAGAGAAAGATCTGAAAACCGTAAATATGTACAAAACATTTTAAAATATAAAAAATAGATGGCCCATCAGCATCAGTAACAAGGTCCAGGCTGCCGGTGGTCAGGGCTCCAGAGAGAGGAGCCGCCTCACTATGCGTGCCGTGTCCAGGAGTACTGCTTTCTGAATCAAGCCCTTGACCCAGCCGCGCAATGAGAGCCTCCTAAGGTGTTGGTCGAGGCTCTTAGCTATTAGTCCATTAACCGTAACGGCTATCGGTACAATGTTTGCTAAGTCCGCGTCCAACATGCGTACAACCTCGTGTGCTAAGTCAAGATACTTGAATTTTTGGGTCGTGGGGCTTTTGGGACTGGGACCGCAGTCCCGGATTCCAACTTATTATTTTTGAGTAGTATTTTTGGACCACATATAAAATAAACAAAGTTGTGTAGGAATTAGTGGATGTGGGTTTGAAAACTTACCAGCAAACTCCCGTCCACTGCCTCGCGCACCTCATCGGCTAGGCGTCGTGTACAGTCGTCCTAAATCCAGCAAACTCACTTCACTTTGGTTTTCACAGGTGTTGGTTATTGTTATTGTGCGTGTCTTGTAGGGGTTGTAGTGGAAAATGACTGAAGGACCACTTCTATTAGAAGAAAAGTTTTTCTCGCGCGGAACACGTTATTTTACGAGTTGAGACGATTGGTACCAGTCGAAAAGTCACACGCGGAAGAGCGGCGCCACTGTCGCCCTTCGTAGACCAATCAGATTTCTCAGCGAGTAGGCGTTAAGCAAGCCGACAAATTAATCAAATCACATCCTTTTTATTACACACAAAGGCTTGAGTACTAGTTGTGGGGTGACACAAAGCTATCCAAAATTTCTAAGAATAAATGCAGTAGGTAAAGAGAACGGTATGTAACAAAAGTTATGTCTTGCGAAAGTACGGTCAACCAAACAATTTAGAAGTTATACAAATTAAAGTATTTTCATAAAATGTAAAATCATTCACCATCATCATTCTCTTGCTCCTATACAATATCAATTATTCTTATTTTTAAGAGTTTTTTTTGTAGGTATGTTTTGCACACACACACACACGTACACGTCATTCTATATTAGAACAAGTTTGGCAACCCTAGGCGTGGTGTTTATATTCTTTTTTCTATTAGCCTGTACTGTCCCACAGCTGGGCAAAGGTCTCCCCCAATTCCTTCCAAAGTCGTATGTCTATCTTTTTTTGACATTACGAAATCAAGCGAGATAGACATACGACTTTCCGAATCGAAAATCGAATCGAAGCGTTGTGAATAGCTATGCAGATCGTCTGCCCGCCACGTTTTTCTGGGCTGGCCTCGTCGGCGCCGTCCGTCTGCTATTTTTATATTCTTCTGTATACCTACTAAACAACGCTGTATTCGGATTAAGGGTATTGGCATAATACGAATGCAGCGTTGCTTAGCGTCTTAAATCAGATTTGAACAGTCAACGGCCCTTTTGAATCTCACATTTGCTTGACATTCTTTTGCACTCATTTGTTTCGCTTGGATGAAGACAATACTTACTTAGGTTAAGTAAATATAAACAGTGATTAGTGACAGTGTTTTACTTTCATGTACCTACACCTACATAGACGCTCATAGGCGCTCATTGTAGAATTCTCTCCAATGAGCGCCTCATTTTGTGAAGATACTTGTAACGTATGTGTAGGTAACAATATGTATATTTTGTTCCCAGATCATCACAATGCCGCCGCTGACGCTAGAAGGAGACACTCTCGGCGAAAAGCGCCGACACTTCAACAAGCTAGTCGAGGATGCGATTGCTAATAAAAACTATGAATTATGTGACATTAGTTACGATGACAGTGACATAGACAACCTTCTGAAAATAGAAATCGCCACTAGAAACAGAAATATAGACTATATCATCGAAGTAATGAAGTCTAACGACATGCTGTATGCGGCGACAGCTATCAAAAAGTCCACGTGGCTAGTCACCGAGCCGCAGTACGCAAACATCATCAATCCAGAGTACCTACACACACAACTATTACCTAGCATGAACACCAAAATATTCAACAAACTCCTGCTTCACATTAGACTCAATCTGAAAGACGAAAGTCGAGTCGAAGCATTTTATGAATACCTTAAAGAAACGGAGAAGTCTCACAAATGGTTGGAAAAGTGCTCCATTCCATTCATAGAAAATGTTATAAAAAACCAACGCCTCATACCACTGTCTTTATTTAAACGTTTATGCAGAAGATCTGCTCATTTTCTAACATTCTATACGCGGCTTGAATCAGAAAGCACATATGAAGCGAAAAAGGAAATTTTATTTTTATTAAAGTCTCACACGGCTGACGTAGCAAACATACTGGAAGACAAAAAACACTACTTTCCTGACTTGGGAAGAAAGAAAACAGAGATACTTATGAAAACGTGCCCGCAAAGAATATTAGACAATTTTGATGAGTACGCTGATAAAATCGACTTGTCTGTAGTAGCAAAATATTTGAAAAAGGAAGAAATAAAACCTTTCTTATTTAAACAAAAGAATAAGCGGGGCCAATATTTTTGCGAATTTAACAAATTAAAACATTTCGTTAAACACATGCCGGAAGAAGAAAAGTTTGAATTCATAAAGCAAACTTTTATCGACAGAACTGATCTAAGTTTTCTTCGTTCAGAAGACGAAATAGACGAATACAAAATGGACGTAGGGTTTTACTATTGGTATGAGTATATTCCATTTAATATTGCCTTGACAGAAATAAAAAAGCATATACTTGCAGAAAACTCACCCTCTGAACGATTTACCATGCTCTCAGTTTTGATCATTTGTGCAAGAAAAAACCCACAGCATATTAAAATATTGCTCCGCTTTTTTTTTGAACGACACATTAATGAACCATTCAAATTCAAAATTCAATTCGTCGATCATCTACTTTCAAAAGTGTCTGCTCATGAATTCGATGTTGAAACTTGGAACATTTTGGATCGGTTGTTCCACAGCATGGAAGTGTACGCCGAATCAGAAAACGACGTGCAAATGTGCCTCGAATCTATTGTTCTATATAATGTTTTGCACGACAAACCAGTGCCTGAAATCATTGAACAAAAATTTTCATTTAATACTTTTAAAGATAAACGGCGAACCCTGAATCAAGAACAAATTGACAAAATATTTGCATATCTCCTAAATTACCTTCTGACAAAAATACATAATAACAATATTTCAAATGAATCCGATTTCAATGAGACTTTAAATAACTTAGAGAATGTCTTGACTTTGCTTCGTGATTGGGGAAAAGATATCAGTAAGTACCCAAGCTTCCTTCAGAAAATTCAGGAACTAATTAAGATTAGACAAGAAAAAATGTGGGAAACAGATATTTCATGTTTGTTCAAAGTGAAGAAATCGTGGCGGAAGCACATGTTTGAGGAGTCGTTGTCACTGTGCCTGAGCGAGGAAGCGTGCCTGAACGCGCTGAAGCACAAGCCGCAGCTGCTGACGCGTCACGACAAACAAATAGACACGTTGCGAACTGACGACGCTGTCTCGCTGCGACGTCTGCTCGCCAAGCTGCGCGTCTACTGGCCGCACTCACTCGCCCAGCACTTCACCGACGCCTACTTACTACATCTGAACAAACCCACTGGACAAAAAGCTGTCTTTAAAGGTCTTTTCATGCTTCTTTCCCAAAATCAAATAATTGAAATGGCAAAATTACATGCTCCCGACAATTTTAAGATAAACTGGGGCGAAACTGACCAGGCCATAATTAGCATTCGTAAAAATGTCGCAAAACATTTACATGTTGCCAGGCCAGTAATTCCTTTAGAAATCGTATTATGGTATTCCAAAGGAGATTACTTACAATTTGCAGTACCATCGCTTTTCGCCATTATGTGCAAATTGAGTCAAGTTAATAGCCGTAACCATGTGTTGAAATTATTAGAAGCACCAGTCTCCTTACGGAAGTTAGGTCTCCATCTAGCGTTTTCAAAACTTGAACTCAGTGAACTAAAAACATTGATCTCAAATATTTGGAACACTACAACTAATTCTGTAATCAGGACTGTTATTTTTAAAAACACCTTCCGTTTTTTATGTAAGGTTAAAAATACAACCGTTGAAAAAGAACTATGGACATTATTAAGTTCCTTTATCGATAAATTATCTTCAAAGGCAAACAAACAAATACTTAAACGTTTAGGTAAAGTTGATAAAGTTCCCATTGGCGTGCAAGCAGAATATTACATGAAGAGTTACGCTTATTTAACGTCAGTCAATGATAGCGCCTTGTCCGAGCGTCTTCTGAGTAACTTAGTGGACTATGCACGTTGGAATCCAAACATAGTAGACTCATTTGACGACGATTTTGTTACTGATAAATTGTTGTCAAATGCAGGAACAAAATTTTGTTTGACAGACAGCGATTTCATAGAATTATTTGGGCGTTGTGTATTGTATGCTAAATGTGAGGAAAATCAGCTTCATAGATTTAGAACGGTAGTAGCTCCAGCAATGGAAGAAGCCTTTCTTTCGTGGCGTAAAGTTATTCAGTACGGGGAATACGTCGTTAGAAACAACTTCGATCAATTTATTCGATATTTTTTTAACAATTACAAAGAATTTACTTTGAGTAGAAGAACTACTCCCGTTAAATTGTTTACAGAGATCAAGATTAAAATGGAAAAGAATATGGAAATACAAGAAAAGTATGTCCTGTACACTAGTTGGAAACTAGTCACAGAATACGCTATATTAATGGAGCAACACATTTCTAAAATGGGAAATGCTTTGTGGACCGGTGAAGAGGAAAACATATGGAAAGAAATTCATGTTGCGATATATCCTGCCTTAGGTTCAAGAATTGTTCAGTGTTTGAAAGAAGACACTGAGCAATATCATCCTTCAATATGTTTGCTTTTCACTAGTGCATTAAATAAAATGATCGACGGCGTATTTTCTTACAATTCCGAGTTTAAACTAGAAATACTGAAACACATGCTTTGCGGTCATGATTTTATACCTAGTTATATAGTAGTTTCGCAGGCGACAGATAAAGGTTTTGGTCTTTCAGATTCAATGAAAAGGATTCGATTAGAAATAAGTGAAATAATTAAATCACATCCATCTCACGAAGTGCAATTGCATTATTACGATGATTTTAGACGGTGTGTCCTTGCCGAATGATTGGTTTGAATAAGTACACACCTAATGCAATCAATTTTGAACGCCTATCAAACGTGTAAGTAAGCGGACCCTTCACGAAGACGACAACCACGCATTCATCATCATTCTCTTTCCCTTATCCCAATTCATTTGGGGTCGGCGCAGCATTTCTTCTTCCATACTTCTCTATTACTCGTCATCTCATCAGACGTCTCCTTTCTTGCCATGTGCATCGTCCATTGTTCCTCGATCTGGCAGAAACCCAAACTGATTTTGGGTAATCTCACTCTACTCCCGCAATCTTTTCTCTATTACTTTCTCCCATACTTTCATACTATATACACGAGCTTTATCCCTCGATGGTTGTTGCAGTCCTGCATATGACCTTTTTTCTCGAATATGGGCACTTGCGAACTATTGCACCATTCTTGTGGATTCGCTTTTTCACACAACAACTTATTGAAGAACAAAGTCAGCCACATACATCCTTCTTCATTTAAACACTTCCATACTCCTACTGGTATTTCACCAAGGCCCATGGCCTTTCCATTTTTCATACTTTAAACTGCCTTCCTCACTTCATCCATGGTACTTTCCCCCACTAAACCCATATTCATTTGTACCTCTTTAAACACACCACTCCATTTATTCTCTCCATTTATTAGCTTTTCAAGATTAACCTTCCATCTCCCTTATTTTTCATCATCTCTAGACAAAACCTTACCAGTGCCATGTTTCATACACTTTATATGATTTATATATCTCCTCCTCCTTTCTCTTGCTTTTGTAACCCGGTAGAGCTCCTTCTGGCCTCTAGGACTATCAGTGAGTCATTTAACTTCTCCTGCGCCTTAGCCCTTGAAACTGCTCCCGCCTTATTTGCATTTCGTTTCCATTCTTTATGAGTCTTCTTTCAAACTGTCACCACAGAAAAAGGAATGTAATGACGGGGTAAGCTAATGGCTTCGTTAGGAGTCTTTTTACACCCATCCATAGGTACTTACCATATAAAATAGAATAGTGCAAATTATAAGTAATTGTAGGACCGTCCGACTGTTTATTGTCCATCGTTCAAGAGATACTTTTGCTGTACACTTTAGTTTATAAAAATAATTGTATGTGTTTACCTATTCATTTACTTTTCTTTTGAAAATATATATATAGACTTACCTATTTTTTGCTGTTTTATTCAAAACTAGCTGACCCGCGCAACTTCGTCTGCGATATATAAGAGAGACAGGAATTTAATTAAGTAACCACGTTTCCGAACAAATTATGCTCGAATTTAATTAAATAACCACGTTTCCGAACAAACAATGCTCTTTCAATATAGTCTATGGCTGTGAATGACATTGACATTCGTTACGCGCGTTTTTTTAAATATGCTAAATTAAATGTATATTTTTCAATATTTCTGAGAGATTTTCTTAATATTTTTTTCCGTAAGAACCTTCTCCTAATAATAACAAATACAACAAAAAAAGAATTAGTGAAATCGGTACAGCCATTCACGCGTGATGCCGTGACCAAGGAAAACGGGTTTCATTTTTATATAAATAGACTATCCTGCATGCGTTGCGATGCTACGTAAATATATCGATTTTTTGGGCCAAGAACCTTGGCGTACGCAGAAGAACCCACGAGTTTCATCAGAATCGTATCAATGTAAATATAATTTAGGAACGCATGGAGAACAAACCTTTATTTTTATTTATGGAGATGATGAGTAACTCGCGCTTATAATTTTCCCACAGTGGTCCAAAGTTTACTCAAGCTTGATACATCCGTTTCGTTCGGAGTTTCAGAATATTATCCTCTCATATAGAGGAGGCCTGTGTGTGTCTCAGCAGTGGGAACATTAATAGGATGATGAAGATGATCCCGTCCGATCCGAATAAACCGAAATAAGAAATCCGAATAAACAAAAAACGAAACACATTATCCGATTCATCCGCCAGGAATGCCAGGATGTTAGTGATGTTTTGGCTTATTTTATCACCTTATTTTTTGTGGTTAAAATACTCAGTAAGTATACCTACCTTTTGGCGCGTGGACAAAATGGGTACTAAAACTGCTTTCTCATTATTTCAACAAAAACCTATCTACTGCCTACCTACTGTCTACCTACTGCCTAACTACTGCCAACCTACTGCCTAGCTATTGCCAACCTACTGTCTACCTACTGCCTACCTATCCTACCTTCAGGAACAAATTCAAAATGGTAACAAAAAGTTAAAACCATTGTCATAGATTTTTTGTTTTAAACAAAATTTTCTTTCATATGAACCTTCCGACAATGAGGGATTTTCTTTTTGAACTCTTCCATAAGCGCTGGATAGATGGCGCTGAACTTTGTAAGTTACTGCAAGGAACGGAACGTCACATCATTTCACTTGGATGTAATCTTCGATCAATAATAGTACTAGATTAAGGATCAGGAACAAAAATATGTCGCTGAAGTGGCCACGTTTGCACACACGTAAACATCTACGTTTTCTTAGAAAAAAGTTTAATAAGATTAACAACTACAGCTTATTATAAACCTTAATGCCTGCACATAAAGTTTAATAACCATTGCAAAATGTATTTATTTAAGTCCTTCCATCGGAGAAAGGTTAAAAGGAATAAATTTAAAATGTCGCTTGAAAATAAAACGTCATTAGTACAAAACTATTTATTCTAAAATAAAACTTGTCTAAATTATAAGGTTAAAACACTTTGTATACAATTTCATGCTTATTCTATTGTGGAACTAGACGTAGTTCTTGGTGTTATATTTCAAAGCTCAGAACACAGAAAGTATTGAAAGACGTAGAGTTGCAGAATTATATTTTTTTAGGTTTGTTTTGTATGGTGGTAAATATTTTTGACCGATTCAAAAAAGTAGTAGAGACTATTTTACATTGCCACTATTACATCTTAAAATTACCTATTTAATTAAATAGTTTCATCTGATAAAGATTTTTACAAAACCTGATTAGAAAAATCTTTAGTCAATTATCTTCTAATGGCCCGTGAATCTAAAAAAAGTAATTTTAAATATCTTAAAACGTAATCTTACACCAACAAAATTTTAATACTTTATAATAATTACGTGCAATTTGGGAACCGCTGTTTTTAATAATCTAAGCCTTTGCGTGTTTTCAGTAATGTCGAATCTGTCAAAATGAATCGAACATATTCTCGAATTTTTAGAAGGGTTGTATATTTCTTCTCCTCTTTCTTTCGCGACAATAGCTACCCATTCTGCACAGCGAAATGGGTCACTAGGAAATCTACAAACAAAAATAACATCATAAAATAACAACACTACTCCATGCATTCCCTGTTCAAAAACAGTCAATGTTTGATACAATAGTTGGTGCGTTGTAGCAAACATTGGCCAAACAATTATATTATTAGATAATTGAATTATACTATTTAATTCTGTTTTTATTTTATGAAAAACACTTAATGATATATACAAACCAACAAAAAAATATTCCTTCCAAAACCTTGGTGTTACGGTGGTTATTTACACAGTTTTTGAACGCGCACTGCGGAACTTCGACGTCTTAATGTTGGCTATGATTGGACCATACTAATTTGAAATTAGACCACAAAAGTATTTGTGGTCTTATTTTTCGAGCCGTTTTTGAAGCGCTTATCGGGAATCTAGTACTATTATTGATCGAAGGATGTAATGGTTATATTCGGAAGCGAAAGTGCAAGAAACTTATATACTAACCGAAAGTGTCAGTCAACGAGCGGATGTGACGTGACGCAATGTTTTTTCCAAGTGTTTTGGCTTTGGTACCTAGTAACGTAGTCAGTTCAACGCCATCTACAGAGTTTTTGAAAACTATGTTTTTTTTAATACTCAAAAAGAAAACCTCTAATTACGAACACAACAAAAAAGAATTAGCGAAATCGGTCCAGCCGTTCACGCGTGATGCGATTATTTTTTATAAAAAAAAAGATAGATAGTCCAGTTAAACAGACCTCGATGACCTGAGAAAAAAGAAGCCACACAAAAAAAAAATGTCGCAACTGTAACTGTTTTTTTATTTATTTATTTATCAGGAACACTTTAAATTGTGTTTAATACATTACATGGGTACATCATAATTATTAATATTAATATAAATTCTAAAATGACATGCAACAATATAAAACATATAGCAATAATTAAAAACAAAACACACAGGATTAAAAATACATGATTAGGTACCAAAAACAATAACAGTAATTAGCATTATTTTTTTAAATAGAAAATTGGATTTATTTATATTACAGCTCGTCCACTGAGTACAAAGATCTATCCAACAGAAATGCTTTTATAACGCGTTATAACCAGTTACGTTATTCGTTTTGGTATGTGTTCTCTGTATTCTTCAACATGCATGATTCACTTATTAGAACATGATTTTACAACGGAGTCAATAAGAATTAAAATTCAGTAACAGAAACTCACTGCATAGACTTTTCTGAAGCTTTCACAACTTCGCGAAATATCTACCTACTTAGGAAATCTTTGAACATTGCCCACACCGACTTTTCCTGACTTATAATTTGATTGTGTTGCACAATATTACACCTATTTAAGACACTCGGTAGTGTGAGGAAACTTGAATCCAGTTCTGTGCGGCGTCTCTTTGGGGAAGCATCGACACGGCGGAGGTAAGTTAATATACGATAACTTTTTGTAATTATTGTGTTTACATGACAATAAGGCACTGCGCTCAGTGGGAAACGGTTCGACAAGGCCATCGCATCGGTATCTACTGTAGGTAGGTCGCTGTTATTGTTTCATGATTCAGCCAAAAAGTAATATTAGGCAAAGTATACACGTGTGTACATTTTTAGAACGAATCATCTAAATTGATTAAAACGAAAGAATCTTAACGTTTTGGGTTAGTAATTTTGGTATTCATTGAGCATAAGTATGTAGGTGTTTATTTGTTGTAGTGTAGTTTAATTACGTATTAAGTCATCGTCTGGTATTCTTTAATCGACAGTCGTTACATGCTATGTAAAAAACTAATATTCAGCTGCATCCCGTTAAACTGGAAGCCGACTCCAACAAAGTTAGGAAAAGGCAAAGACTGTCATTATTATTCCACTAGTATTGTATTACGTAACATAACATAACGCCTGTAATCCCAGAAGCGCTAAGCAGAAGTGTACCACAATTTGTCAGTTACTTTTAGTCCCAATGTAAAATAGGTGGCGAGCCTTTTGCAATGAAAGGGGCACAAAATCAGACTCCGCGTCGATTACTGAGAAATTCTTGATGGAAGACCCAATAACTCTGTGCCGAATCTGGAAATCGAACCTAAGTTCTCATACTTATAAGGGCTACATCCCGTTTGGTAACTTTCCCGCTTCGCCAACTAAACAAAATACCATCACAAAAGTGCCGTTTCGTACTACTTTCGGGCTACTTATCAGCTGTTATCATAAAATCAGTCCGGACCAAGTTATATCAGTTTCCCTATCAGGTTGGAATATCCGTAACCATGACGTCATTTGCAGTTTTTATATATAATTGGACTTGATGGCTTCGGGATGGATTGACTTGGCCCTGCCTAGTCCTTCGGGGATTACAGGGTGATGTTAGGGGGCGTCCAATAGGTAATTACGTTTAGAGTTTATGAACTAATGACGTTTAGAGTGGGGAGTGCGTCGAGCCGAATCGCACTCAATCTCACGATGGAGAGAGGTCTCTGCAAATATCAGGTTCTTTAGGTAGATTTCGTCACAAAAAAACTACGTATTGGTCTTGCACCTTTTTTTTTTTCGGATGGGACATCATCAAATGACTCCTCCCGCTCTGGGCGGAGCAGGAGGGAGGGAGTGTCAGACTTTTACTGACTAAAACCCATCCATGTTTCTTCATCGCCCATTTTGTTCCGGGGCCACGGTATCTCTTTGTAATGTATACAAAAACTTGAAAAATTAAATACTTAAACCTTCCTCGAGAACCATCATCAGTAATTTTCATGATGTTTTCACCAATGGAACATCCATTAACCGTAACGACTATCGGTACAATGATTGCAGAGTCCACGTCCCACATGCCGACAACCTCGTGTGCTAAGTCAAGATACTTGAATTTCTGGGTCGTGGGGACTCCACCTTATTATTTTTAAGTAGTATTTTTGGACCACATATAAAATAAACAAAGTTATGTCTTGCGAAAGTACGGTCAACCAAACAATTAAAAAGTTATACAAATAAAAGTATTTTTATAAAACTAAATAAATAGTAAAAAATACTCATTCATCATCATCATTCTCTTGCTCCTATACAATATCAATGATTCTTATTTTCAAGAAAGTTTTTTTTGTAGGCAAGTTTTGCTTAACATCGCGTTACGTCATTCTATATTAGAGCAAGGTTACGTTAGCAACCCTAGGCGTAGAGTTTATATTCTTTTTTTCTATTAGCCTGTACTGTCCCACAGCTGGGCAAAGGTCTCCCCCAATTCCTTCCAAGAGCTCTTTTCCTGTACCTCCTCGAACCAGCCCTCGTGGTACGCGTCCAGATCGTCTAGCCACCTTTTTCTGGACTGGCCTGGTCGGCGCCGTCCGTCTGCTTTTTTATATTCTTCTGTATACCTACTAAACAACTCTGTATTCTGATTTAGGCTATTGGGATAATACGAATGCAGCGTTGCGTAGCGTCTTAAATCAGATTTGAACAGACGATAGCCCTTTTGAATCTCACATTTGCTTCACAATCTTTTGCACTCATTTTTTTCGATGCCAATAAAGACAATACTTCTATTAGATTAAGTAAATAATATAAACAGTGATAAACATGAAAGTAAAACATAGAACACCGATTCTCTCCAATGAGCGCCTCATTTTGTGAAGATACTTGTAGCGTATGTAGGTAACAATATGTATATTTCGTTTCCAGATCATCACAATGCCGCCGCTGACGCTAGAAGGAGACACTCTCGGCGAAAAGCGCCGACACTTCAACAAACTAGTCGAGGATGCGATTGCTAATGAAAACTATGAACTAAGTGACATTAGTTACGATGACAGTGACATAGACAACCTTCTGAAAATAGAAATCGCCAGCAGAAACAGAAATATAGACTATATCATCGAAGTAATGAAGTGTGACGACATGCTGTATGCGGCGACAGCGATCAAAAGGTCCACGTGGCTAGTCACCGAGCCACAGTACGCAAACATCATCAATCCAGAGTACCTACACACACAACTATTACCTAGCATGAACACCAAAATATTCAACAAACTCCTGCTTCACATTAGACTCAATCTGAAAGACGAAAGTCAAGTCGAAGCATTTTATGAATACCTTAAAGAAACGGAGAGGTCCCACAAATGGTTGGAAAAGTGCTCCATGCCATTCATAGAAAATGTTATAAAAAACCAACGCCTCATACCACTGTCTTTATTTAAACGTTTATGTAGAAGATCTGCTCATTTTCTAACATTCTATACGCGGCTTGAATCAGAAAGCACATATGAAGCGAAAAAGGAAATTTTATTTTTATTAAAGTCTCACACGGCTGACGTAGCAAAATTACTGGAAGACAAAAAACACTACTTTCCTGACTTGGGAAGAAAGAAAACAGAGATACTTATGAAAACGTGCCCGCAAAGAATATTAGACAATTTTGATGAGTACGCTGATAAAATCGACTTGTCTGTAGTAGCAAAATATTTGAAAAAGGAAGAAATAAAACCTTTCTTATTTAAACAAAAGAATAAGCGGGGCCAATATTTTTGCGAATTTAACAAATTGAAACATTTCGTTAAAAACATGCCGGAAGAAGAAAAGTTTGAATTCATAAAGCAAACTTTTATCGACAGAACTGATCTAAGTTTTCTTCGTTCAGAAGACGAAATAGACGAATACAAAATGGACGTAGGGTTTTACTATTGGTATGAGTATATTCCATTTAATATTGCCTTGACAGAAATAAAAAAGCATATACTTGCAGAAAACTCACCCTCTGAACGATTTACCATGCTCTCAGTTTTGATCATTTGTGCAAGAAAAAACCCACAGCATATTAAAATATTACTCCGTTTTTTTTTTGAACGACACATTAATGAACCATTCAAATTCAAAATTCAATTCGTCGATCATCTTCTTTCAAAAGTATCTGCTCATGAATTTGATGTTGAAACTTGGAACATTTTGGATCAGTTGTTCCACAGCATGGAAGTGTACGCCGAATCAGAAAACGACGTGCAAATGTGCCTCGAATCTATTGTTCTGTATAATGTTTTGCACGACAAACCAGTGCCTGAAATCATTGAACAAAAATTTTCATTTAATACTTTTAAAGATAAACGGCGAACCCTGAATCAAGAACAAATTGACAAAATATTTGCATATCTCCTAAATTACCTTCTGACAAAAATACATAATAACAATATTTCAAATGAATCCGATTTCAATGAGACTTTAAATAACTTAGAGAATGTCTTGACTTTGCTTCGTGATTGGGGAAAAGATATCAGTAAGTACCCAAGCTTCCTTCAGAAAATTCAGGAACTAATTAAGATTAGACAAGAAAAAATGTGGGAAACAGATATTTCATGTTTGTTCAAAGTGAAGAAATCGTGGCGGAAGCACATGTTTGAGGAGTCGTTGTCACTGTGCCTGAGCGAGGAAGCGTGCCTGAACGCGCTGAAGCACAAGCCGCAGCTGCTGACGCGTCACGACAAACAAATAGACACGTTGCGAACTGACGACGCTGTCTCGCTGCGACGTCTGCTCGCCAAGCTGCGCGTCTACTGGCCGCACTCACTCGCCCAGCACTTCACCGACGCCTACTTACTACATCTGAACAAACCCACTGGACAAAAAGCTGTCTTTAAAGGTCTTTTCATGCTTCTTTCCCAAAATCAAATAATTGAAATGGCAAAATTACATGCTCCCGACAATTTTAAGATAAACTGGGGCGAAACTGACCAGGCCATAATTAGCATTCGTAAAAATGTCGCAAAACATTTACATGTTGCCAGGCCAGTAATTCCTTTAGAAATCGTATTATGGTATTCCAAAGGAGATTACTTACAATTTGCAGTACCATCGCTTTTCGCCATTATGTGCAAATTGAGTCAAGTTAATAGCCGTAACCATGTGTTGAAATTATTAGAAGCACCAGTCTCCTTACGGAAGTTAGGTCTCCATCTAGCGTTTTCAAAACTTGAACTCAGTGAACTAAAAACATTGATCTCAAATATTTGGAACACTACAACTAATTCTGTAATCAGGACTGTTATTTTTAAAAACACCTTCCGTTTTTTATGTAAGGTTAAAAATACAACCGTTGAAAAAGAACTATGGACATTATTAAGTTCCTTTATCGATAAATTATCTTCAAAGGCAAACAAACAAATACTTAAACGTTTAGGTAAAGTTGATAAAGTTCCCATTGGCGTGCAAGCAGAATATTACATGAAGAGTTACGCTTATTTAACGTCAGTCAATGATAGCGCCTTGTCCGAGCGTCTTCTGAGTAACTTAGTGGACTATGCACGTTGGAATCCAAACATAGTAGACTCATTTGACGACGATTTTGTTACTGATAAATTGTTGTCAAATGCAGGAACAAAATTTTGTTTGACAGACAGCGATTTCATAGAATTATTTGGGCGTTGTGTATTGTATGCTAAATGTGAGGAAAATCAGCTTCATAGATTTAGAACGGTAGTAGCTCCAGCAATGGAAGAAGCCTTTCTTTCGTGGCGTAAAGTTATTCAGTACGGGGAATACGTCGTTAGAAACAACTTCGATCAATTTATTCGATATTTTTTTAACAATTACAAAGAATTTACTTTGAGTAGAAGAACTACTCCCGTTAAATTGTTTACAGAGATCAAGATTAAAATGGAAAAGAATATGGAAATACAAGAAAAGTATGTCCTGTACACTAGTTGGAAACTAGTCACAGAATACGCTATATTAATGGAGCAACACATTTCTAAAATGGGAAATGCTTTGTGGACCGGTGAAGAGGAAAACATATGGAAAGAAATTCATGTTGCGATATATCCTGCCTTAGGTTCAAGAATTGTTCAGTGTTTGAAAGAAGACACTGAGCAATATCATCCTTCAATATGTTTGCTTTTCACTAGTGCATTAAATAAAATGATCGACGGCGTATTTTCTTACAATTCCGAGTTTAAACTAGAAATACTGAAACACATGCTTTGCGGTCATGATTTTATACCTAGTTATATAGTAGTTTCGCAGGCGACAGATAAAGGTTTTGGTCTTTCAGATTCAATGAAAAGGATTCGATTAGAAATAAGTGAAATAATTAAATCACATCCATCTCACGAAGTGCAATTGCATTATTACGATGATTTTAGACGGTGTGTCCTTGCCGAATGATTGGTTTGAATAAGTACACACCTAATGCAATCAATTTTGAACGCCTATCAAACGTGTAAGTAAGCGGACCCTTCACGAAGACGACAACCACGCATTCATCATCATTCTCTTTCCCTTATCCCAATTCATTTGGGGTCGGCGCAGCATTTCTTCTTCCATACTTCTCTATTACTCGTCATCTCATCAGACGTCTCCTTTCTTGCCATGTGCATCGTCCATTGTTCCTCGATCTGGCAGAAACCCAAACTGATTTTGGGTAATCTCACTCTACTCCCGCAATCTTTTCTCTATTACTTTCTCCCATACTTTCATACTATATACACGAGCTTTATCCCTCGATGGTTGTTGCAGTCCTGCATATGACCTTTTTTCTCGAATATGGGCACTTGCGAACTATTGCACCATTCTTGTGGATTCGCTTTTTCACACAACAACTTATTGAAGAACAAAGTCAGCCACATACATCCTTCTTCATTTAAACACTTCCATACTCCTACTGGTATTTCACCAAGGCCCATGGCCTTTCCATTTTTCATACTTTAAACTGCCTTCCTCACTTCATCCATGGTACTTTCCCCCACTAAACCCATATTCATTTGTACCTCTTTAAACACACCACTCCATTTATTCTCTCCATTTATTAGCTTTTCAAGATTAACCTTCCATCTCCCTTATTTTTCATCATCTCTAGACAAAACCTTACCAGTGCCATGTTTCATACACTTTATATGATTTATATATCTCCTCCTCCTTTCTCTTGCTTTTGTAACCCGGTAGAGCTCCTTCTGGCCTCTAGGACTATCAGTGAGTCATTTAACTTCTCCTGCGCCTTAGCCCTTGAAACTGCTCCCGCCTTATTTGCATTTCGTTTCCATTCTTTATGAGTCTTCTTTCAAACTGTCACCACAGAAAAAGGAATGTAATGACGGGGTAAGCTAATGGCTTCGTTAGGAGTCTTTTTACACCCATCCATAGGTACTTACCATATAAAATAGAATAGTGCAAATTATAAGTAATTGTAGGACCGTCCGACTGTTTATTGTCCATCGTTCAAGAGATACTTTTGCTGTACACTTTAGTTTATAAAAATAATTGTATGTGTTTACCTATTCATTTACTTTTCTTTTGAAAATATATATATAGACTTACCTATTTTTTGCTGTTTTATTCAAAACTAGCTGACCCGCGCAACTTCGTCTGCGATATATAAGAGAGACAGGAATTTAATTAAGTAACCACGTTTCCGAACAAATTATGCTCGAATTTAATTAAATAACCACGTTTCCGAACAAACAATGCTCTTTCAATATAGTCTATGGCTGTGAATGACATTGACATTCGTTACGCGCGTTTTTTTAAATATGCTAAATTAAATGTATATTTTTCAATATTTCTGAGAGATTTTCTTAATATTTTTTTCCGTAAGAACCTTCTCCTAATAATAACAAATACAACAAAAAAAGAATTAGTGAAATCGGTACAGCCATTCACGCGTGATGCCGTGACCAAGGAAAACGGGTTTCATTTTTATATAAATAGACTATCCTGCATGCGTTGCGATGCTACGTAAATATATCGATTTTTTGGGCCAAGAACCTTGGCGTACGCAGAAGAACCCACGAGTTTCATCAGAATCGTATCAATGTAAATATAATTTAGGAACGCATGGAGAACAAACCTTTATTTTTATTTATGGAGATGATGAGTAACTCGCGCTTATAATTTTCCCACAGTGGTCCAAAGTTTACTCAAGCTTGATACATCCGTTTCGTTCGGAGTTTCAGAATATTATCCTCTCATATAGAGGAGGCCTGTGTGTGTCTCAGCAGTGGGAACATTAATAGGATGATGAAGATGATCCCGTCCGATCCGAATAAACCGAAATAAGAAATCCGAATAAACAAAAAACGAAACACATTATCCGATTCATCCGCCAGGAATGCCAGGATGTTAGTGATGTTTTGGCTTATTTTATCACCTTATTTTTTGTGGTTAAAATACTCAGTAAGTATACCTACCTTTTGGCGCGTGGACAAAATGGGTACTAAAACTGCTTTCTCATTATTTCAACAAAAACCTATCTACTGCCTACCTACTGTCTACCTACTGCCTAACTACTGCCAACCTACTGCCTAGCTATTGCCAACCTACTGTCTACCTACTGCCTACCTATCCTACCTTCAGGAACAAATTCAAAATGGTAACAAAAAGTTAAAACCATTGTCATAGATTTTTTGTTTTAAACAAAATTTTCTTTCATATGAACCTTCCGACAATGAGGGATTTTCTTTTTGAACTCTTCCATAAGCGCTGGATAGATGGCGCTGAACTTTGTAAGTTACTGCAAGGAACGGAACGTCACATCATTTCACTTGGATGTAATCTTCGATCAATAATAGTACTAGATTAAGGATCAGGAACAAAAATATGTCGCTGAAGTGGCCACGTTTGCACACACGTAAACATCTACGTTTTCTTAGAAAAAAGTTTAATAAGATTAACAACTACAGCTTATTATAAACCTTAATGCCTGCACATAAAGTTTAATAACCATTGCAAAATGTATTTATTTAAGTCCTTCCATCGGAGAAAGGTTAAAAGGAATAAATTTAAAATGTCGCTTGAAAATAAAACGTCATTAGTACAAAACTATTTATTCTAAAATAAAACTTGTCTAAATTATAAGGTTAAAACACTTTGTATACAATTTCATGCTTATTCTATTGTGGAACTAGACGTAGTTCTTGGTGTTATATTTCAAAGCTCAGAACACAGAAAGTATTGAAAGACGTAGAGTTGCAGAATTATATTTTTTTAGGTTTGTTTTGTATGGTGGTAAATATTTTTGACCGATTCAAAAAAGTAGTAGAGACTATTTTACATTGCCACTATTACATCTTAAAATTACCTATTTAATTAAATAGTTTCATCTGATAAAGATTTTTACAAAACCTGAT
Source organism: Xestia rhomboidea (assembly GCA_963853795.1). Taxonomy (NCBI): domain Eukaryota; kingdom Metazoa; phylum Arthropoda; class Insecta; order Lepidoptera; family Noctuidae; genus Xestia; species Xestia rhomboidea. The sequence continues at coordinate 7,897,516 of OY970776.1, read as the reverse complement.
TAGAAAAATCTTTAGTCAATTATCTTCTAATGGCCCGTGAATCTAAAAAAAGTAATTTTAAATATCTTAAAACGTAATCTTACACCAACAAAATTTTAATACTTTATAATAATTACGTGCAATTTGGGAACCGCTGTTTTTAATAATCTAAGCCTTTGCGTGTTTTCAGTAATGTCGAATCTGTCAAAATGAATCGAACATATTCTCGAATTTTTAGAAGGGTTGTATATTTCTTCTCCTCTTTCTTTCGCGACAATAGCTACCCATTCTGCACAGCGAAATGGGTCACTAGGAAATCTACAAACAAAAATAACATCATAAAATAACAACACTACTCCATGCATTCCCTGTTCAAAAACAGTCAATGTTTGATACAATAGTTGGTGCGTTGTAGCAAACATTGGCCAAACAATTATATTATTAGATAATTGAATTATACTATTTAATTCTGTTTTTATTTTATGAAAAACACTTAATGATATATACAAACCAACAAAAAAATATTCCTTCCAAAACCTTGGTGTTACGGTGGTTATTTACACAGTTTTTGAACGCGCACTGCGGAACTTCGACGTCTTAATGTTGGCTATGATTGGACCATACTAATTTGAAATTAGACCACAAAAGTATTTGTGGTCTTATTTTTCGAGCCGTTTTTGAAGCGCTTATCGGGAATCTAGTACTATTATTGATCGAAGGATGTAATGGTTATATTCGGAAGCGAAAGTGCAAGAAACTTATATACTAACCGAAAGTGTCAGTCAACGAGCGGATGTGACGTGACGCAATGTTTTTTCCAAGTGTTTTGGCTTTGGTACCTAGTAACGTAGTCAGTTCAACGCCATCTACAGAGTTTTTGAAAACTATGTTTTTTTTAATACTCAAAAAGAAAACCTCTAATTACGAACACAACAAAAAAGAATTAGCGAAATCGGTCCAGCCGTTCACGCGTGATGCGATTATTTTTTATAAAAAAAAAGATAGATAGTCCAGTTAAACAGACCTCGATGACCTGAGAAAAAAGAAGCCACACAAAAAAAAAATGTCGCAACTGTAACTGTTTTTTTATTTATTTATTTATCAGGAACACTTTAAATTGTGTTTAATACATTACATGGGTACATCATAATTATTAATATTAATATAAATTCTAAAATGACATGCAACAATATAAAACATATAGCAATAATTAAAAACAAAACACACAGGATTAAAAATACATGATTAGGTACCAAAAACAATAACAGTAATTAGCATTATTTTTTTAAATAGAAAATTGGATTTATTTATATTACAGCTCGTCCACTGAGTACAAAGATCTATCCAACAGAAATGCTTTTATAACGCGTTATAACCAGTTACGTTATTCGTTTTGGTATGTGTTCTCTGTATTCTTCAACATGCATGATTCACTTATTAGAACATGATTTTACAACGGAGTCAATAAGAATTAAAATTCAGTAACAGAAACTCACTGCATAGACTTTTCTGAAGCTTTCACAACTTCGCGAAATATCTACCTACTTAGGAAATCTTTGAACATTGCCCACACCGACTTTTCCTGACTTATAATTTGATTGTGTTGCACAATATTACACCTATTTAAGACACTCGGTAGTGTGAGGAAACTTGAATCCAGTTCTGTGCGGCGTCTCTTTGGGGAAGCATCGACACGGCGGAGGTAAGTTAATATACGATAACTTTTTGTAATTATTGTGTTTACATGACAATAAGGCACTGCGCTCAGTGGGAAACGGTTCGACAAGGCCATCGCATCGGTATCTACTGTAGGTAGGTCGCTGTTATTGTTTCATGATTCAGCCAAAAAGTAATATTAGGCAAAGTATACACGTGTGTACATTTTTAGAACGAATCATCTAAATTGATTAAAACGAAAGAATCTTAACGTTTTGGGTTAGTAATTTTGGTATTCATTGAGCATAAGTATGTAGGTGTTTATTTGTTGTAGTGTAGTTTAATTACGTATTAAGTCATCGTCTGGTATTCTTTAATCGACAGTCGTTACATGCTATGTAAAAAACTAATATTCAGCTGCATCCCGTTAAACTGGAAGCCGACTCCAACAAAGTTAGGAAAAGGCAAAGACTGTCATTATTATTCCACTAGTATTGTATTACGTAACATAACATAACGCCTGTAATCCCAGAAGCGCTAAGCAGAAGTGTACCACAATTTGTCAGTTACTTTTAGTCCCAATGTAAAATAGGTGGCGAGCCTTTTGCAATGAAAGGGGCACAAAATCAGACTCCGCGTCGATTACTGAGAAATTCTTGATGGAAGACCCAATAACTCTGTGCCGAATCTGGAAATCGAACCTAAGTTCTCATACTTATAAGGGCTACATCCCGTTTGGTAACTTTCCCGCTTCGCCAACTAAACAAAATACCATCACAAAAGTGCCGTTTCGTACTACTTTCGGGCTACTTATCAGCTGTTATCATAAAATCAGTCCGGACCAAGTTATATCAGTTTCCCTATCAGGTTGGAATATCCGTAACCATGACGTCATTTGCAGTTTTTATATATAATTGGACTTGATGGCTTCGGGATGGATTGACTTGGCCCTGCCTAGTCCTTCGGGGATTACAGGGTGATGTTAGGGGGCGTCCAATAGGTAATTACGTTTAGAGTTTATGAACTAATGACGTTTAGAGTGGGGAGTGCGTCGAGCCGAATCGCACTCAATCTCACGATGGAGAGAGGTCTCTGCAAATATCAGGTTCTTTAGGTAGATTTCGTCACAAAAAAACTACGTATTGGTCTTGCACCTTTTTTTTTTTCGGATGGGACATCATCAAATGACTCCTCCCGCTCTGGGCGGAGCAGGAGGGAGGGAGTGTCAGACTTTTACTGACTAAAACCCATCCATGTTTCTTCATCGCCCATTTTGTTCCGGGGCCACGGTATCTCTTTGTAATGTATACAAAAACTTGAAAAATTAAATACTTAAACCTTCCTCGAGAACCATCATCAGTAATTTTCATGATGTTTTCACCAATGGAACATCCATTAACCGTAACGACTATCGGTACAATGATTGCAGAGTCCACGTCCCACATGCCGACAACCTCGTGTGCTAAGTCAAGATACTTGAATTTCTGGGTCGTGGGGACTCCACCTTATTATTTTTAAGTAGTATTTTTGGACCACATATAAAATAAACAAAGTTATGTCTTGCGAAAGTACGGTCAACCAAACAATTAAAAAGTTATACAAATAAAAGTATTTTTATAAAACTAAATAAATAGTAAAAAATACTCATTCATCATCATCATTCTCTTGCTCCTATACAATATCAATGATTCTTATTTTCAAGAAAGTTTTTTTTTGTAGGCAAGTTTTGCTTAATATCGCGTTACGTCATTCTATATTAGAGCAAGGTTACGTTAGCAACCCTAGGCGTAGAGTTTATATTCTTTTTTTCTATTAGCCTGTACTGTCCCACAGCTGGGCAAAGGTCTCCCCCAATTCCTTCCAAGAGCTCTTTTCCTGTACCTCCTCGAACCAGCCCTCGTGGTACGCGTCCAGATCGTCTAGCCACCTTTTTCTGGACTGGCCTGGTCGGCGCCGTCCGTCTGCTTTTTTATATTCTTCTGTATACCTACTAAACAACTCTGTATTCTGATTTAGGCTATTGGGATAATACGAATGCAGCGTTGCGTAGCGTCTTAAATCAGATTTGAACAGACGATAGCCCTTTTGAATCTCACATTTGCTTCACAATCTTTTGCACTCATTTTTTTCGATGCCAATAAAGACAATACTTCTATTAGATTAAGTAAATAATATAAACAGTGATAAACATGAAAGTAAAACATAGAACACCGATTCTCTCCAATGAGCGCCTCATTTTGTGAAGATACTTGTAGCGTATGTAGGTAACAATATGTATATTTCGTTTCCAGATCATCACAATGCCGCCGCTGACGCTAGAAGGAGACACTCTCGGCGAAAAGCGCCGACACTTCAACAAACTAGTCGAGGATGCGATTGCTAATGAAAACTATGAACTAAGTGACATTAGTTACGATGACAGTGACATAGACAACCTTCTGAAAATAGAAATCGCCAGCAGAAACAGAAATGTAGACTATATCATCGAAGTAATGAAGTGTGACGACATGCTGTATGCGGCGACAGCGATCAAAAGGTCCACGTGGCTAGTCACCGAGCCACAGTACGCAAACATCATCAATCCAGAGTACCTACACACACAACTATTACCTAGCATGAACACCAAAATATTCAACAAACTCCTGCTTCACATTAGACTCAATCTGAAAGACGAAAGTCAAGTCGAAGCATTTTATGAATACCTTAAAGAAACGGAGAGGTCCCACAAATGGTTGGAAAAGTGCTCCATGCCATTCATAGAAAATGTTATAAAAAACCAACGCCTCATACCACTGTCTTTATTTAAACGTTTATGTAGAAGATCTGCTCATTTTCTAACATTCTATACGCGGCTTGAATCAGAAAGCACATATGAAGCGAAAAAGGAAATTTTATTTTTATTAAAGTCTCACACGGCTGACGTAGCAAAATTACTGGAAGACAAAAAACACTACTTTCCTGACTTGGGAAGAAAGAAAACAGAGATACTTATGAAAACGTGCCCGCAAAGAATATTAGACAATTTTGATGAGTACGCTGATAAAATCGACTTGTCTGTAGTAGCAAAATATTTGAAAAAGGAAGAAATAAAACCTTTCTTATTTAAACAAAAGAATAAGCGGGGCCAATATTTTTGCGAATTTAACAAATTGAAACATTTCGTTAAAAACATGCCGGAAGAAGAAAAGTTTGAATTCATAAAGCAAACTTTTATCGACAGAACTGATCTAAGTTTTCTTCGTTCAGAAGACGAAATAGACGAATACAAAATGGACGTAGGGTTTTACTATTGGTATGAGTATATTCCATTTAATATTGCCTTGACAGAAATAAAAAAGCATATACTTGCAGAAAACTCACCCTCTGAACGATTTACCATGCTCTCAGTTTTGATCATTTGTGCAAGAAAAAACCCACAGCATATTAAAATATTACTCCGTTTTTTTTTTGAACGACACATTAATGAACCATTCAAATTCAAAATTCAATTCGTCGATCATCTTCTTTCAAAAGTATCTGCTCATGAATTTGATGTTGAAACTTGGAACATTTTGGATCAGTTGTTCCACAGCATGGAAGTGTACGCCGAATCAGAAAACGACGTGCAAATGTGCCTCGAATCTATTGTTCTGTATAATGTTTTGCACGACAAACCAGTGCCTGAAATCATTGAACAAAAATTTTCATTTAATACTTTTAAAGATAAACGGCGAACCCTGAATCAAGAACAAATTGACAAAATATTTGCATATCTCCTAAATTACCTTCTGACAAAAATACATAATAACAATATTTCAAATGAATCCGATTTCAATGGGACTTTAAATAACTTAGAGAATGTCTTGACTTTGCTTCGTGATTGGGGAAAAGATATCAGTAAGTACCCAAGTTTCCTTCAGAAAATTCAGGAACTAATTAAGATTAGACAAGAAAAAATGTGGGAAACAGATATTTCATGTTTGTTCAAAGTGAAGAAATCGTGGCGGAAGCACATGTTTGAGGAGTCGTTGTCACTGTGCCTGAGCGAGGAAGCGTGCCTGAACGCGCTGAAGCACAAGCCGCAGTTGCTGATGCGCCACGACAAACAAATAGACACGTTGCGAACTGACGACGCTGTCTCGCTGCTACGTCTGCTCGCCAAGCTGCGCGTCTACTGGCCGCACTCCCTCGCCCAGCACTTCACCGACGCCTACTTACGACATATGAACAAACCCACTGGACAAAAAGCTGTCTTTAAAGGTCTTTTCATGCTTCTTTCCCAAAATCAAATAATTGAAATGGCAAAATTACATGCTCCCGACAATTTTAAGATAAATTGGGGCGAAACTGACCAGACTATAATTAGCATTCGTAAAAATGTCGCAAAACATTTACATGTTGCCAGGCCAATAATGCCTTTAGAAATCGTATTATGGTATTCCAAAGGAGATTACTTACAATTTGCAGTGCCATCGCTTTTCGCCATTATGTGCAAATTAAGTCAAGTTAAAAGCCGTAACCATGTGTTGAAATTATTAGAAGCACCAGTCTCCTTACGGAAGTTAGGTCTCCATCTAGCGTTTTCAAAACTTGAGCTCAGTGAACTAAAAACATTGATGTCAAATATTTGGAATACTACAACTAATTCTGTAATCAGGACTGTTATTTTTAAAAACACCTTCCGTTTTTTATGTAAGGTTAAAAATACAACCGTTGAAAAAGAACTATGGACATTAATAAGTTCCTTTATCGATAAATTATCTTCAAAGGCAAACAAACAAATACTTAAGTGTTTAGGTAAAGTTGATAAAGTTCCCATTGGCGTGCAAGCAGAATATTACATGAAGAGTTACGCTTATTTAACGTCAGTCAATGAAAGCGCCTTGTCCAAGCGTCTTCTGAGTAACTTAGTGGGCTATGCACGTTGGAATCCAAACATAGTAGACTCATTTGACGACGATTTTGTTACTGATAAATTGTTGTCAAATGCAGGAACAAAATTTTGTTTGACAGACAGCGATTTCATAGAATTATTTGGCTGTTGTGTATTGTATGCTAAATGTGAGGAAAATCAGCTTCAGAGATTTAGAACGGTAGTAGCTCCACTAATAGAAGAAGCCTTTCTTTCGTGGCGTAAATTTAATCAGTACGGCGAATACGTCGTTAAAAACAACTTCGATCAATTTATTCGATATATTTTTAACAATTACAAAGAGTTTACTTTGAGTAGAAGAACTACTCCCGCTAAATTGTTTACAGAGATCAAGATTAAAATGGAAAAGAATATGGAAATACAAGAAAACTATGTACTGTACACTAGTTGGAAACTAGTCACAGAATACGCTATATTAATGGAGCAACACATTTCTAAAATGGGAAATGCTTTGTGGACCGGTGAAGAGGAAAACATATGGAAAGAAATTCATGTTGCGATATATCCTGCCTTAGGTTCAAGAATTGTTCAGTGTTTGAAAGAAGACACGGAGCAATATCATCCTTCAATATGTTTGCTGTTCACTGGCGCATTAAACAACATGACCGACGGCATATTTCCCTACTTTTCCGACTTTAAACTAGAAATACTAAAACACATGCTATACGATCCTGATTTTATACCTAGTTATATAGTAGTTTCTCTGGCTACCGACAAAAGTTTGGATCTTCGACATTCAATGAAAAGGATTCGATTAAAAATAAGTGAAATAATTAGATCACATCCATCTCACGAGGTGCAATTGCATTACTACAATGATTTTAGACTTTGTGTTCTTGACAAATGATTGGTTTAAATAAAGCACACACTTAATGCAATAAATTTTGAACGCCTATCAAACGTGTAAATAGCGGACCCTTCACAAAGACGACAACTACGCATTCATCACCATGGTCTCGCCCTTATCCCAATTCATTTGGGGTCGTCGCATCATGTCTTCTTCTTCCATACTTCTCTATTAGGTACTCGTCATCTGATCAGACACCTCCTTTCTTGCCATATCATCAATGGTCACCACGTGCAAGTTCTTGAGTGCACGTCTGTACTTCTCACACAATTGGCGGAGTGCAAAAGTAGCGTCCATTGTTCCTCGTCCAGGCAGAAGCCCAACCTGATATTGGGTAAGCTCACTTTCCTCCCGCAATCTTTTCTATATTACTTTCTCCCATACTTTCATACTATACACGAACTTTATCCCTCGATAGTTGTTGCAGTCCTGCATATCACCTTTATTGCACCATTCTTGTGGTTTCGCTTTTTACACAACAACTTATTGAAGAATAAACCCACATACATCCATATTCTTCAAACACTTTCATACTCCTACTGGTATTTCTCCAGGGCCCATTGCTTTTCCATTTTTCATACTTAGAAATACCTTCCTCACTTCATCCATGCCAATTTCTCTCACTAAACCCATATTTATTTGTACCTCTTTAAACACACCGCTCCATTTATTCTCTCCATTCATTAGCTTTTCGGGATGAACCTTACATCTCCCTTTTATTTCATCATCTTTAGACAAAACCTTACCCAGCGCTATGTTTCATACACTATATGATTTATATATCTCCTCCTTTCTCTTGCTTTTGTAACCCGGTAGAGCTCTTTCTGGCCTCGAGGACTATCAGTGAGTCATTTAACTTCTCTTGCGCCTTAGCCCTGGAAACTGCTACCGCCTTATTTGCATTTCTCTTCCATTCTTTAGGAGTCTTCTTTCAAACTGTCACTACAAAAAAAGGAATGTAATGACGGGGTAAGCTAATGGCTTCGTTAAGAGTCTTTTTACACCCATCTATAGGTACATACCTTATTTTATAAAATAAAATAGTGAAAATTATAAATAATTGTAGGAACGTCCGACTGTTTATTGTCCATCGTTCAAGAGATACTTTTGCTGTACACTTTAGTTTATAAAAATAATTGTATGTGTTTACCTATTGATTTACTTTTCTTTTGAATATATATAAACTTACCTATGTTCCTATGTTTTGCTGTTTTATTCAAAACTATCCTGCATGCATTGCGATGCTACGTAAATATATCTATTTTTTGGGCCAAGAACCTTGGCGTACGCAGAAGAACCCACGAGTTTCATCAGAATCATATCAATGTAAATAAAATTTAGGAACGCATGGAGAACAAACCTTCATTTTTATTTATGGAGATGATGAGAAACTCGCGCTTATAATTTCCTCACAGTGGTCCAAAGGCTTACTCAAGCTTGATACATCCGATTCGTTCGGAGTTTCAGACTATTATCCTCTCATGTAGAGGAGGCCTGTGTCCCAGCAGTGGGAACATTAATAGGATGATGAAGATGATCCCGTCCGATCCGAATAAACCGAAATAAGAAATCCGAAGAAACGGAAAACGAAACACATTATCCGATTCATCTGCCAGGAATGCCAGGATGTTAGTGATGTTATGCCTTATTTTATCACATTTTTTTTTCGTGTGGTTAGAATACTCAGTAAGTTTACCTACCTTTTGGCGCGTGGACAAAATTGGTACTAAAACTGCTATCTCATTATTTCAACAAAAACCTACCTACTACCTATCTACTGCCTACCTACTGTCTACCTACTGCCTAACTACTGCCAACCCACTGCCTAACTACTGCCAACCTACTGTCTACCTACTACCTACCTACCTACCCTACCATTAGAAACAAATTCAGAATAGTAACAATAAGTTAAAACCATTGTCATGGATTTTTTGTTTTAAACAAAATTTTCTTTCATACGAACCTTCCGACAATGAGGGCTTTTCTTTTTGAACTCTTCCCTAGTCGCTGGATAGTTGGTGCTGAACTTTGTAAATTACTGCAAGGAACGGAACGTCACATCATTTCACTTGGATGTAAATAAGATGTAATTTTTATATTCGGAAGCATAAGCAAACGAAAGTGTCAGTCAACGAGCGTATGTGACGTGACGCAATGTTTTTTTTCCAAGTGACGTAGTCAGTTTAACGCCATGTACAGAGTTCTTGGAAACTATGTTTTTGTTAATACTAAAAAAGAAAACCTCTCATTACGAACACAACAAAAAAAGAATTAGCTAAATCGGTCCAGCCGTTCACGCGTGATGCCGTGACCAAAGGAAATAATTATGGTTTATTTTTTATAATACAGATAGATAGTCCGGTTAAGCAGACCTCGATGACCTGAGAAAAGAAAAGCCACACACGAAAAAAATGACGCTACTGTAACTGTTTTTTTTATAACGTGTTATAACCAGTTACGTTATTCTTTATGGTAGGTGTTATCTGTATTCTTCAATAGGCATGATTCACATAATAATAGAACATGAGTTTACAACGGAGTCAATCAGAATTAAAATTCAGTAACAGGGACTCACTGCATGGACTTTTCTGAAGCTTTCACAACTTCGCAAAATATCTACGTAGGTACGAAGTCTTTGAACATTGCCCACACCGGCTTTTCCTGACTCATATTTTGATTGTGTTGCACAATATTACATCTATCTGTGATACTCGGTAGTGTGAGGAAACTTAAATCCAGTTCTGTGCGGCGTCTCTCTGGGAAAGCATCGATAAGGCGGAGGTAAGTTAAATATACGATAGCTTTTTGTCAATATTGTGTTTACATGACATTATGGCACTGCGCTAAGTGGGAAACGGTTCGACAAGGCCATCGCATCGATATCTACTGTAGGTCGCTGTTAGTGTTATTGTTTTATGGGTGTAATGATGCTGGGATGCATCAGTCCCCATGTAGTAATAATAAACTCCGATATAATACTGCACGGTTTATTGTTCACAAACAAGGGTTGATAATTACTAGTTGAGCAGTTACACAGTTCACAGTCCGTTATAACAGAAACGTTTTTCTCTCCCAGTATGGTGGCAGTGTTGCCATCCCGAGTCGGTGCGTTCAGAAATCGAACGCCGCCACAGTTTCATGATTCAGCCAAAAAGTAATATTAGGCAAAGTATACACGTGTGTATACATTTTTAGTACGAATCATCCAATTGATTAAAACGAAAGAATCTTAACGTTTTGGGTCAGTAATTTTGGTATTAATTTAGCATACCTAAGTATGTAGTTGTTTATTTGTTGTTGTGTTGTTTAATTACTACAGTTACATATTACAGTCGTTACATGCTATGTAAAAAACTAATATTCAGCTGCATCCCGTTAAACTGGAAGCCGACTCCAACAAAGTTAGGAAAAGGCAAAGACTGTCATTATTATTCCACTAGTATTGTATCACGTAACATAACATAACGCCTGTAATCCCAAAAGGGCTAGGCAGAAGTGTACCACAATTTGTCAGTTACTTTTAATCCCAATGTAAAATAGGTGGCGAGCCTTTTGCAATGAAAGGGGCACAAATTCAGACTCCGCGTCGATTACCAATAACTCTGTGCTGAATCTGGAAATCGAACCTAAGTTCTCATACATAGAAGGACTACATCCCGTTTGGTAACTTTCCCGATTCGCCAACTAAACAAAATACCATCACAAAAGTGTTTCGTACTACTTCCGGGCTATTTATCAGCTGTTATCATAAAATCAGTCCGGACCAAGTTATATCAGTTTCCCTATCCGGTTGGAATATCCGTAACCATGACGTCATTTGCAGTTTTTAAATATAATTGGACTTGATAGCTACGGGATGGATTGACTTGGCCGGGCCCTTCGGGGATTACAGGCGTGATATTAGGGGGCGTCCAATAGGTAATTACTTGTGTCGTTTAGGGGGGGAAGGGCGTCGAGCCGAATCATACTCAATTTCACGAGGGAGACAAGTCTCTGCAAATATCAGGTTCTTTAGGTAGATTTCGTCACAAAAAATCTACTTAATGGTCTTGCAACTTTTTTTTTTTCGGAGTGGGAATCATCAAATGACTCCTCCCGCTCTGGGCGGAGCAGGAGGGAGTGTCAGACTTTTACTGACTAAAACCCATCCATGTTCCTTCATCGCCCTTTGTGTTCCGGGGCCACGGTATCTCTTTCCCGCAACCCAGGCAGGCATCGGCCCTAGCTTGACCCCTTCCTTTTTGCTGACTCTCTTTGAGGCGCGCGTGGAACACGAACGCGCCGTCGACACAGCCTGTCGTCATGAGACGGACGGACGGCGAGCTAGCCCATAGCTCCCCGTCCACAGGCCCGCGCCTACGGTGGCCGGGGGCCACCACGTGGCCCCTCCACGACACTATGGTCACTGAGCCGCTAAGGTCCGCCACCCAGTCTTCCCTGGGCAGGACAAAATACGGCTCAGCGACCACAGCGATGTTAATCGACCACTGCGTCATGCTCTGGAGCAACAGATCCTGAGCGCAGGCGCAGTGGTTGATGTTCGATTGGAGGAAGCGTGATGGGGCCGTTATTGGCATTCCATTACCGCTTGCTCCACTCGGCCTGCCCTTGGCCTTGGCCTTGGCAGGTGCAGCGCAGGCCTTGCTGCCAGCCCGACGATCAGCCGGCTTGCCAGCCGCAGCACATGCGGCGCAGTGCGGCATGGCGCAGCAAGTCGCGGATGTGTGACCGGGCTGACTGCAGCGGAAGCAGAGACCGCTGCGATCGACCTCCGAGGCGCATTGCACCGACACATGGTGTCCCACCAGGCAACGCTGGCACCTCAGAGGACGGGGCTCCAGCAGCTTCACCTGCGCTGAGACCCAGCCCACCAGTAGCCTACGGCCCTCCACAATTGCCTTGGCCGCCGTCACAGGGCAGCTTACCATGACGGTTCGCATGCCCGTGGAGTCCGGGCGAAGGGCGCCTGCCCAGACCTGATCGGCAGGGCACCCTCCGGACCTGGCGACGGCGGCCACCACCTCCTCCTCGGTCACCGAGTCGTCCAGACCCAGGATGCGCAGGTCTGCGCATCTGACGGGCCTGGACTCTCGGGCCTCGTCCGCATTTAGAGACGCTCTGAGCTTTTCAGCCAGAGTGTCTACGCTTTTTGACAAATCTCACGATATCTCACTAAGGGGGAAGGGTGGTCGAAAAAATTGCCAAAATAGCCTCACGTAATTAATGGATGGTTGTGTTGTGATGTTGTTGTGTACGTAACTGATACATTTATACCATGATGCTTGCAATCAGCACCCTCGGTGCTGATTAAATTGTAATTGAGCTTGATAAAGATAATAAGGCTGATAACAAAATGAATATGACAAAACTAAACCACTAAAGAAATATGTTAGGAAATTTTTACTTAATGTAAAACGTCGTACGATTTTTTTTTCCAATAAAAAATCATCTCTACTTTCCAAACGAACTACATAATAATATTAACTTTCCGTAGATAATAATATACTTTTCATCCCATCTATTCGAAAAGGACGACTAGGTTCGCCTTTAAGTGCACCCAAAGGTGGTGTTTTCTGAAACTTTTAGCGGGCAGTAATGAGTTTTTAATCCTCTTTTTAACACCCTTGCTCGTAAAGCTGATGTAATTCCACCGGTTTTAAATATGTAAAGCAGGTCATAAAAAACGCGTGTGTTATCAAAGCAAATAGTTAAGTTATAGTCCATACAAATTCCATAACAGTATTATTTGCAATTTCAAATATGGAACTGATCGCCGCCGCACGACTCCAGCTAGTGAGCAGCGCGATGTTGCTATTCAAATTTCGAACTAATCGCCGCGCGGCGCCAGTCAGTAGGCAGCGCTAGCGCGCTGTTAAAATGGCGGGAAAGCAACAGTGTGCATTCACAGATTGAGTTTATTTGAAATAAAAATAAAAAACAGTTTATTCGGTAATTTAAAAACTTGGCTGCATGCTCTAGCGTCTTTGCCAACATTTTCACGCAGCCACGGCAGAAAATAATCCTCGCGCCATTTTTCTCAAATTTTCTTTTCTTTGTCCTTGTATTGTGAATATCTAAAAATGACAACTTTCAATAATGAAGATGAGCAATATATTACTTCAACTCCACCAGATATACTAACAGAAGCGCGAACCGCATGCGACAGCTTGCTGCCGTCAATATCCAAGGACAGATACATAACCACGTATGAAATATTTTTTTTTCTGTTTCCTCGCAAATGTGTTAAAAAACGTGGTACGATATACGTGCGTATTGGTTATAACATGCTCGGCTCTATTACGCCCTCGCCTTCGGCTCGGGCTGAAATTCCGCCTCGCACGTTATAACCATCTTTACGCACTAATATCGTAATGTACTATTATAAGTGTGCCGCAATTATCTTTTACGCGCACTTATTGAATTTGGAACATCTTATTGTTCAGCGCCAAAGAAATCGAACGCAAATATTGTTTGAATAAAGACTGGCTGGTACGACGGCCTATAGTCGCGCCGCCAGCGCCGCCGGCTGAATAAAAAAAAAAGAAATCAAATTAAAAACGCGCGAACTACAGCCCGCGTTTTCCACAATTTTCACGAACGACCCGAATGGCGCAGCGGTAGTGAAGCTGCCTTATGTTCTAAGGGTCCCGGGTTCGAATCCCGGTTGGTGCAAATGATTGTGTGATGAGCATGGACATTTGTTTCCGAGTCATGGATGTTTATATTATAATAAGTATGTATTTACAAACAAAAAGTATCTATGTTGTATATCAACTATCTGGTGTCCACGACACAAGCCTCGTTGCTTACTGTGGCACTAGATGGCGCTGTGTGTCCAGCGATATTTATTTATTTAAGTATTTAATTCTTTATTGTTAGAAATTCATGTTTTGTTTTGAAAAATTAGTTCTTCAAGTGACAGTGAATAAAATATGAGGCGCCATTTATTTTCTCATAGTGGGTGATGAAAAGTAGAGTGTATCACACGGGCGCAAATATATTTTTGGCTCTGGCGACGTAAAAAAGCGCCCTCGCCGTAAAAATATAATTTTGCTCCCTTATATTTCGACACTCTCAAAGGAATCAAAATGTATACGGTACTTCCCGTTGACCTAGAATCATGAAATTTGGCAAGAAGCAATGTCTTACAGCACATGTAAAGTAAAAAATCTGAAAACCGCAATTTTGTAATTTAATAACAAAATACCTACAAGTTTATACGGAACCCTCGGTGCGCGAGTTCAACTCGCACTTGGTCGGTTTTTTTTTTAATGGTAGGATTTGTTTGTAATTTTGTTCGTTTCTCCCTAAGTTTGGACGTACCTTTCTACACCTGGGTGATTTAGGTAAGTATTCTACAATTTATTATTTGTATGTACAGTAGATATGAGCGCCGATGACCAATTTCGCGGCGGCGCGGCGGCGTGGCGTGGAAATTTGCCGGCGGTGGCGGTGTCGCGGCTGCGCCGCATGGCTGGCCGTGGGCCTGAATATTGTTGTTACAAAAAAAAAGGTTTCATGTTTTCTAAATAATAATTGGAGATCACGTTTACTGAAAAATAATCATTTCAGCATTTTGAGTTGAAGTTAAACCGAGTTTTTTAAATTAGATCATTATCTAACTATAAAAAAAATAAAAAAAAATATAAGTAGTATCATATATTTTGTTTGTTGTTACCATCACACAACAATACAACGTGTATTGTTGTGTGATGTTACTCGGTAAATTATTCGACTCGACTGCGTTAGCGACGAGTGTGGCGAAGAGACTAGGCTAACTAATCACGGAGACGCGGCGCGTCGCGCGGTGCGGTGTGCGGCGCAGGTCGCTTTCAATTCAAACATAATATGACGATTGACGATGTATGAGAGTGTTTACGGAGAAGCGATTTTCGCGCGTTTGCTGAAATGCAGCGTTGCCCAACGCGGCGGTGCAAGCGGCTTCACACGCGCAAATACAAATAATCGCAGATGACACCGTCTCTCCGTAAACGGGAAAACGCGCAACGCGCCGCACAACGCGCCGCCCGACGCGCTAGCGTCTGATGCCGTCGTGATGTGCTAGCGTGTGTACTTATAAGTTGTGACCGTGTGAGTGTGACTCTTTGGTTAAGGGTTGGGTGAGATTCCGATCTCGAACTCCAGGTCGGGCAATGCGCTTGGTTTTTCCATTACCGTCAAACCGTACAAATTTCTTAAAATTTTTGATTTACTTAACTTTAACTATTTCAAAAAAAAAAAAATATTTTTAATGTGTGATTGTGCTACACGATATTTAAATGAACTGCATATGATATATAATAATATCAAGAAAATAAGTATTTATGTGCTAAAAAGCTCAATAAAAATTGAGCGGGCCAAATTTTTTGTACTTTTTACAAGTTTTCCCATTTTGCAGACACTTTTGTAACTTCGGTATTTTCTACCTTAAGAACGTAGCAGCTGGGACTCTGGGTATTAGCCCGGTTCAGGGCAAAAGTACCAAACTTATAAAATGTCTACCTATTCATTATTCTTCTATTATTCATCATTTTTAGGGTTCCGTACCTCAAAAGGTACCCTTCACTCCCTTGTCCGTCAGTCTGTCCGTGTGTCACCACCGATTTTCTCAGGAACGGGTGGACCTAGCAATATAAAAATCAAGATTCTGAGTCAACACGATAAAAATATATGGGCAAATTTAGATTTTCGCGAAAATTTGTAAGTACCAAAGTTAAGCTTAATTTGCAACTATATTCGGAATTTTCCCTTTACTTGTGCTGTAAGACCTTGCTTTTAACCAAAATTGACAATTCTAGGTCAACCGCAAGTACCCTATAGGTTTTGGGTCGAAAACCTATAATTATGGTAAGTTCCCAGAATCACGAAATTTGGCGAGAAGCAATGTCTTACAGCACATGTAAAGAGAAAAATCTGAAAACCGTAAATATGTACAAAACATTTTAAAATATTCAAAAATTAGATGGCCCATCAGAATCAGTAACAAGGTCCAGGCTGTCGGTAGTCAGGGCTCCAGAGACAGGAGCCGCCTCACTATGCGTACCGTATCCAGGAGTACTGCTTTCTGAATCAAGCCCTTGACCCAGCTGCGCAATGAGAGCCTCCTAAGGTGTTGGTCGAGGCTCTTAGCTATTAGTCCATTAACCGTAACGACTATTGGTACAATGATTGCAGAGTCCACGTCCCACATGCCGACAACCTCGTGTGCTAAGTCTGAATTTCTGGGTCGTGGGGATTCCACCTTATTATTTTTTAGTAGTATTTTTGGACCACATAAAATAAATAAAGTTATGTCTTGCGAAAGTACGGTCAACCAAACAATTTAAAAGTTATACAAATAAAAGTATTTTTATAAAACTAAATAAATAGTAAAAAATACTCATTCATCATCATCATTCTCTTGCTCCTATACAATATCAATTATTCTTATTTTCAAGAAAGTTTTTTTTTGTAGGTAAATTTTGCTTAACTTCGCGTTACGTCATTCTATATTAGAGCAAGGTTACCTTAGCAACCCTAGGCGTGGAGTGTATTTCTTTTTTTCTGTTAGCCTGTACTGTCCCACAGCTGGGCAAAGGTCTCCCCCAATTCCTTCCAAGAGCTCTTTTTCTGTGCCTCCTCGAACCAGCCCTCGTGGTACGCGTCCAGATCGTCTAGCCACCTTTTTCTGGGCTGGCCTTGTCGGCGCCGTCCGTCTGCTTTTTTTATATTCTTCTGTACCTATACCTACTAAACAACTCTGTATTCGGATTTAGGGTATTGGGATAATACGAATGCAGCGTTGCGTAGCGTCTTAAATCAGATTTGAACAGACGATGGCCCTTTTGAATCTCACATTTTTTTCGATGCCAATAAAGACAATTAGAATTAGACGCATTAGAAAGCTTTTATTTCAGACCGGAGTCCATAGGGTTAGTAACAATTTTACTTAAGTTCTAGTGTTAGTAGGTTACAGACACAGATGAAAATGTACAATTATAATTCAGCGTGGAGCCGCATCCACCTCCGCACCATCGGGGATTCCCACCGATCTGCGAATACACTGAGAATACTATTGGTGCTGCCGCGAACACGAGTCATCAGGGATGCACATCTACATCTAATAATGGCAGCAAAACCATCAATATTATTATCTGCAAACATCCCTGACGCACTACTACGCCACGGCAGCCGCAGCAGCACTCTCAGCGCATTATTGTATTGAACGCGTAGGTCGCTGTATGCCCGCTGAGTAAAGTTGACCCACAGGCTGCACGTGTAGAAGGACTGACAGTAAGCTTTGAAAAGCGTTACTTTTACTGGCTTCGTACAACGTGCAAACCTGCGAGCCAGCATGTTACAACGGACAGCCAGCGACCTACGTTCCCTTTCAATGTCACAATTATCCTTAAGATCTTCAGTGACCCAGTGGCCCAGATACTTAAACTTGTCCACCCTTCGCAGTGGTTCTCCACAAAGAGCGACAGTTGGAATACACGAATATGTTACACTGCCTGCTTTAAAAACCATTAGTTCGCTCTTTGTGACGTTATATTTGAGCCCATGATTCACCGCATAGCATTCGCATATAGCGATCAGTCGCCTCAGAGCACCGATCGATGGGCTCAGCAACACCATATCATCAGCATAACTAATATTGTTAATGCACACCCCGTCAATATGACATCCGACACTAGTGCTGCCAAGCTCAAGGATCAGCTGGTTCATGTATAGGTTGAAGAGCCTGGGTGAGCTGAGCCCCCCTTGCCTCACCCCGCACTCCAACCGATACACGTCCGAGTGCGCACCATTCCACTTCACGCTATTGTTTTGACTACTATACCAGTACCTACTTAAATATCGACACAATTTCAGCTGGTAAGGAAGTTTCACATTCGAGTTTACGCCACAACACATCGTAATATACAAGATCAAATGCCCGTGACAGATCCAGGAAACAAGCAAAAATAGGAGTCTTCCTGTCTGTGTAGTATTGGACAGTCTGCTTGAGGCACAAGATTGCACTCTCAGTTGACAGCCCAGGCTTAAAACCGAACTGGGCATCATGTAGTTCGAGGTGTTTAGCCAATTGCTTATCAAGCAGACTGTCCAACACTTTTGCTATGACAGTGGCCAGAGAAATGGGCCTATAGTTGGATATATCAGAGACATCTCCCGTTTTATTTTTCACAATAGGCACTACCATTGTATACATTACGTCATCAGGTAAGTAACCATGGCTAACGCACAGGTTAAAAAATAAAGCTAGCACACGCGCAAGTGTCCGCCCGCATACCTCAGGTGCTCGATGCTGAGGCCATCATGGCCCGGGGATTTACCCCTCTTCATTTTCTTTATGATGGCTGATATTTCTTGTGCCGTAAAAACAATAGAAATGTCCCCAGAGTCGCCTTCAGCATCAAACACCTGCACAGGTCTGGTAAGAGGTGACTCAATCTGGAAATGACGCCGAAATGCATTGGCTATATCCGCCGGCTCGTGTACGCCCGCCACGCTCACAGGGGGACTCAACTTCGGATTCAAACTATTTGTTGATTTCCAAAATGATCCAAATTTCTTTTTAGTGTGATGTTTAGCTAAAATATCCATTTTTATCTGCTGTTGGTTATCTTGACAATATTTCACATTGGTCTTAAAGGTTTTCCTAGACTGACACATTTTATTGTAAACATAACCACTAGCAGGTTTACCATAAAACAACCATGTTTGATAACACAGTCGAGCCTCTCTGTGAGCGTCACGGACATATTTATTCCAACCAGGTATGTATCTCTTGCTATTATGACGCATCTGTTTACATAAATAAGTACGTTCGGCACCTTCCTTTAAAATGCTTACCAACCTGCGATAAATTGTATCTAGCACTTTCATGTGATTAGCATTAGAACACATTTTATGCGCACAATACCGAAAATCATCTGGAAAATCTATTAATTTTAATTTAGAATTACAATTCTTTCACCCCATATAACCTTATTGCAAGTATAGATTGGGTTTACCAACTTAGGTATTATTAAATCAATATTACAATTAATTATTAAAGGAATATGATCTGACAAATAGACTCCATACAAAACTGACACGTCTACAACTAAATGTCGTGCCGCACTGCTCACCACACAGTGATCAAGCCAGCGCAATGCACCGTTAGCGGTACTCTCAAACGTAAACGTGTCCTTCGGAAGTAGTTCCATATCAACACACGACCACGATTGCTCCCCGCATACTTACATTAGGTTAAGTAAATATATAGGACAGTGATAAACATGAAAGTAAAACATAGAATACCGATTCTCTCCAATGAGCGCCTCATTTTGTGAAGATACTTGTAACGTATGAATACTCCACCTATAAACGGCATAACAGATATGTCATGTTTGTTCAAAGTGAAGAAATCGTGGCGGAAGCACATGTTCGAAGAGTCGTTGTCACTGTGTGGGAGCGAGGAAGCGTGCCTGAACGCGCTGAAGCACAAGCCGCAGCTGCTGACGCGTCACGACAAACAAATAGAAACGTTGCGAACTGACGACGCCGTCTCGCTGCGACGTCTGCTCGCCAAGCTGCGCGTCTACTGGCCGCACTCCCTCGCCCAGCACTTCACCGACGCCTACTTACTACATCTGAACAAACCCACTGGACAAAAAGCTGTCTTTAAAGGTCTTTACATGCTTCTTTCCCAAACGCAAATAATTCAAATGGCAAAATTACATGCTCACGACAATTTTAAGATAAATTGGAGCGAAACTGACCAGACCATAATTAGCATTCGTAAAAATGTCGCAAAACATGTACATGTTGCCAGGCCAATAATGCCTTTAGCAATCGTATTAATGTATTCCAAAGGAGATTACTTACAATTTGCAGTGCCATCGCTTTTCGCCATTATGTGCAAATTAAGTCAAGTTAAAAGCCGTAACCATGTGTTGAAATTATTTAGAAGCACCAGTCTCCTTACGGAAGTTAGGTCTCCATCTAGCGTTTTCAAAACTTGAACTCAGTGAACTAAAAACATTGATCTCAAGTATTTGAACACTACAACTAATTCTGTAATCAGGACTGTTATTTTTTAAAACACCTCTCGTTTTTTATGTAAGGTTAAAAATACAACCGTTGAAAAAGAACTATGGACATTAAAGTTCCTTCATCGATAAATTATCTTCAAAGGCAAATAAACAAATACTTAAACGTTTAGGTAAAGTTGATAAAGTTCCCATTAGCGTGCAAGCAGAATATTACATGAAGAGTTACGCGTATTTAACGTCAGTCCGTCCGTAACGCCTTGTCCGAGCGTCTTCTGAGTAACTTAGTGGGCTATGCACGTTGGAATCCAAACATAGTAGACTCATTTGACGACGATTTTGTTACTGATAAATTGTGGTCAAATGCAGGAACAACATTTTGTTTGACAGACAGCGATTTCATAGAATTATTTGGGCGTTGTGTATTGTATGCTAAATGTGAGGAAAATCAGCTTCATAGATTTAGAACGGTAGTAGCTCCAGCAATGGAAGAAGCCTTTCTTTCAGGGACTGAAAGCGGTTACGGTTAGAGGTTAAGATACCTCAAAAATATATCGGTACCGATTTAAAATAAAGGTTGAGCCATACCGATACCTTACTAAATAAAGGTTGGGCTATTTCGTTATTTAACCTATACACGATTTCGGTACCGAAAAACATGCGAGACGGCGCGGCGCGGGTGCGCGGATAGCTGTCGATTCGGGGAAACGGAGCTCGTCGAAACACTTTAGACTTATAACCTATTTTGTACAATTTGAGTTGACCTAGAATCACGAAATTTGGCAAAATAACGCAAGGTCTTACAGCACATGTAAAGGGAAAAGTCTGAAAACCGTAAATATGTACTTAAGTAGTTTAATAACAAAAAAAGCGATTTTACTATTACAAACTTATTATTTGCGGTTGGTGCAATGGCCGTTTCTAGGGATCGAACAGCAAAGTTAAGTCTGTCCTTTAAAAAGTTTGTGCGGAACCCTCGGTGCGCGAGTCCGACTCGCTCTTGGCCGGTTTTTTCCTTTTGAGGTACGGAACCCTAAAAACGACCATGTGCCTGTGCCATGCGCCGGCCATTGCGCAGCTATTCGGAATGGCCGCGAATGGCCCATTCCTCGAGTAGCGGCAGCTACTTACATTAATTTTAATAACGTAGGTACCTAATAATGTGTTTTTTACTCGTTTGTTTTCTCGAGTGTTAGAGAAAACAATACAATTTGAAAATTGAACTTGTTTAAATTACTGTATGTAGGTATTAAGTACCTACTTATTTAAAACTTTACATGTACCTAAATACAGAAATACCGTCTCCTGATGTAAATAGCAAAATACTTGCCGTTTCCTGAAAATTCACAATATTTGTTGATCTTCTTGATACACCCACCAATCACCAATCACTGCTGCCGCGTCTTTCCGATTGGAAATAAAAACTAAAACTGAGTCATAATAATGTGCATTCAGGGTCTCTCAAAGTGAAGGACACAGTGGTTAGGCGGTGCGCCAAAGAAAACCCTTATTTATTAAGGGTTAGGTACTGCTACCGATACATTTTTAAAGGTTATAGTACTTCTACCGAAATATACCGGTATGCATTTCCAACCACAGAATTCCGTTACTGAAAAAAAATACGGTATCGAAATATTTCGGTAATTCTTAAATAACGGTATGACGTCATACTGAAATTTAAAGGTACCTTAATTTTTGGGTAATTCAGTCCCTGCTTTCTTTCGTGGCGTAAATTTATTCAGTACGGGGAATACGTCGTTAGAAACAACTTCGATCAATTTATTCGATATTTTTTAAAAATTACAAAGAATTTACTTTGAGTAGAAGAACTACTCCCGTTAAATTGCTTACAGAGATCAAGATTAAAATGGAAAAGAATATGGAAATACAAGAAAACTATGTCCTGTACACTAAGTTGGAAACTAGTCACAGAATACGCTATATTAATGGAGCAACACATTTCTAAAATGGGAAATGCATTGTGGACCGGTGAAGAGGAAAACATATGGAAAGAAATTCATATTGCGATATATCCTGCCTTAGGTTCAAGAATTGTTAACTGTTTGAAAGAAGACACGGAGCAATATCATCCTTCAATATGTTTGCATTTCACTAGTGCATTAAATAAAATGATCGACGGCATATTTCATTATAATTCCGAGCTTAAACTAGAAATACTGAAACACATGCTTTACGATCATGATTTTATACCTAGTTATATAGTAGTTTCTCAGGCGACCGAAAAGGTTTTAATATTACAGATTCCATGAAAAGGATTCGATTAGAAATAAGTGAAATAATTAAACCACAGAGATGGATATCTCGCGAGGTGCAATTGCATTATTACGATAATTTTAGATATTGTGTCCTTGAAGAATGATTGGTTTAAATATAGTACACATCTAATGTAATCAATTTTGAACGCCTATCAAACGTGTAAGTAAGCGGACCCTTCACGAATACGACAACCACGCATTCATCATCATTCTCTTGCCCTTATCCCAATTCATTTGGGGCCGGCGCAGCATGTTTTCTTCTTCCATACTTCTCTATTTGGTACTCGTCATCTCATCAGACATATCCTTTCTTGCCATATCATCAATGAACACCACGTGCATCGTCTATTGTTCAGCGTCCATTATTGCTCGATCTGACAGAAACCCAAACTGATTTTGGGTAATCTCACTCTCCTCCCGCTATCTTTTCTCCATTACTTTCTCACATACTTTCATAATAAACACGAGCTATAACCCTCGATAGTTGTTGCAGTCGTGCATATCACCTTTATTCTTGAAGATGGGCACTAGCGAACTATTGCACCATTCTTGTGGATTCGCTTTTTCACACAACAACTTATTGAAGAATAAAGTCAGCATACATCTTCTTTTAAACACTTCCATACTCCTACTGGTATTTCACCAGGGCCCATGGCCTTTCCATTTTTCATACTTTGAACGGCCTTCCTCACTTCATCCATGCTAATTTCCCCCACTGAACCTTATTTATTTGTACCTTTTTAAACACACCACTCCTTTTATTCTCTTCCTTCATTAGCTTTTCGAGATAAACTTTCCATCTCCCTTTTTTTCATCATCTTTAGACCAAACCTTACCAGCGCCATGTTTCACACACTTTATGATTTATATATTATCTCCTCCTTTCTCTTGCTTTTGTAACCCGGTAGAGCTCCTTCTGGCCTTTAGGACTGTCCAGTGAGTCATTTAAATACTTCTGCGCCTTAGTCCTGGAAATTGCTACCGCCTTTTTTGCCTTTCTCTTCCAGTCTTTATAAATCTTCTTCTTTTCTTTTTTCAAACTGTCACTACAAAAAAAGGAATGCAATGACGGGGTAAACAAATGCCTTTCGGAGTCTTTTTACACCCGTATAAAGGTAGTACATAATAATAAAATAATAGGTACGTCCGAGTTCCGACTGCTTATTGTCCATCGTTCAAGAGATACTTTTGCTGTACACTTTAGTTTATAAAAAGAGTTCTATGTGTTTACCTATTCATTTATTTTTCTTTTGATTAAACATTCATACTTACCTATACTTTGATTTTTTATTTAAAACTAGCTGTAATAAATAGGTTTTTTGGGCCATGAAGTGCCATGAACCTTCGCAGGCGAACACGTTTCACCAGAATCGGATCAATGTTTCGGATCTTTATACAATTTATTAGGGACTTGTTTTTATTAACGCCATCTATTGATTAGTACAGGTTTTATGCGAAGCTGCTATTTTGTGCAACTAAAATGATGGAAGATCGGCAGGCCAGGCTTCATAAAAAAAATCCAAACCACACGTCACAGTACGCTGACCCCGCCTTTGAATCGCGCACGCGTCATAGAAAAGCCTATAAATGAGTTCAAACCACGTTCAAACCAAACAATCTTATATATATAAAAGGCAAAAGTGATTGACTGATGTATCAATCAACGCACAGGCCAAACCCTTAGGGCTAGAATCTTAAAATTTCGCACACGTACTCCTCTTCCGCATCCACTAAGGAAGGATGTTTCGAAATTCAACCCCTAAGGGAGTTAAATAGGGGATGGATGTTTGTATGAAACTTTATATTCCTTGGATATATTTGCATGAAATTTCGTATGAATTGAGTGCGGCAAAAATAATGACTAAGATTTTTTTTTTTATAAAAAAATAAAATTAAAAAAAAAAAGATTACTTAAATTTAATTTTCAATACACTTCCTCGAAAACTGGTTCTTAGCGCACTATGATTAGGTTCAACATGCAATGTGTTTCACACACGTGCGATTTTTTGCATTTTCCAACACGTGTGCGGGCATGAAAATTGCCACAGATAACTATACCTATACTGCCTATACTTAGTTCAAATTTTGGCAAAGCAATAATGCGTCTTCACCGCCTAAATATTTTTTAAATATTCAAAGTGTGTTTATAAATAGAATATCATAGATAAACATGATTATTTCAAACAAATATTTACTTTTATAAACAAATTAACATTTATTTTTGTGTTCTAAATTAAAAAATATAAAAAAAAGTATTTTTTATATTAGGCTGTTTAGCGGCTTTATACCTTTGCTTCTCCTTCAACCTGGCGAAAGCAAAGCGCGGAAAAAAAGAAAATTAAAATCATAGTTTCTTATTAATTTATGACAAAAATATTTTTGATATTTTATTTTATTTCTTCAGAAGTGAATTGAAAAACGTCGTTTGATACACGTGGACATTTGTTATTGCAGTTCTCGGCTCAAAAACACCCTCGCCTACGGCTCGGGAGTTAATTCCGCCTCGTATGCAATAACAAACTTTCTCCACTTGTATCAAAATGTACTATTTGCACACAGGTAGTTTATAACCTCGATTAACACATACGAGTAGAATACTTTTCATCCCAGTAGTATGATCCCGGTGTGACAATTATCAACTCCACGCGGGCAAAGCCGCGGGCAACAGCTAGTAAAATATATTTTGATATTGATGTTTCAAGTAAAACGCGGTCCCGATTTACCTCAAAAAAGCTTTCTTTTCGTATTGATGTCTGTTAAGTTTTGCAAGCTAATACTACCACTACCACTACCTCTCATAGAGAGGAGGCCAGTATCACAGCAGTGGAAAAATTATAGTCTATGCTGAGTAAGGAGGTACTTTAGAGCAAAAATATAATAATTGACAACTTCGTGGGTCCATAAACCGCTCCGGAAAGACGCTGATGATCCTAATAACGACTCGACTGAATAGATTTTCATCCAACATCCCCAGTAAACGGAAAACGAAACGTATTACCCGATTCATCCGCCAGGATGTTAGTAACATTTTAAACAGACCATGGCTTATTTATCGCCTCTTGTTTTTCATCATCATCATCGCTTCAGCCGAAAGACGTCCACTGCTGGACATAGGCCACCCCCAAGTGTCGCCACTTTGACCAGTCCCGTGCGACTCGCATCCTGCGGATTCACGCAACCTTCACCAAGTCAGTCATCGGTCCACCTAGATCCTAGTGGGAGATCTTCCGACGCAACGTCTACCGGTTCGTGCCCTTTGGGTCACTTTCAGCCTTCTGATAAGGCCCATTGTGAGCAACCACGTTTCGGTCCCGTATGTAATCACTGGCAACACACACTGATTATAGACTTTCGTCTTGAGACACTGCGGTAAGTTGGACGAGAAGATACCGCGTAACTTCCCGAACGCTGCCCAGCCGAGTCGGATTCGACGATTGACCTCACTCTCCAAGTTAGACCTACCTAACTGCACCGTTTGTCCCAGGTACACATAATCGTCTACAATTTCGAGTGTAGTGGGGTTATAGATATTCAACACACTCTTTTTTTCGTGGGGTTAAAATACTCAGTATACCTTTTGGCGCGTGGACAAAATTGGTACTAAAACTACTATCTTGTAATTTCAACAAAATACGAAAAAATAACATATAATTTACCAACAACGCCACCTCTTTTTGTTGCAATACCTAAGTAAGAATTTTTTGAACTCGGTAAGATAATCTAGCAGTATGTCTAAAATGAAAATAACTTCTAACAAAAAAACGATTCAGTTCAGTAGCTATTTATTACAGAACGTGACGAATAACGTTATTTTGTATCTGTGGTCACCTCTGAACAGTACAGCTCTGTCAATGTCAAACAACAGTAATACCAGCACTAGTAGGTAACACCTGCCTAGCACATAGGAATGCTATTGGAACCTTAAGTAGTGCGCAGTAAATAATAAAATCGCTTGACAGCGATTTTTTCTTGTTATCTAGGTATTTTCGTGAATAGAAAGAGACAGTTCATTTGTTTAGGTAAAGTTTTGTCTACTTGGCGCACACCGGCCGCCCCGCCTACTTTATTCGTGTTATTTTCATTGCATTACCTACATTTAGTCTTCGAATATACGCAGTGGAAATTCATGGAATACAGTGCAGTTTTTCACAAATTCGTGCTAACATCATAAAAGCGGAGCTAGGTACGTACAAAATCTTATTTTTTTATGTATGACGACGTCTATGCGCAGAACACATAGGTACTTTGAAGCGTTGATGAGGTCATCTCTGTAATCTGTTCATTATTAAAAATGAAAAAATGGCCGGAATGTTCTATTTTTGACATAAATCACACTACATACTAGACTGTACATTCGGCGGTACCTAGGTACTTAATTATCATACTTATGTTCACAATTGAAATAAGTACCTACTTACCAACCTATTTATCACAATTATCAACTAATTACCAAAGTAGGTAGGTAGGTTAGGACTCATTATTTTTATTATTAAAATATTTTCCTCATACTTTTATTCATTTGTTGGACTACAGGGGATTTTTGATAAGAACTGAATAACTTTCGATCCTGAGACAAGTGTTGGGCAGTTCTCACAGTCGTAACCTTCGAGCTCCCATTCTTAGAGCGGTTTCGCACTAGGTAGGTACCTCCTACGTCCGATCCGAATCCGATCCGAACCCGTGAAAGTGAAGTGAAGCTCCTAGAACCTATGTATTATTTTTAACTCTGCACACAACACAGCAGTGTTAAAATAATATGTTGCATTAAGTCCGCCTATGTACAACTATTGATGAAGTTTAAATAAAGAAATAAACTCGAACTCGACCCTGGCACAAAGACAATTCAACCCAAGGAGAATTCGATCCCGTCTACTCGGCACCGACACCTCACCCCGGGGAAGATTCGACCCTAGGACAATAAATAGACCCCAGGCCTATTTGAACCGAAAAACCCGATCCCGGAACGGCTTGTCACCGACACCTTCCCTTCGGCCGCATTTGAAACCAAGGCTCGAAACCAGATGTTTCTTCTTTCGAAATTAGTTTCGATTTCCTATAACAAAACTTGTTTCGACAAAAGAATTATAATTCCTCATTCGAAACTGACAAATGAAAATCAAAACCTATTTAGAATTAAATAATATCTCCACCCAGGGACCACTCGACCACGGGCCAACTTGAACAGGAAAACTCGCACTCGAGGCAACTAGATCGATACAATGTTTAGATCGTGGTCGAGTTTTAAAGGGCTCGATTTGTCGGGGTTGAATTTTCAGGTTGAAGTTCCAATATTATCGGGGTCGAGTGGTTAGGATCAAATTGTGCTTGCGTTGAATTGTCTCATTGTCGGGGTCAAGGTGTCAGAGTAAAGTTTTTCGTGTCGAGTTGACCTTGGGTTATTATGGGCTGATTTTGCCGTGACAACTTCGATTCTAAAAAACCCGTTAGGTTTACTTTTACGTACGTCACGTTATAAATACATATTCCCCTTTTAGGGTTCCTTAGTCCTGACAAGGAACCCTTATAGTTTCGTCATGTCCGTCTGTCTGTCTTTCTGTCCGAAGTTTTGCTAAAAGACCGTTAGTACAAGAAAGCTGTAATTTTGTAGAAGTGTGTAAGTATATCAATAACGCCGACAAAGTAGTAAAGTAAAATTTTGGAAAATATTTTTTTTACGGTAGCTCCCTTACATGAAGTGGGGAAGAATTTTGTTTTCGTCGTCTACCCCATCGTGTGGGATATCTTTGAATAGGTCTTTTAAAATGATTAAGGGGTTGCTAAAACTACTTTTCGATTTAATGCTCCATTTACGAAATATTAAACTTTAAGGCTTACTTACGTTTTTTGCAGTTTGCAGGCCAGTGCTAGGTTGTATATTGATTAAAATATACCGGCGCTGTACCAACGGGTTCGTTCTATATTGTGATAACGGGTTACTACGGAACCCTACACTGCGAGTGGCCCGACACGCACTTGGCCGGTTTTCTTGTTATGGTTTTTATGACGGTTATAAAATAGAAATGTTATCTCATGTGTTATGATGTTTAACAGGCTCATTATTGATTTTTTCGCGGCTCTCCTTCGCAATGTTCTGTTTCGTTTATTACGTAGTACAGTGAGTACCTACCCACTCTAGATACTCGTGAATCACGATTGTCATCTTTCTCATGGCTAAAAAAACCGGCCAAGAGCGAGTCGGACTCGCGCACAAACTTTTCCGGTTCCGTACAAACTTTTTCAAGGACACACTTAACTTTGCTGTTCGATCCCTAGAAGAGGCCATTGCACCAACCGCAAATAATAAGTTTGCAATAGTAAAATCGCTTTTTTTTTATTAAACTACATATTTACGGTTTTCAGACTTTTCCCTTTACATGTGTTGTAAGACACACCGCTAAATTTGTGATTCTAGGTCAACGGGAACTACCATAGAGGTTTTCGACCCAAAACTTATAGGGTACTTCCGGTTGACCTAGAATTGTCAATTTTGGTTAAAAGCAAGGTCTTACAGCACAAGTAAAGGAAAAAGTCCGAAAAATAAAAAAAAAGTTGAAAATGAAAGTAAATATTGGTATCTACTTACAAGTTTTCGCGAAAATCTAAATTTGCCCATATATCTTTTTATCGTGTTGACTCAGGACCTTGGTTTTTATACACCTAATAGGGACTGTAAACCTCATTATCTGGTATAAATTTCAACTTGCTAGGTCCACCCGTTCCTGAGAAAATCGGTGGTGACAGACGGACAGACAGACAGACTGACGGACAAGAGAGTGATAAGGGTCCCATTTTTCCTTTTGAGGTACGGAACCCTAAAAAGTACCTAACCTACCTCTACCACAGCACGTCAAGCAACGGCTTATCGAGCTTTCAGAGCCACGGTTTCTGACTGCGCACTTCCGAATCCCGGAGATGCATCATCCTACTGAAATATTCTTAGTAATAAATTAAACCCAAGAAAGCTTTGCTCGACCTAGAAATCGAACCCACGCACAGAAGTCGCTCTTGAAAACCAATCAGGTCCAATGGATCCTGCGCCCTATCTCTCTCCGATCGGATTGCCTTCCCTATGACTAAGGCAGTGAGGGAAGATGGAGGGGACCTGTGTTTTCGCACACACTGAAGTGCACTTATTTCTGCGTCAATGACTAGTCTTCGCTGAGATTGGGAGAGTTGGTCAAAACCATTGAGCATTACATGATAGTTACTCGAGAACCCCTCGCTTTATAACCCATCTGCCAGAACTGATTTTCTATTCGTACACGTTCCATACATTTCCCCTAACATACTTTGCTACACAATTATTTTGTGAGATAGATTTAGTTTAGACTACGTATTTTTAAATATAGGTATTGCTAACATCTATTCCTGGCTGACAGCCTTGGACTGGACTCAAATGCAAATGTAGTTTGGTACTTAGTTTTTAACGATTTTTAAATACTCCGTTCTCATCATACCTAAAATATATGTAAAGTAGGTAAATTAAGTGGCATACTATAAGTGTGACATCAGTTTTCTGCAAAAATTGCGTTCACAAAATGACTTTTTATGACTATCCACAAGTAGGTAAAAAATACCTGTAACCTATACAAGGTGTAGCAATAATCGATCAACCTCTACTTTTAATATTTCTTTATATCCGTCTGGTCGCATCGGCTAGTCTATTGCCTCGACCATCCAAATAACTGGATATAGGTACATACATTATACTGGTATTCAGCTGCTCATACGGTTAGACTGGAAGCCGACCGCAATAAAGGTGGGAAAAGGCTAGGATAGGAAATACCGATACAAAATGATTGATTGGTCTCTCTTTTTCAACCCAAAGTTATGCTGACAAGGGCAATATTAAAAAAAAAAAATTGTTTTATTGAGGCCTATATTTTTCTTTTACAGATACACGTCATGGCACCTCTAGACTTGCAAGGTGAAACCCTCGGGGAGAGACATGAACATTACAACAAATTAGTCAAAACTGCTATTACTAATAGTCAACCGGCTGCAGACTTCACATTGGATGACACCGATGTCGAAAACTTATTGAAAATAGATCTCGCGTGTAACAACAGAGATGTTGATTATATTATCAACGTGTTCAAAAGTGGTGATATGCTGTACGTGTCTCGTGCGCTCACGCAGAGCATCTGGCTGATCAC
This sequence comes from Xestia rhomboidea, assembly GCA_963853795.1. Lineage (NCBI taxonomy): Eukaryota > Metazoa > Arthropoda > Insecta > Lepidoptera > Noctuidae > Xestia > Xestia rhomboidea. The sequence goes on along the minus strand of OY970776.1, from coordinate 7,866,671 downwards.
CGACCCGCAGTACGCACACGTCATCACCCCTGACTATCTGCACACACAATTGCTCCCACACATGAGCACAAAGGCTTTCATCAAGCTCAACAAACACATAAGGCATAACATACAAGATGAAGCACGTGCTGAACTATTCTATCTGCACGAAAAGAAACCAGAGGACGCCATTAAATGGTTACCACGCTGTTCAGTTACTTTCATTGAGACTAACATCGAAAAACATGTTGCTCATTGTAAACTTAGAACATTTAAGCGGCTTTGTGAGAAATCTAAAAACGTCTTTGAGATTGTGATGAAAAAAGTAGTATATTACGATAAAATAAAGTACGCTCAAGCTGTGACGTTCCTTTTGAAAGCTGATGTTGATAAATATCTAGATATATTAGAAAAGGATGATAGTAACTATCATAACCTCCCAAAATTTAACGACAAAGCTACAGATATCATTATGAAGAATTCTCCGAAGAGAATCATGGATAAGTTTGATCAGTATGTAAATTATATTGACATGCCGACATTTTCTAGATACCTCAAAAAAGATGAAATCAAAACATTTTTGTATACGCAAGCTAAAAAAGATAATGATAATCGTTATCAATATTATAATTTGAGAAAATTGTTCAACTACGACTCAATGAAATACTTCATAAAAAGATTGCCAAAAACCGAACAATTTGATTTCGTAAAAAAAGTATTCATTGATAAAGAAAACGTGGAAGCTATTGAAGAAAATTTGAAGGTTGGTACAGAATCATACGATATGAAAAAGTTATATATCGTAGTGAAAACACCTGGTTACGTCTGGTATCGTTTTGCAAGTTTTGAACGTGCATTTGAGGACATCACCAGAATAATATCCAAGGATTTGGATAACCAAAATAAAGCTCCGATGTTGAGAGTACTTGTGTCGTGTGCTGACAATAATTTACAGCACATCCAAACATTATTGGAGTATTACCTTGACAAACATAAGAATGAGAAGAATCCTTTTACTTGGAATTTTACTATCGATTTAATGAACCAAACCAATATTCATAAATACGATGAAAAAACTTGGAATTTAGTAAACGAACTATTCAAAGTTTTGAACATTTATGACGAATCCAACTCTACTTTATATAGAAACTCCAACGTAATCGTTGAATCCATCATAGTATATAATCTGCTACGTGATCTGAGTGTACCTGCCGTCATACAAAAGAAGTTCACCTCTGGAACTTTAATTTCATATGGAAGTAAACTTAATGAAGAACAAAAAGAAAAGATATTTCGTTACGTATATGAAATTCTGATAGGTAAATTTAAACCTATTACAAAAGAAGAGGAAATGTCTGACTCAATCAGAATCATACTGAGTATTTTAGAGGTACTGCGAGATTGGAAAAAAGAACTGACGGATTATCCTTTTTTAACAGACAAAATAAAGGAGCTCATTAAAATAAAAAGAGAAAAAGTGTGGAAGGAGAGCCTGTCACCTATATACAAGTTTAATAAATCCTGGCGCAAACACATGTTTGAAGAATCTGTTGCGATGAATCCATGTGAGGAGGTGTGCATAAACGCACTGAAACACGACCCGCAGTTGCTACAGAGGTACAAACAGGACGTGGACACGTTGCAAACTAACGACGCTATCTCGCTGCGACGTTTGCTCGCCAAGCTGCGCGTCTACTGGCCGCATTTACTCGTTCAGAACTGGATCGATACCTACCTTCTGAATCTGGACAGAACCGATGGCCACAAAGCCACTATTCGTGGTATTTGCTCAGCATTGCCACAGAAACCGTTACTTGAATTTATAGAAAAATACAAGCCAGCACAAGCCAAAATTGATTGGAATGGAGTTGATGACCGTGTTCTCAGTATTCAACGGTTTATTGCAAAAAACATGCACATCGCGCGTCCGCAACCTTCCCCCGACACTATCTTGTTGTACGCTAAAGGTGACTACTTGCAATTCGCTCTCCCTTCACTGCTGGCCATATTTTACAATTTGAATGTAATCGAAAGTCAGGAACATATTCCGAAACTTTTAGATGCCCCAGTGTCCGTCCAAAAACATGGCATCAGACTTGCGTATCGAAAACTGGCCCATGAATCAGTCAAAAAAATATTCTTTGATTGCTGGAAAGCATCTAAAAACGCCAGCATTCGAGCTATAATATTTAAATTTACTTTCGAACTCTTGTCTCGTGAAAAAGATCCTGTAAACGCTGTGAGTCTGTGGGAATTGATAGAACTGTTTATTGAAAACTTAACATTTGAAGAGGATAAGAAGATTTACGATTTAATGGCTAACGTTGAACAGGTTCCACTGAATGTCAGAGCAAAATATTTAATGAAGAGTTACAAGTTCATGAAAAGTCTGTCTGAAAAAGTTAAAGAAGAAGATCGCGCTCATTATCAAGTACTAAGTTCACAGCTGGCGCAACATTCACGCGAGATAATGGAAGACATGTGTCCAGAATTTGTAACTGAAATTATACAAGGGTTTATTGATAAAGACTTTTTCGGGTCTGGAGAAAATTGTGGCACAGTTTACACATCTAGTGGAATTTTGTGCGTACTCTCTGCGTACTTGCTGTGCGCTAAGAATGAAAATATTCAAACAGAAAAATATGAAAAAGTTTTAGTGCCCCTAATGCAACGTGCTTTTTCCAACTGGGGAGAAAAACGCGAAGGAAATTACATTATCCGAGTGCACTTTCAATATTTACTAGAACGCCTCTCAAACGACTTAAAAGAATATGTCGCAGCAAAAAATATGATTATTCCTGTGAAAATGTTTTTAAATATACAAGATGAACTAGATAAAAACTTGACAGTCTCAGAAAACTATATGTTGTTATCAAAGTGGAAGTTGACTGTAGCTGTAACAAAACTGGCAAGCACATCAAATTCAGACAGCAAAGACTGGGGAAATATTGTAACTGAAATATCTCCCGAGTTCGGCAAAATTTGCTTAAACTTATTGAAAGAAGATGTCAAGTTACATTTCCCCTGTATTTACAAACTTTTCTCCAAAGTTTTACAAAACATGTTTTCTACATTAATTACTGAAGAAAAGGATAAGGTGACAATTTACAATTGCATGCTTGCTGATACGGATTTCATTCAAGCTTACCTGACCACAATAGAGAACACCAGCGATTCGTACAGTTATGATAAGGAAAACTATGGAGATCTATGGAAGAAAATATGCGAACACGAAAGTGTGGAAATAAAAATGCATTATTACTCAAGCGCAAGCTCAAGCACAAGCTCAAGCACAAGCTCAAGCACAAGCTCAAGCACAAGCTCAAGCACAAGCTCAAACACAAGCTCAAGCACAAGCTCATGCACAAGCTGAAGCTCAAGCTCAAGCAGAAACTAAAGCACAAGCAGATGCAGAGATGAGAGACGCTACTAAATTACGTGAACCATTTTCAATAAGTATTGATTGTTGTTTCTGTGTATGTATAACTACGTATATAGCTTTTAGTGTTTTAATAAATACCTACTAAGTCAATGTTTACTTTAGGTTGATTTGCAGTTTAACAATAATCTTGAGATCTAAGTATTATTTTCGTACAACTTACAACCTTACTAATGCTTAAAAATGTTTTTTTTTTTGTGGCTTTTTCATTAAATTTTGAATGAATTTTTACTGTCATTTATTTTGTTCGATGATCTGTTTGACCTTTTCCCAACGCCATTGGAGTCGGCTGAAGCTGAATTGACATCATCTCTGTTAGGGATGGCTGACTAAAAAAAATATGATTCTGTTTAGTCCGTCAGTTAAATTATCGAAAAATATTGGATACGTGTTTTTTGTTTTAACAAATTAATAAAAATTTCATGAGTTGGTATATGGGTTGAGTAAAAAATGTAAGTACTCAAATGTGACGTCACACGCTTTTTCGATGCACTGTATTGTCATCATTTTTTGTTTACGTGAATAAAGAAAAAATATGTAATAGAAGATTTTTTTTACCCTATTGCAAAAAGAAAATTTGTATTTTGCGGGCTACCCTGGCGCTTTCCCGTCGCGTGTCAATGTTTACCACGGATATGACTCAAACATTGCGCTATGGGGGAACTCACCAGACGGATTGTAAGCCACATTTCCAAAAACTTCAGCTACCTAAACTTCCGTGTCTTTATATATATACTAGTTTGCTTGGGTGCGCGAGCTGCGCGCAGCTCGCGTGTTTGGTGTTTTTGAGAAGTATTACTCACCCTCATCAAATTTTGAGAATCTATAGGCACCCCTAAATGAATTGGAAAATCCGTTAGAATTACCCCTAAAACAGTATGAAAACCCCTACGGACCCCTAATAAAACCTTATTTAAAAACTCATACCTTTTCCATAAAAAAAATAACTCTAAAGTTTGCTGAATTACGCTTCACCCATTCAATCATCGTTACGCTACGGAGGTCGCCGGCTCGCTTCGCTCGCCACCTCCCCCCATCGCTTCACTCAGGACCTACCTACCACCGAACAGGTTTCGACACCTACTATAATATTTGTTCAAACAGCTGATGGCTATCTCTAACCGTTATGAAGTTACAGACCTTTCAATTTTAGGGGAGGTTGGGGAGGGGAGGGGAGGGTATAAAATTTCAACGCCCCCCAATAATAAAGTATAGTAAAAATCTAAATTCCGCTACGTGTCCTAGTTTCCGAGATACGATGGGGGGAGGGGTGAAGGAGGGGAGAGTGGGGAGGTTTGAAAAATGATTTCGACTAATGCATTGCCCTTTCTTACGAATCTGAAAAAAAAATGTTCCAAGTCTCTTAACTTCCGAGATCCGTCTAAAGGGGGGGAGAAGGGGGGAAAGGGGGACAACTTTGAAAACTGGTTTTTACTTTTCTAAGCCTCCTCTATACGAATCCGTAAAAAAAAATAAACGGGTCTCTTAGTTTCCGAGATACGATGGGGGGAGGGGTGAAGGGGGGGAGAGTGGGGAGTTTTGAAAAATGATTTCGACTAATGCATTGCCCCTTTACACGAATCTGAAAAAAAAAATGTTCCAAGTCTCTTAACTTCCGAGATCCGCCTAAAGGGGGGGAGAAGGGGGACAAGGGGGACAACTCTGAAAAGTGGTTTTTACTTTTCCCAGCCTCCTCTATACGATCCCGTAAAAAACAAAAAATACGGGTCCCTTAGTTTCCGAGATACGATAGGGAGGGGGAGGAAGGGGAGCAAAAAGGGGAGGTTTGGCACTTTTCCCATACTCGCGGGAGTTACTTGTTTACGAATCTGTCAAAAAATACCCACCTCCCCATCCACCATCTGGGAGAACAATTATGTCAATGAGTCAGTGAGTCAGTGGTAATTCAGCTTTATATAATATAACTAGTTTGCTTGGGTGCGCGAGCTGCACGCAGCTCGCGTGTTTTGTGTTTTTGAGAAGAATTCTCTATCCTTATAAAATTTTGAGAATCTATACGCACCCCTAAATGAATTGGAAAATCCGTTAGAATTACCCCTAAAACAGTATGAAAACCCCTACGGACCCCTAATAAAACCTTATTTAAAAACTGAGACCTTTTCCCATAAAAAACATTACCCTAAAGTTTACTGAGTTACGCTTCACCAACTCAACCATCGTTACGCTAAGGAGGTCGCCGGCTCGCTTCGCTCGCCACCTCCCCCCTTCGCTCCACTCAGGTCCTACCTACCACCGGACAGGTTTCGACACCTACTATAATATTTGTTCAAACACCTGATAGTTATCTCTAACCGTTATTAAGTTACAGCCGTTTTCAATTATAGGGGAGGTTGGGGAGGGGAAGGTATAAAAATTTTAACGCTCCTCAATAATAAAGTATAGTCAAAATCAAAATGCCGCTACGTGTCCTAGTTTCCGAGATACAATGGGGGGAGGGGTGAAGGGGGGGAGAGGGGGGGAGTTTTGTAAAATGATTTTAACCAACTTTTTGCCCCTTCTTACGAATCTGAAAAAAAAAATGTTCCAAGTCTCTTAACTTCCGAGATCCGCCTAAAGGGGGGGAGAAGGGGGGAAAGGGGGCCAACTCTGAAAAGTGGTTTTTACTTTTCCGAGCCTCCTCTATACGAATCTGAAAAAATAAATGTTCCAAGTGTCTTGGTTTCCGAGATACAATAGGGAGGGGGGAGAAAGGGGGTGAAAAGGGGAGGTTTGGCACTTTTCCCATAGGTTTGAGAGTTAGTGAATTACGAATCTGTAAAAATATACCTACCTCCCCATCCACCATCTGGGAGAACAATTCTGTCAGTGAGTGAGTCAGTGGTAATTCAGCTTTATATAATATAACTAGTTTGCTTGGGTGCGCGAGCTGCGCGCAGCTCGCGTGTTTGGTGTTTTTGAGAAGTATTACTTACCCTTATAAAATTTTGAGAATCAATGGGCACCCCAAAATGAATTGAAAAATCCGTTAGAATTACCCCTAAAACAGTATGAAAACCCCTACGGACCCCTAATAAAACCTTATTTAAAAAACTCTTCCTCCCTTTTCCCATAAAAATCATTACCCTAAAGTTTGCTGAGTTACGCTTCACCCACTCAATCATCGTTACACTACGGAGGTCGCCACCTCCCGCCTTCGCTCCACTCAGGACCTAGCTACCACCGGACAGGTTTCGACACCTACTATAATATTTGTTCAAACACCTGATGGCTAGCTCTAACCGTTATGAAGTTACAGCCCTTTCAATTTTAGGGGAGGTTGGGGAGGGGAGCTTCACCCACTCAACCTTCGTTACGCTACGGAGGTCGCCGGCTCGCTTCGCTCGCCACCTCCCCCCTTCGCTCCACTCGGTCTCGCAGGTTCGCTCCACTCAGGACCTATCTACCACCGGAAAGGGGAGGTTGGGGAAGGGAGGGTATAAAAATTTTAACGCTCCTCAATAATAAAGTACAGTCAAAATCAAAATGCCGCTACGTGTCCTAGTTTCCGAGATACGATGGGGGGAGGGGTGAAGGCGGGGAGAGGGGGGAGTTTTGAAAAATGATTTTGACCAACTCTTTGCCCTTCTTACGAATCTGAAAAAAAAAATGTTCCAAGTCTCTTAACTTCCGAGATCTGCCTAAAGGGGGGGGAGAAGGGGGGAAAGGGGAGCCACTTTTAAAACCGGTTTTTATTTTCCTAGCCTCCTCTATACGAATCCGTAAAAAACACAAAATACGGGTCTCTTAGTTTCCGAGATACGATGGGGGGAGGGGTGAAGGGGGGGAAAGTGGGGAGTTTTGAAAAATGATTTCGACTAATGCATTGCCCCTTTATACGAATCTGAAAAAAAAAATGTTCCAAGTCTCTTAACTTCCGAGATCCGCCTAAAGGGGGGGAGAAGGGGGACAAGGGGGACAACTCTGAAAAGTGGTTTTTACTTTTCCCAGCCTCCTCTATACGAATCTGAAAAAAAAAATGTTCCAAGTCTTTTGGTTTCCGAGATACGATAGGGAGGGGTGAGAAGGGGGGCGAAAAGGGGAGGTTTGGGATTTTTCCCATAGGTTTCAGAGTTAGTTGTTTACGAATCTGTCAAAATATACCCACCTCCCCATCCACCATCTGGGAGAACAATTCTGTCAGTGAGTCAGTGGTAATTCAGCTTTATATAGTATAATATATATATGTCGCATATATATTCGTCTAATACGCCGTATTATATAATGGCGCGCCGGATTGAAAAACGTCGCCGTTATGTAATGCGGCGTCCTCACGTTCAGACGGATTGTGGTGGCGCGGCGATACGTTCGACAAAACGTTGTGTCCGTTTCGACTGCTCGGCCACAGTGTCGTAGAAGAAAAACGACTACGTCAACATTACGAAGGAATTTGTAAAACACTAACAATGAAAGTCGCAAATTCGTAGATCCAATATTCAGAAAGTTATAAAGGTTTAACCATGGCCGCGCAGTCCGCACATGGAGAACCGCGCGGCCACGCAGTTCTCTTATACGGAGGCGTCGTAGAGGTCCCATTCTTTTTGCTAACCACTGATACGATTTCGAAGAAAATGTAGATAGTATAATTATAGCCCTAATGTTTGGATTTCACGACCTACAGCACTTAAACCTATAATGCAAGTTAGAAGTAGGGTGACCAAGATGCGTCAATCAGACATTTCCAAAAGCGTCGTTTTTATATCAGTAGGTAGGTAGTATATAATATCATAATGAGGGAATAACTATGGTTAATTGGATGGAGAAGTAGGTACTCATGTCATGCGAAAATATTAACACTGTATTCGTATACAAATTTTAACATATTGCTAAAGAAAACACTCATTTAATCAAACACTCATTTATATTACTGTAAATTAACAATAATGCAACAATATTTGTATCAATTATTTAGTTTTATTTAGGTACCTACCTTCTTGGTCATCACGGGATTGACACTTTTTTGTATTTCTGACAAATATATTAATCGGTAGGTATAGCTGTCGGTATCAGAGTTGAAGTGAAAGGCGTATGTCTGTCTTTTTTTGCCATAACGATGCGAGCGAGATAAACATACGACTTTCCGAATCGAAGCGTTTTTGAATAGCTATGCTGAATGATTTCGCATCGGTACTTATTGCGATACCGTGTGCAATATCGTTATCACTAACCTCAGCTTTGGCACCGATACCTACGATACTAAAAACAGCTGATAGAGATAAAACACCACGCGGGACGCAATCCCCGCCCCACTCCAGTCTTTTATTTCGTTTTTGGGGGTCGTTACGTCTCGTTAGAGTGCATAAACGGACACAAACAAACGCAAAATGACATTTTTGTGAAGTTATTTAGCATGGCTTATCCTACGAATATCGGATATCTATGGCTTACCCGCAAAGCAAGTACACTGACATACACATGCACTACTTTTTTGCAAAAATGCATGCACTATCTACTGCAGTAAGCTATTTAGGCATCATCATTAAAAACAATAAGTACCTACATCAGTTTTTTAAACGAACGCTTGATTTCGCGTAGGAAGGTATATTTTTTCGTATAGGCAAGGAAGTACTAATCGAATAGACAATCATTAATCCTTTTTACAATAAAAGGTAAGTACTTACATACCTATTTATCTTAGTAAAATTGAAAATGTCTGATTGACGCACCATAAATCTTCACCCTTTCACCGGTCACCCTTTTTTTTTTTTTTTTTTGGATGGGAAATCATCAAATGACTTCTCCCGCTCTGGGCGGAGCGGGAGGGAGTGTCAGACTTTTACTGACTAAAACCCATCCATGTTCCTTCATCGCCCTTTGTGTTCCGGGACCACGGTATCTCTTTCGAATAGTCCCGCAGCCCCGGCAGGCTTCGGCCCTTGCGGACCCCTTCCCTATTGCTGACTCTCTTTGAGGCGCGCGTGGAACACGAACGCGCCGTCGACACGGCCTGTCGTCATGAGACGTACGGACGGCGAGCTAGCCCATAGCTCACCGTCCACAGGCCCGCGCCTACGGTGGCCGGAAGCCACCACGTGGCCCCCGACGCCCGGGGCGTCTCCCTCGGCGGCCGGGACGTGAGGATATCTCCCTCTCACGTTCCGCCACCTCCTTCGCTAGCATGACTGCTTCGCAGAAGGAGGTGACGGCGTCCCGTTCCGTCTCGCTCCGGACCATGGCACGAACCAGGGCCGGAAGCGAGAGGTCGCCGCCGCCGATCGCCACCTCGAGGACACGGCGGTGCTCCACCCAAGCAGGGCACACCTCCACCGTGTGCTCCACCGTGTGCTCCACCGTGTCCTCCGGTCGATCCTCACAATGGAAACACCCGGGCGTCTCCTCCCGCCCGATTCGGTGCAGGAACTTACCGAAACATCCGTGTCCGGTAAGAACCTGCGTCAGGCGGAAGGTGAGGACGCCGTGGCGTCTCTCCAGCCACTCCTCAAAGAGGGGACTTACCGCCACTTGGTCACCCTACTTCTAACAAGTATTATAGGTTAGAAGTGCTGTAGGTCGTGAAATCCAAACATTAGGGCTTTATTCATACTGTCTACATTTTCTTCGAAATCGTATTAGTGGTTAGCAAAAAGAATGGGACCTCTACTAAGCTCCGTTTAAGAGAACTGCCTGGCCGCGTGGTTTTCCATGTGCGGACCGCGCGGCCATAGCAATTAAGTGCTGTAGGTCGTGAAATCCAAACATTAGGGCTATAATTATACTATCTACATTTTCTTCGAAATCGTATCAGTGGTTAGCAAAAAGAATGTGACTTCTACGAAGCTCCGTAATAAGAGAACTGCGTGGCCGCGCGGTTCTCCATGTGCGGACTGCGCGGCCATGGTTAACCTTTATAACTTTCTGAATATTGAATCTACGAATTTGCGACTTTCATTGTTAGTGTTTTACAAAATCCTTCGTAATGATGACGTAGTCGTTTTTCTTCTACGACACCGTGGCCGAGCAGTCGAAACGGACACCAAAACGTTTACCCGTATTGCCAGCAAGAAGAAACGACCGAATAAAATACTGAAAATTCCGAAAATAAGGCGTAGTCTACGTAGCCCCGCTACGCGGGGCTCCTATTTCTGTCTGCAGGGTTTAAAGTAACCTAACCAAACCTAACGTCGGATGCCCTAAGTACCAAGCTCGCTTTCAAAGCGGCATATCGACGATAAGCCCGTGTGTATTTTGGCGAACGTTTACGCTGCTTTGACGAACGCGAAGTGCTCATTAAATGCGGCATACTTTGTTTCAGCCGAATTGTAATCCGGTTGAACGTGAATTATTATGTGTACCGCATTACTTATCGGCGACGTTATGCAATCCGGCAGGCCTGTATGTAATACGGCGTGTTCTACGAAATGCCTGCGACATATATATTAAGTAGCCAACTATGCCAAAGTAAATTACATCTTTAGAACCATCCAGAGCGTATACAATTAACGAATATTTAAATGAAATGATTTGATTTGTACGCCTAAACGCAAGACATAGAAAGTCCCCTGTAAAACTTATGTCTACAAATAAAGATTTCATTTTTTTTTGTTTTAGCAGCCGCACAGCTATTCTGGTACTGTGTTCTAACGTGTCAATTTTTTTTTAAATAATTACATTCCTTGGTTTCATTCGAGGTGTGTACATGACTTGTGGATTTTGTGTAGTGTTTTGTCAACATCACAGCCAACATGAAAGCTTGTTCAAGTTGTTGTTCTTGTTAGTTTTGGATGGGTGATATGGATATTATTATGTTAGAGATAATAATAAAATTAAATTAAAAAAAAAGAACATGTTTTCCAAACATCATTATAATGTAGGTTTACATAATATCCTAAATCGCACACATCGCCAATCTTATATTACCTTAAACTAAGCAAAATAAAGTTGGCAGAAGACTTGGCCGTTAATAAAATTTAATTTTCGCAAAAACATTATTATTGCATACTTCCAAGACAAAAATAACTATCTGGACTTGAAATATGAACAATAATCTTTTGGTGAATAATCCAAAGAAAATATTTGCCATTTACATTTTAACTACTTTAATAATGACGACAATCACAAAGTTGGGCAGTAAGAGTTACAGCCTTCTAATCATATTTATTATAAACACGCGTTAGGCTGGATCATATTCGTCTTATTAACATATTTAATAATATCCCAGTTGAAGCTAGCGGAAGTTTATAATTACTTTTTATTTAAAAAGGATTTCAGACAGAATATTGTTCAACATTACTGCCAACTATACAGTCATAGAATAAGAATGAATAGAAGCGAAATTCCCAAAATAATCATTCAACAGAATAAGCGACACATGCGCTTCGTGAATCCGTGCTCGGCGCATGCTTTTAAGGCCCGTTTTCTATAACTTACTTACGTATAACTGTCAGTTAGTATGCCACGTTTCGTAGCTATCGGTGTTTCTATAAACAACAAATAACCTATCCGCATCACCTACCTGTCACTTTATTCATAGAAAAATCAAAGAAAACTTATCTGTGACGTTTTCTTTCTAGCCGTCAAATGTGACGTCACAAGCCCCCACTCATGATCTTTGACACGTTTTATCTTCGTCAATTTTTATTAATTTGATAAAACAAAAAACACGTATCCAATGTTAACTGACGGACTAAACAGAATTATATTTTTTTTAGTCAGTCATCATCCCTATTGCACATTATTTGCAATGTATTCCTACCAATAACTTATCCTATTTACTAGGTATGTTGAAAAACATACAAAGTTGTGTTAACAATAACAATTCTCTCTATTACAACACAGGAGGTCAATTAAATCTAATTAATCTTTATGTCGTGTTAGTTCCTTCAGTTATTTTATCAGACATAAATCATAAAAGTGGAATCAACTTAATGGTCTAAAAATAATATTAAATCATAATTCAATGATGATCTTATGATTGAATAAGGCTACTTAACAGTACATATTATTGCTTAAGTGAAATAATCCGCTTTAAATATGGTAAAACTGTGTTGTGTGAAGGTGTGTAGTAGTAAGGGTATGCTGGATGTGGAATTTCGTTTTTCAGGGAAGTTTTTTAACTTTGGTTGCTTATTACGACTAGGGTTACCAATGTTTTAGATTGACAAACGGGAAGTATCCAAATAAATTAAGTAAGGAAATTCAAAGTTTCGAACATAGTTGTCGTACATAGTAATCAAAAGTATAATTTTTTTATTTATTTATCATCAAACATCTACCATTACAGCTAACCAATGCGGTAAATGTGCCTTAATTAATGTTTAACATAATTGTTCCTTATAAATAATACCTATAACTAATTACAAGAAGCATTCCTTGTGAATTCACTCAGAGAACAACAGAATAGGTTTGTCTCACTCGCTATGAGGTTGAGCGTGCGGAGTGCATGCGTCAGCGGCGCCTCCTTCAAAAGTTTGGTCCGAGCTTGCGGTTCCATCAGCAGTCGTGGCTGCCGTCACCGCCACACGTACCTGTCCGGAACACACAGACTCACCTGGCCTAAAACAACTGCATTATGCACCTTCCCTCTCAGTAATTTAAATATACAACATGTAACATAATTAACGCACATCCTGAAATTACTTTGTTCAGAATCGTTTACTGAATCGATTTCTATAGTTTTTAATATAGGTAATTTTTTATCCCAAAAATAATTAAAGCTACGTAATTTATAGTCACACTACCCCTGTATAGTCCAAGCAAACTGAAATGGACCGTAACTCAAGGCAATAAGACTTTTAAAAGTACAGTTTTATTTGTATTAATACAAATTCCGCCATTTAATACAAAATAAAGAAAAATTAACCTTATTTCAAGTAAGTTAAAGTCGTTACAAATACAGTTAGGTAAACTTGGCGATTCAACCTCACGCACACACTGAACAGGCACTCGTTAAAGGACACAATAGATAAACCAACAAAATGCAAAATATGTCATACTTGTTTTCGTTCCCTTTCTCGTGCAATTAAAAACCTGGGATAGAGCGAGATAGCAATATTTAGTCACGCGCTAACTTCCGTACAGTGTACTTATGCAAATAGTTTTTCGCGCGCGATGTCTTTGCAATAATTGACACAAAATGTTCAGTGAAATGGTGACTAATGGTGAGGACTGTGGCACGGTGCAGTGTGGTGATAATGTGGTTCTAGCTAGCAGAACATTCAAGTCAACCAAAGGTATGGTACAAGAGTAGACCGCAGGGTAGGACCATGTTAGCTGCTACTTCGTGGCCATGGAATGTTCCGTCCGAACACAGCCATCGACAGGGGAGCCGATTGGCGTACACGTAGGTACTCGTTTTCAAAACGAAATATGGGATTAATTCGATGAGAATCCCCAATCAGCTGATTTTACGACTTTTTTTGTGGGGACGTATTTAATCGTTAGTTTATTTTAGTGCGACAACAAGACGTGCCGAGGATCTAAAAAATAGGATAGTGAACGCTTTTGATAAAAAAATGACGAAGTGCTTTCTAAATTAAAACATCAATTAAGAAAACAGACATTAAAATGTATTGAACTTTTCTATTGAAGTTGAGTCGAGCGACAACGTTAAAGCTGTCTCGAACGCAAGCGAATACCTACTAGGCTAGCAAGACTCACACAGTCGCATACGTAGGTATGAGACCTACGTATGCGACTGTGTGCGTTCGTTGATTTGTACTGTGACTACAACATTCTTCCGGAATTAGGAAAACTAATTTATTAAATAATCATTGCCCAGACATGTTTAATTAAAAATTCAGTGCGTGTATTATGATTATAACATAATAAACTAATTGGGGTGTCTGAGGGTGTGCGTTAATTACGTTACATGTTGTATATGAGGCGAGTGCAAGATCCCTCCTAACCCTTAGCTCGTTGTATCTTACCATACTTAGAATAAATAAGGTAACGGGTAAAAGGGATAAACTCCGTAATAACGTATTTATAAATATGTTATAAATTTATTTTGTACCCTCTCCAGCATGAGACTATATTTACCTTCATGCGGAGCCCAGATGACTGCATTACATTCTAACTGGCTCCTAACCAATGCATTATATAAAGCTATAATAGCTTTCAGATTCGTGAACCCTCCGACCGTACGAAGCATGAAACCTAAATTTCTATACGCCCTTTTGCAACAACGCATGATTTGATCCCGAAAAGTCAAGCCGGTGTTAAATCCTACTCCCAAGTCCTTGACTTCTGTGACCCGTTCCATAGGCACGCCGTCAATAAGGTAGGTATGTAAGATGGGATTGTGTGCACGAGAAAAGGTGGTGGTCACACACTTCGAGCTATTAAACTGCAAGAGATTGTCTTTGCTCCATCTCACTACCCTATCGATGTCCCTTTGTAGCCTGAAAAAATCATCGTTGCTCTTTATGGCGAGGGACAATTTGAGGTCGTATGCAAACAACAGACAAGAAGCGTCTCGGACTACTTCTGGTAGGTCGTTTAAATAAATAAATATCGCTGGACATTAACACACAGCGCCATCTAGTGCCACACTAAGCAACGAGGCTTGTGTCGTGGACACCAGATAGTTGATATACTACATAGATACTTTTTGTTTATGTTTCGTTTACCACCAGAAGAAAGCCCAAAGGGCCAAGGTTACTACCTTGACTTAATTAGAAACATCGGACATCGCACATGGTGTCGGTAGTACAGTCGTGATCTTTTCCGCTTGATCAGTTAAAAGTTTTTTCGCTTAAATCATGCGGAGGCGCCGAGCCACGCTCCCTTCAAGTTTAGGCCTATTAGGAAAGCGTCAACTTTGGCGCGCAAAATAACAATAACTCTCGTTTGGCGTGCGTCGTCAGTGCGTAAGATACGCACTGACGACGCACGCATTTCATTCATTATTTCTATACAAAGTCAACGGGGCGGGTCTAGAGAGCGTTTCTATGTTGTAAGTGCAAGCAAAAATTAGCTTAGTGGTGATCAGGCGGGAGTGTCCTCGATAGTACCTAGTTTGCTTTTTAAATACAAATATTGAAAAGAAAAGAGTCCGCCGCACCGTGCCGTGCCATGCCGGTCCTAAGGATTTTTCCATGCTTCTCCAGCAAAAGAATCCATTTGGCGAGCTGCGAGTGAAAATGAATGGTCTCGGAATATAAAATAAATATTGGCGAATGTTACTAAAACATTATAGGTAAACAGTCATAGCAGGAATATGCGATTTTCTATGTCTGAAAAAATATATAATATTAACGGAGTCCTCGAATCCCCGTATACAAAAGTCGTCTGGATAGACAGGTTGCAAAATGGATAATTTACAACTGGACGGTACAGACATACATTTAAGTTAACATGAAAAGTTAATGACATCCACTCTTGAAGCAATTTCGCTTAGAATGCTATTTATTGAGTTGCAGGTCATCATCATTAAATAATAAAATAACAGCTACTCTGTAACTGTCTCAAGAGTTAGTATGATTATTGGACACCCTATTAGAAAGAGACAACATCCACTCTTGAAGCTTTCTCGCTCGGAACGTTTTTGGCTTGCCCGTCCTCATTCCAGTTAGTATATAAGTTTCTTGAAGACGACTTTTGTATACGGGGGTATACAAAAGTCGTCTGGATAGACAGGTTGCAAAATGGATAATTTACAACTGGACGGTACAGACATACATTTAAGTTAACATGAAAAGTTAATGACATCCACTCTTGAAGCAATTTCGCTTAGAATGCTATTTATTGAGTTGCAGGTCATCATCATTAAATAATAAAATAACAGCTACTCTGTAACTGTCTCAAGAGTTAGTATGATTATTGGACACCCTATTAGAAAGAGACAACATCCACTCTTGAAGCTTTCTCGCTCGGAACGTTTTTGGCTTGCCCGTCCTCATTCCAGTTAGTATATAAGTTTCTTGTTTGACCCTCCGACCACCGTCAATGTCAAAAGTTCAAAACAAAGTTTTTAAATTGACATTTCACTCGACGACCGAAAATACCGAAATGCAACTTTAATTTGAGCACGTTAGGTTTGATTATAAAACTGGTCAACAAGGGTTCATTGTGTGTGAGTTATAGACCCGAAACACCGGCCTCTTCTGTCTGAGTCATAATATTGCATAGATTTTCACCAGTTCATGTAAACTTGGTGCGTTGAAACCTTGGACCTAACCACTTTTGAAAAGTGCTTCGGTGCGGCAGACTGCGACATTTTCGGAGCAAAACAGAGGTGAGTAATATTATTAACAGTACGACAACGTCATCATTAAAAATATATAGCTGTGTTATTTGATACCACTCAACAAAACAAAAGAGTATTAAGGCTATAGGTTTTACATAATGTAGGTAATCATCACATTGAGATCATATGGGATCCTAGCATATTTTCCAGGTTGGTTGCTAGGCTGGAACAAACTTAAAAACTTATTTAGAATAAACATAAAATGATGGGTTGGTCTCTTAGTTATTGTTGCGGCAAATTTAACTAAAACTTATCAAAAAAATTGAATAAATATTTCACGCAGGTTTGTTAAAAAAAGTTTAAACTACATTTAGTATTTAGTTTGAGGAATCTCACTGGCAGATTAGTCGAAACTGGGTCATTAGTCAAAAAAGAAAAAAGAGAATAAAGAAATATTTGTCATGAAATTGATCAAGTATGTTAACCTCTCATCGTTATTTTCAATCCGATTTTGCATCACTGACAAAATCAAAGTATCTTGTGTTACAATGAAATTGCTGGTCACTGCGTGGGTTGTTGGCAGAGGTTAAATAACTATGCAAGGACTGTTACATCAGAATAGTTTAACCTATCAAGCACTTGCCTGCAATCTGACCTCTACACATGTGAACTCTACAGTTTTAACAATTTTATTTATAAACTTTCCCGGGTTTCTCAAACTTTCTTCTGTCTTTATGACATTTGTTGTATTAAAATACATAGAAAATTTAGGTTTTATTGTTAATTACAGACAAAAACATATGTATAGGTAGGTTTTTTTTTAGCCTATATGTATTGTCCCACTGCTGGGCAAAGGCCTCCCACATTGCCTTCCACTCTTTACTCTGCTCTGTTTGTTCTGGCTAATCTTGCACAAACAAATTTAAGTCGTCACGCAAGCGTTTTCAAGGCTTCCTCGGCGACGACGCCCGTCTTCTGGCACCCAATGCGTGACGACACTGGCCCATCGGTCCTGATGCATTGTGCAGACATGGCCCGCGGAATTCTTTCTTCAAAAATTTCCTCGTAATTTTTTTAAAGTGTCCTTCGAATGCTTTGAGTTTATCTCAGAAATCATTTTGAAATTATGAACCAGAAGCCATTATTTTCGTACAAGACACATAATTAATTTTAAGATGTGAGGTAGTGCGGAGATTGGTTTCAAAACATTGCCATTAATTTATACAATACCTATTACTTTACTTGTGAAGAAAATAATACATAATTTTTTGCTAGGTACTTAGTTTTTAGGGTTCCGTAGCTCAAAAAGAAAAAATGGACTTAAAGGATAAACTTATAGGATCACTTTGTTCTGTCCGGCTGTCCGTCAAAATCAAAATCAAAATCAAAATCAAAGCATTTATTTCAAGTAGGCCAGTTACAGGCACTTTTGAATTGTCGAAACAAAGATGAAAATTAAATGTAGCTACAGTTCCAGTCACAAGGCATAAAAACTGTGAAAGTACTGTAGTTGCCCATTCCCTAGCGTAGATCTCTATGGAGAAGAACGGGCAAGAAACTCCATGGACACTCTTTTAAATCAGAATATTGTTACAAAATCTTGGTTACATCATTCATGTTGAGATGGTATATTATGTGAGAACAATGTAGCAAGATGTGCACGTTAAAAGTGTCCACAGTAAAACAAAACAGAAAAAAAAAACCAATTCAAAAACTAAGATAATTCATTAAAATAAGCCATGGCAACTGAGAGATGACCAGTCACAACTGACAGCGCCCGTTCACGGACATGACGCATAGATCAGCACCATTCAACTCAACCATTTTGAAGGGAACTAAATGATCCGACACATGCGCCACCATCAGCGAGACTTTTGAGTGAGCATGACATATTCTCAACCGCCAGGGCACATTCAAGTCAAGAAAAGACGTAGGTTTCCAGCGACTGATAGCATTCTAGTACATAGCACTCACACAATATGGGCTTTGCGATTATATAATACTAAAGAGATTGAATCTATACAATGCAAAGATATCGTACAATCTTCAGCAGCTCCAACAATACAATTAGTGCTATCCATTTATGCGCCCCTGTCCTTGTGGAGCAGGACCGGCATTGAGCCAAGCATTTTTATCAGCGATATAATCGTCCAATTTGTAATATGCTTGCTTACTTAATGTGCGTTTAATGCATGTTTTAAATTTCGTTTCATTCAGTTCAAGAATGCTTTGTGGAATTTTATTATAGCATCTCAAACAGTACCCCATGAAAGAAGAGTCTACTTTAGCGAGTCTGAAGCCTGGCTGAACTAATTGGTCCCTATTTCTAGTACTGTAATTGTGTCTGTCACCTCTTTTACCAAAAAGATGTAGATTTTTCCTCACGTACATTATGTTTTCGTAGATGTATTGACAATGTACCGTCATGATGTTAATTTCCTTAAACAGTTCCCTCAGAGAATCGCGCCTACGAAGATTGTATATGGCTCTGATGGCTCTTTTTTGCAGAATAAATATAGATTCAATGTCTGCAGCCCGTCCCCATAATAAAATGCCATAAGACATTATACTATGAAAGTAACTAAAATAGACCAATCTAGCAGTATCTACATCAGTAAATTGACGGATTTTTCTAATAGCATATGCTGCTGAACTTAGCCGCCCCGCCAGAGATGTTAAATGAGAACCCCATTGAAGCCTTGAATCAAGCGTAATCCCCAGGAAAACCGTTTTATCTACGAATTCAAGTTTCTCTTTATTCAATACTATATCACAATCGCTACTTTTGACATTCGGTAAAGCAAATCTTATGCATTTCGTTTTTTTTTCATTGAGTACCAAATTGTTTGCTGTGAACCAATTATGGACTTGAAGTAGGGCATTATTCACGTCGACTAGATTTTGGGCTCGTCTATTTATCTTAAAAATTAGGGAAGTGTCATCGGCAAATAACACCATATTTTGAGGTTGGTTTTTCAGTAAATACGGTAGATCATTTATATATACTAAGAAGAGGAAAGGACCCAATATTGAGCCTTGCGGAACCCCCATTTTGACTTTTAAACCCTGTGAATTAACACCATTTATTTGAACATATTGTTGTCTATCACTCAAATAAGATTTTACCAAACTAAGTGCAAGTTTACCTAGTCCGTAATGCTCAAGTTTCAAAAGTAATGTGTCGTGATTTACACAATCAAATGCTTTGGAGAGGTCACAAAATATTCCTACAGCGTCTTGGGACTCTTCCCACGCCGCAAATATGTGCTTTAATAAAGTTACACCAGCGTCAGTTGTACAACGTCCCTTAGTGAAACCATACTGTTGATCGTGTAAGATTCTGTTGGTGTTAAAATGATGGAGCATTTGATTAAGCATTACCTTTTCGAACACCTTGCTAAAAACTGGCAACACGGATACAGGCCTATAATTATTAGTATCTTTACTATCCCCGGATTTGAAAAGAGGTATGACTTTACTGTATTTCATTAAATCAGGGAAAACTCCTTGGTCTACGCACAAATTAAAAATTAAAGCTAAGTAAGGAGCTATAGTCTCAAGTATGGATGTACAAACTTTGATAGACATTCCCCATAGATCTTCGGTCAGTTTGATTTTTATTTGCCGGAAAGCTTTAATAACTATCATAGGGTTTATGTGTTCAAATTTAAATTCAGCCTGGCATCCAGACACATTCGCCTTTAATAAATCAATTGAGACTTCAGGAGAGGAATTAAGAGCCTCCGTAGTTTTTAACGGTATATCGGTAAAGAAATTTACAAAATCTTGAGCTACTTCCTGATTAGAGCTTTTAGGACCACATGCTGTATTTAATGTATAGCTAGTATTACGTATTTTCTTCCTGTTAGTCTCGCTATTTATGACTTTCCAAACTGTCTTTATTTTATTTTCTGCTGTTTTGATCTTGTTGCTAATGTGCAGGGCTTTGGCAACCTTGCATGTATTTCTAAAAATTTTTGAATACTTAGCAACATATTTGTTAAAAGTTTCAGTGTTTATATAAGGCTTAAGGCCATAAAGCTCAAATAGTGTTTCCCTACTTTTTCTGATACCTCTAGTTGCCCAATCACTGAATATAAATTTAGGGCAAATACTTTTAGTCTTCTTTTCAAAAGTTTTGTTGAATTCAGTGTGAACTATTGAAAAGAAATTATCATAAAATTGATTTATATTAATATCATCATGGCTAAATACACTTAGCTTGTTCTGTAGGGAAATATTATACCTATTTAATTTGTTAGAAGTTATGGGTCTAAATTTAATCTGAACTTTTTGTAATGGTGTATTACTCCTAAAAGTTACAGTCTGTCCGCTATGGTCAGACGGCAGACAATTAACTATGGCTTTATCTATGTAATCACAATCGCAGAAAACATTATCTATGCAAGTAGCAGAAGATGGAGTGATTCTAGTAGGTTCTATAAAAGTGTTGGTCAAGTCAAATGACTTAAAAAGATTTAATAACCGACTGCTATTTGAATTTTCTTCTAAAATATTGATATTAAAATCACCACAAATAATTGTTGATTTATTACTAGCTGCAAGTTTTGCCAGGACATCTTCCATTATTGACTCAAATAAGGAAAAGTTTTGATAGTTTGGGGGTCTGTATACACACACAATAACATGCTTATCTAGCTCAACACAGGACAGTTCGACGCAATGTTCAGCCGAGAGACCCACTATGTCGTTACGTTGCTTATATTTAAAACAATTTTTTACTAAAATTAGGGAACCTCCACGAAGCATAGTTTTACGGTTAAAGCAGCTACCCACCATATAGTTCTCATAATTAATAAGCATTTGGTAATCTTTAAGCCAATGTTCAGTAAAACAAATAATGTCAAACTTACTATTTTCTAAAAACAATTCTATTTCTAATAATTTGGAAGAAATGCCTTGGATATTTTGGTGGAATAATTTTAAAGTGTTCTGCTGAGGCCCTGTTTTACTAGCTAATTGAGTGCAAGAAGATACCTTGCTGTTGGTAGGTTTAACAATATTGTTAATGGTACCTTCTGTTGTCTCACTTTCTAGTTTAAATTAATATTAATATTTGGAGTGAGGCCGGAGACTCCCGTGCCATCCTCAGACAACAAGACCCTACCAGTAATAAACCCTAATTGAGAATTCTCCACGGTGACACATGGATCCTCCTCGGTACAATGTTTGTAAACATTTATAGCACTAATGCTATATTCATTTAAAGTCACCTGTACATTAGTATTATTACTAATAGTCGCAGTGTTAATAATATAACTAAACTTAGACATACTACTTATGTCTGTGTGAATATTATAAGCTAATAGCCGAGCTATTTTGTGTCTACAACTAATAGGTAGATACACTTTACCCCGAGTCGATCTAAGTTTACCAACAAAAGTGTTGATATCAATATATATAAGTTTGTCACTATAATGACCTACTAAAAAATGTAAATGTTTATTTAACATGTGAATATAATTGTTTTTTCTGTTACATAAATTTTCAAAATATGGAAAAGAACACAATATGATTTTCTTGCAATTTAACTTCAACAACTCTGAGACACAGTCAGTGATGTCTTCCTTTTTAATCTTAGAACTATTACCAACACATATAGTAAGGGTGGTACTAGGATCACAAACAGTCTTTGATACTGATGCCATAACTTGTTTGTAGTTTGACCCTGGCATACAATTGTTTTGGGTACAATAACTCAGGTTATTACTAATTAATTTACCTAGCCCCCTACCTATACTGTCAGAGAACATAACTGAATGATACGTCTGTATGTCAAGACCATTTATCTCGGGAATGCGTATCGAGTTGAAATTAAAACAGTATTCTCAAATCTACGGTCCCTTAAAGCAGTGAAAAATCAACCTTCTAAGTTTTTTTATTATTTCCTTTTGCATCTCTGGGATGGATTATCATATAAACCTTCCTCTTGAATCACTTTATTGCTGAAAACTGATTTCGCTGTTTATGAATTCTTAGCACATTTGTACGCAATGTGTACCGAATTTGTACATACTTAAAAATTTAAGTACGTTAACAGTTACAGGCAACTGAATTAGGGCTTACTTAGTGCATCTCCCCAGCCATCCCAAGTAAAAATTGAAGAAATTTTATGTAGACACTTACTAGGCAAACAAGTGGTTGATACAAAATGAACTCTTATTTTACCACTGGATGAGCTAGCTATGGCTACTTAAAACCTTTTATTTAAAATCTCAATTATAAGCACTTAAAAGAGATCAAAGTTTATTTCAATCTCTTTCCCTAACATAAAATCGATGATGGGGTGGCTGGGGAGCATGACGTCATTAAAATCATTATTCGTAAAATCTTTACAATAATGACTTAAAATTACTCACCTGTTGCTGCCCCAGAAATATGATATTAAACAATATAAAAGATAAGATACACATAATGTTGTGTTGATTGGGAAAAGCCAGTCAGTCTATAATAATTATGAAGTATAATAAAACAACTTATCTACTACACAATCAAATAAATTACAGGCTCAAATTAAGTACAAAATAATTGGACAATAGACAAAAAATTCGTCAATTTTTATGAAAAAACTTTTAAGTTCTTTCTTAAAAAACCGATCAGTTTATGGGGTATGGTGTTTGATAGTCAAATCAGTCAGAAATTATGCATATTACAACCCCTTAACGGATCTAGGTCGACTTAACAAGTAACCCTGTACTTATACATTATATATCGGATTGTCAGGATTTATTCCGTTAGGCATCATGTGGGCAAAAGATGGGTTTCGTGCAATAATAATAATAATAATAATATAGGAAGCACATTATTAAAAACCTAAGCTCTGATATGTGCCGAAAATACAATAGTTCACCAGAAACCATCCAGCATATCACAGGCGCGTGTAAATCAATAGCCCAGACAGACTATAAACATAGACACGACCAAGTCGCTAATGTAATACATCAAAAACTAGCACACATATACAAACTAGTAGACTCTATCGTGCCCTACTACAAATACGTCCCCGAACCTGTGCTGAAAAACCCTTCGACTAAATTATATTTTGATCGAGGGATTTTTACAGACCGTACCATACACTTTAATAGACCAGACATCACATTAATAAATAAAACAAACAAAACTGGATTTCTCATCGACATAGCTGTACCAAATACACACAACTTACAAACTACGATTGCAGAAAAATTATCGAAGTATATAGAATTAAAAGACGAAATAACCCGACTCTGGCATCTGCAAAAAGTAATAATAGTCCCGATAGTGCTGTCCACCACAGGAGTAATACCAAAACAACTCCACCAGTCCCTTACTTCTCTAAACCTGCACTCTAACACCTACCACCTGCTACAGAAGGCAGTGATACTAAACACGTGTAGACTGGTGAGAAAGTTCCTACAATGTGAATCAGACAACCCGCACCAACATATCCACTTAAACATACCCTCATCTCTCTTTCAAGCTACAACCACTTCATTTAACCCAGATGATAATCACTTGGCTTAGGCCCGTGCTATCAGAAATTTCCGGCTACCCGGTTAGCCGAGCAAAATAAACGAATAGATCAAAATATTAATAATAATAATAAATTCGTTTATTTCAGGTAAGTAAATAACACCCATTGCCAAATAAAAATAAAAGATAAAAACATCATTACAAAAAATAAATAAAAATAAAATCAGACTCAATCAACTAGAATTAAATTAAATTATAGAACCAAAATAATAAAATAAACAAATTAAATAAAATCAAATCAAAAATAAATCGTGAATGTAAAATTAAAATTAAATAAAATTAAATCAAGTCAAAATAAATACATAATTGAATAATAATAAAATTAATACCTTCTCTCCGACACTGGTACAGCAATATGTCTGCTGGAACAATGTTGGATGAAGGGGCAATCCAGTTTTCCTGTAATCATCGCCAGCACGATGTTGGGGCTATCCCGTACCCTACGCACCAAGGACGCGGCGCGCTTGCGCATGGTCGCGTGAAAGCAATCGGTACGCGCCTCAGCGAACATACCCGAGGCGCTGCAGTATCGGGGCAGCCCCATCACCGCCCTGAACGCATTATTGTACTGGACGCGAATGGCGCTGTAACTTCTATTAGGGTAGTGAGCCCACAGACTGCATGAGTACAGCGATGTGCAGTACGCTCTAAACAGCGTAGCCTTAACCTCCTTAGAGCACCGCGCAAATCTGCGGGCAATCATGTTAGCTCTAACAGACAACGCCCTCCGCTCCCGTTCCATGTCTGCGTGATCTTTGAGGTCGACAGTCAAAACATGCCCCAAGTATGTAAACTGGTCAACTCATTCCAGAGGAACCCCATTGAGCCTGACCGGAGGTATGCTTCCCGGACATTTTGCACTGGCAGTCTCAAAGATCATACACTGGCTCTTCCTTATATTATACAATAAACCGTGACCACAAGCATATTCCTCACATATCCGCAACAGTTTTCTCAAGCCGCAGACCGAAGCGCTCATCAGCACCATGTCTTCAGCATAACTTAGATTATTGACACATGTACCGTCAATGTGACAGCCGACATGCTGGCTACTGAGCGCCACGATCAGCCCGTTAATATATAAGTTAAAGAGGGTAGGGGAGGTTAAGCCCCCCTGCCTGACTCCGCATTCGAGCTGATACGCTTCCGACATTGCCCCTGCCCACCTAACACTATTAGACTGGTGCGCATACCAGTACTGGAACATGCTGATGAGTTCCGGCAGAAGACCTATGCTCCTCAGCTTGCTCCACAGCAGGTCATATGCGACAAAGTCGAAAGCCTTGGACAAATCAAGGAAGCACGCATACACGGGCGTTTTACGATCCGTGTAGTATCTGACGGTATGCTTAAGGCACAGTATAGCACTTTCAGTGGACAGCCGGGGACGAAACCCGAACTGGTTATCGTGCAGTGTTACCGATCTATTTAACTGTGCGTTAAGCAAACCGTCAAATACCTTAGCAGTCACAGTGGCAAGAGAAATAGGCCTGTAGTTACTCTTATCAGTAAGATCACCAGTTTTATTCTTCACTACAGGCACTACCACTGTTTTCATAAAGTCGTCTAGCAGGTAAGAATGGCTCACACACAGCGAGTAAAACATAGCTAGGACCCTAGCAATATGTGGTCCGGCGTGTTGTAGGTGCTCAATGCTGAGCCCATCATGACCCGGGGACTTACCTCTCGAGATCGACCTAATGGCTTTAGTAACATCCTTCGCCCGGAAGGTAGTCCCCACCTCCCGACTGTTTACGTCTGCATTGAGCACCTCCGTTGCTGTACCCAATGGAGACTTCACTGAAAAGTGATTCTTAAAAAGATTCGCAATCTCCTTCGGGTTATTCACACCATCGATGCTCACGGGCAGACCAGGGCGTAAGTTTTCTTTTTTGGTGCCCTTCCAGAAACCACGAAAATCCCCCTTGCAATGTTTCACAGCTAGAGCGTCCATTCTTATTTGGTCCTGATGATTTTGGCACCATTTTAATCGAGACTTGAACACTCTTCTGCTATCGCACATTTCTTTGTATAAAGGTCCTGACTTAGGCCTACCACACAATACCCAATCGAGAAACCTACATTTGGCCACCCTGTGAGCCTCGCTGACATGTTTGTTCCACCCGGCTATGCGCGAGCCACCCCCGCCCTTCCTCGTGCTTCCCCGATTCGCCATTGCCACCACTGCTGCGTTACGGAGGGCAGTCACAATGTCGGAATAAAGCGTATCCAGAACAAGCCTGTGGCCACGGTCACTACAAAAACAATCAGCACATCTTACACACTCAGAAGGGAAGTCAATTACTTTAAGTCTCTTATGACACTCTTTGGCATATATTGAAACTTGTTCCTCACTTTTTACACCCCAGACTACATCTTTATTTTCATTACTCACTTGAGACGTGATCTTAGGGGGGCAATGAAAACACACTGGGTGCGATACACTGATTTTATTAACAAACAAATTACTTGTAATTACAATTTAACACAATAACACGGGGCACAATGACTCGGGACGCTTCAACACTGCGATCAGACACTGAATGTCTTCTCGCTGCGAGCTCAAAACAACAACTTGTAAATAAGTCGCGTAATGTCACCACTGGCGCGCCTATTCATCGCAATCATTTCATGTCCGTACTAACGACCGTATCCGACACATATACTTATGTATATTAGTAATTAATAACACATTATTTTAATTCCACTTTCCAGCTCAGCACAATGCGGCCGGTGACATTAGAAGGAACCACACTCGGCGAAAAGCGCCGACACTTCAACAAGGTAGTCGAAGATGCGATTGCTAATAAAAATTATGAATTACGTAACATTAGTAGCGATGACAGCGACTTAAACAACCTTCTGAAAATAGAAATCGCTAGTAGACACAGAAATGTAGACTATATCATCGAAGTAATGAAATCTAACGACATGCTGTATGCGGCGACAGCTATCAAAAAGTCCACGTGGCTAATCACCGAGCCGCAGTACGCAAACATCATCAATCCAGAGTACCTACACACACAACTATTACCTAGCATGAACACCAAAACATTTAACAAACTCATGCTTCACATTAGACTCAATCTGAAAGACGAAAGAAGAGTCGAAACTTTTTATGAATACCTTAAAGAAACGGACAGTTCTTACAAATGGTTGCAAAACTGCTCCATTCCTTTTATTGAAAATGTTATGAAAAACGAACGCACCATACCGCTATTTCTTTTTAAACGTTTGTGCAAAAGATCTGCTCATTTTCTTGATTACTATGCGTTAGTAGAATTTCGCAGCAAGTACCAGGTCAAAAACGAAATTTTATGTTTGTTAAAATCCCATGCAACACAGGTATTAAACGTAGTGGAAGACGAAAAAATATTAAATTACGTCCCAGAAATAGGAAAAAAGAAAACAGAGTTCCTTATGAAAAATTACAGGCAAAGAGTTTTGGACAATTTTGAAAAGTACGCTGACAAAATCGATTTATCTGTAGTAGCAAAGTATTTAAATAAGAATGAAATAAAAGCTTTTCTTTATAAACATGCAAGTATATTGGTAGGATCCCGTTCATTCGATCATCATAAAACATTAAGACATTTCATTAAGAACATGCCGGCAGAACAGAGGTTTGAATTTGTAAGTAAAACATTTATCGATAAAACTGAGATAACATTAATATTTACAGAGCAAGAAAGAAGGGTTATCGAAAGATATATAAAACCTTTTCAATGGTATGAGCACGCCCCTTTTGAAATTTCGTTGCCTGAAATAAAGAAGCTTATACGTAAAGAGAACTCACCCGCTGAAAGATGTGCCATGCTCTCAGTTTTGGTAACTTGCACACAAAATAAACGAGAGCAAATAACAACTTTGCTTAAATTTGTCAATGAAAAACACATAAATGAACCGTTCAAATTCAAAATTCAGTTTGTCAATAATCTGCTTTCACAAATATCTACACATGAGTTCGACGTTGAAACTTGGAACGTTTTGGATCAGTTGTTCCACAGTATGGAAGTGTACACCGAATCAGATAACAACGTACAACTGTGTCTCCAATCCGTTACCCTGTATAAAGTGCTGAAGGATGAACCGGTACCGGAAGTGGTAGAACGAAAGATGATGTTTAATTCTTTCAAGAAGTTTCAGAGGAAACTGAATCAAGGACAAAAGGCAAAAATTTTTACTTATCTTATTAATTCCGTGTTGACAAAAATTCAAAGTAAAACCATTGCAGATTCATCCGATTTTGATGACACTTTACTCCACTTGATGAATTCCCTTACTTTGTTAAGAGTTTGGCAAAAAGATATCGGTATGTTCCCAGATGTACTCGAGAAAATCCGGGAACTAATAAAGATAAAGCAGGAAGCCAAGTGGAAAACAGACATGTCGTGTTTATACAACGTGAAGAAATCGTGGCGGAAGCACATGTTTGAGGAGTCGTTGTTACTGTGTCTGAGCGAGGAAGCGTGCCTGAACGCGCTGAAACACAAGCCGCAGCTGCTGAAGCGCCACGACAAACAAATAGACACGATGCGAACTGACGACGCTGTCTCGCTGCGACGTCTGCTCGCCAAGCTGCGCGTCTACTGGCCGCACTCACTCGCCCAGCACTTCACCGACGCCTACTTGCTACATCTGAATAACCCTGCTGGACAAAAAGCCGTTGTTAAAGGTCTTTTTATACTTCTATCCCAAAATCGAATAGTAGATTTGGCAAAAAATCATGCTCCCAAAAATTTTAAGATAACATGGGGGGAAACTGACCAAACAGAAATAAGTACACGGAAAAATATTGCTAAAAATTTGCACGTAGCGAGACCACTGATTCCTCTAGATACAGTTTTGTGGTACGCTAAAGGTGATTATTTACAACATGCAGTTCCTTCACTAAATGCAATTTTGTACAATATGAACGAAGTCGAAAGTCGCCAGCATTTGCCAAAATTATTGAATGCATCAGTCTCCTTACAAAAGTTTGGGCTTCATCTTGCATTTTTCAAACTTAAATCTGATGCTCTAAAATCTATTTTTATAAAAACTTGGAAGGCTACTACGAATCTTACAATCCGCTCCGTTCTTTTCAAACACACATATGATCAAATATGCAAGGTGAAAAATCCAACTGTTGAAAAGGAACTATGGGAATTAATATGTTTATTTATTAAAGACTTGAATTCAGGCGAAAGCGCTGAAATATACAAAAAATTAAGTGCAGTTGAAACTGTTCCTATTAGCATTCGAGCACAATATTTCATGAAGAGTTACGAGTTTTTAACTGCATTGCCTGATAGCGCCAATTGCGAAAGATATGTAATGAATTTGATTCAATATGCACCGAAAATAATCGAATCACTCGATGAAGACTTTGTTTGTAATAAGTTACTGTCGCCAGCAGGATACAAACTCTGTTTATATGAAAGTGAATATATTGAAGTTCTTGCATGTTATGTGTTGTTTGGTAAAAGTGAAGAAAATCAGGTTCAGAGATTCAGAAAAGTAGTAGGTCCGACTATGGAAGAAGCCTTCCAGTGCTGGGATAATAAGCGGTCAGGCGGATATTATGTTAGAAATAATTTTAATAAGTTTCTAAGAAATTTGGTTTGGTCATTCACAATAAATGCAACTTTGAATAAAATACCCATACCTGCTAAACTGTTTGTAGCAATAACAACTAAAATTAAACAAAATTTGCCAGTGCTGGAAAACTATGTGATGTATACTTGTTGGAAACTAATAACAGAATACGTTAAATTAATCCATGAACAGATAACCCAATCCAGGAGTCCATTCGAATCGAACAAGTGGACAGAATCAGATTTTACTGATAGATGGAAGTGGTCAAGCGGAACAGATAACCCTTGGAAAGATATTAATTTGAAAATAGCTCCTTCGTTGGGTCCAATAATAGTTAAGTGTTTAAAAGAAGACACCGAGCAGTACAGTCCAACTATATATTGTGTTTTTGCCGAAGCTTTACAAGAAATGTTCTCTATGTTATATTTTCAAGATTATGTATTCTTTCTAGAAACCCTAAAACCCATGTTAAATGATAGTGATTTTGCTCCTAGCTATTTAGTGGTTTCTAAGACCGTCGGTAATTTTTGTAATGATGACGAGTCGAAACGTATAGGATCAGAAATACGTAAAAAAATTATATCAAATCCATCTCAAACAGTGCTGTTACATTATTATAATGATTTCTGCAATATAGCGGAAGACTAATTTTCACAACGTTTAATCAAAAACTTTAGAAATAGAATGGATAATATAAGAAGGCACACCTGTGTACCTACTGTAGAATGTTGTTCATTGTGAGAATAGTCACACACGAACATGATTCAAGGAAACGAGCTGAATGACGATAGCTAAATTAGAAAACACAAACACGAGTGGTTTTTTTAAGATGCATTCATGGGAATCCTTAGAATATTATTTAGAGATTGCATTTAAAAAAAATGTCATCGTAGATATTTAAAACATTTTTTAGATATTTAAGATATTTTAAACATGACATTCTGTACCTATGTAGTTTAAAAATTTTTTTCATGTACGTACATTTTTAATTATTAAGATACACTGAAATGCTTCATATTGTATTTCATTAATTTGAACCCTTTTCTAATTCGGTCTAATTATATAACCACTGTATATATATACACCTCTGCCTAACTTCGGGGAAATAGAGAAGATTAACTTTCTTACACAAGTACCCAGCTAGCAAAAAATGATCTTACAAATATCCCAAGACCATATTTTTTTCAGTCTTATATCACACTTACAGACATCTATAAGTGTGGATTTGGGCGCACTTTATAAGTACATTCACCCTTGCAATTGCCTTGTAATGGTCTCGCGAAGTGTATTTTCAAACTTACAAGACTCTTGCTGATGCTTTTATAATGACAAATAAACTTACAAGTGACTTACAATGGCGCGCTGTAAGGGTAAATAACCTTAAAGTCCTCTTACTAATAAAATAAAATACTATTTTAAGGGTAATATCGCTTATAGTCCTCTTTGTGATCTCCTAATAAGAGTGTTATCACAAACCGCGAAACCTTGGAACTTTTGGGAAAATAATAAAGTTTTAAATTTAAATTTATATTTCCTACAAAAGGCTAGTGTGTATATTTTCTAATTTCTTACTCATGTATTTGTCACGCACTAAGTATATGCGATTATTAGGTTGCGAAGTAGTTTTTCTCGATTACTTTGAAATTTTAATAACAATATCTTCACGGGCCTTTTCAAAAATGTTTCTTTTACTTTATATAATTTTTAATTATTTGTAAAATAATATCAAAATGTCGCCATTACGACCAACCGCGACTTATAAGTGCTTTATTAGAGCAATATAAGTCCAGTACTCTTCACTTAAAGTACTTACGGGATGATATCCGTGATTTTGTTACCTAGTGATACTGTGAGTGCGTTTTGTCGTGAGTTACAATCGAGTTCCAGTAGTGCGCGTAATAAAAGACTAAGAAAGAGGGTAGACAGATTTGTCTGCTCATAATAAATAATTTTCATCCCACCCGCATACCTCTTCAGTATTCCCGCGATCATGATGCTTGCAACAGCGTCGAAATATCGGGAGCTCATCGACCATAAACAAAATCACGGATATCATCCCGTAAGTACTTTAAGTGTAGTGAAAAACCGTGAAAGTCTAAAACAGTCCAGTACTCTTGTCTAAGGTTTATAACGCACTCGTAAAAGTCAAATTAAACGTAAAACCACTGTCTACGCGGCCATGTTGCTTATATTTTTAGGGTTCCGTAATATGTAAAAGCAAGCCAAACGACGAAGTCGAAGGATCTAATAGAAAATTAATGATAATGTGTACTAAATATTAAAATAGTCTATTACCTGATTTTATAACAATTTCTGGAGCCAACACAACAAAGAAAATAAATTACCCTTAATAGGGAATTGTTGTAGACCTTTTAAAGTGCAACTACTCTTTATTATATCTTAGGTGAGATAAATCACACTTTTAAAATACTAGTTTACAGAAGTCTAATAAAACACTTAGTGTAGTCACTTCTAAGGTTGACTGTACTTATAAAATGAATTTATAAGTATTAAATAAGAATCAAAGGCAATTAGACTTGTAAAAGGAGCTTATAATACCACTGCTCTTATTAATATCATATAACGTTTTCGTAAATACGTCTATAAGACCATGTTACAAGTGTGAATGCTCTTAAAACCTAAATAGACTTATAAAATGGCACTATAAGAGTTCCTGCCTTAATCAGAACACATATAAACCTTATATGAAACCACAGCTCTTACAAGCTTTTGTTTGTAAGGGTGTTAAGAGTTTCTGACTTAATCAGAACACGTATAAACCTTTTATGAAACCATCGCTCTTAAAGATTTTGTTTGTAAGGGTATTTTGCTAGCTGGGTAGGTACCTATTTTTTGGGTACCTACCTACCAACCTATATCAAAAGAGATGCAGTGATGAGTGCAGGTCTTTGGTTAGAACTGCCTGGTTAGGTGTGGTCTTTATCTTCATATAGGTACAAGTTATTGGTAGACTCTTAAGTTCTCTCAAATTATTGGTTTCTATGTAGTAGAATTAAACACACCTAGCCCGTCGGGGAATTTTTTATATAGGTATGAGTCATATGTATTATCTATGTACAGTCGTCTTTTCCGGCTGATCAGTAAAAAAATTTTTCGCCGATTAGGAAAGCGTCAACTTTGGCGCGCAAAATAACAATAACTCTCATTTGGCGTGCGTCGTCAGTGCGCTCGGCCGGTCGGTATCTCTTCATTCATTATTACTATACAAAGTCAACAAATTAGCTTAGTGGTGATCAGGCAGGAGTGTCCTCGATAGTACATATATTGGTTTGGTATCTATGTGTGTCACATCGATACGTATTTTCCCGTTTGCAAAAGTCCGCATTATTTCGATAAGATAATGATTTTCCTCATGATAGTTGGGTACCTACACCTAGTGAGGTATATTAGTAATTGTTAATATAATGTAGCACACTTAATTCCTTATATTATTATTAATTGTTTTTTAAACTAAACACCTTGGTAATTAAATTCAAGTTTGGATTACCTGTATGCAGTTGAAACAGATAAATACGGTATGTACCCATATTATTTATTTACAAAATAAAATAAATATCGCTGGACATTACACACAGCGCCATCGGGTGCCACACAAAAGCAACGAGGCTTGTGTCGTGGACACCAGATAGTTGATGTACTACATAGATACTTTTTTTTTTAAATACATAAGTACTTATTATCCCATGATCTGTCCACGAAGTAGACATAATAGTTAAACAATGGCGTCTCGACCAAATTGACCATTTGACAGAACATGATCTATACAATACTAGCTTTGGTCTTAGAATTTGATCTCTTTTGTTTTAGAATTTCACAATAAATTTGGGTTGTACTCTGTAATAATATTTATATAATTATAATTCAATCATGATTCGAAAGACACGTGGCTCCATCTATTATAATAAGAACGTTATTGTTGTTTTCCTCGGGAACGTTTGTACCCGATGTCCCTTTCTGTACACCTGACAACGTTTATGCAAAATTTCAGTATGATCGGTTTAGTAATTTATGCGTGGAAAGGTTACAAACAAACAAAAACTTCTTTCTAACTAATATTAGTTAGGATAGGTAGGTACACCTACCAGCTCCCTTCATCTAGCATCTTTAATCAAGAAGGTACCTGGATACCTGACGGACAGCCTACAATTTCAAGTGATTTTATTATCTATTACAAAAACGACTGAAAACGGTAGACACATAAAACTACTTAAAGCCGCGTTGACACGATGAGATTATGCTCGGACCGAGTGGACTCGGACCTACTCGGACGCAACTCGTATTGTGGCAACCTATACCAACCCATCCGAGTGCGCTCGGATTATGGGTTGCCATAATTCGAGTTAGGTGGGTTAGGTATCCGAGTCCACTCGGTCCGAGCATACTCTGATCGTGTCAACAAATACTTATACAGGGTGGAAGGGACATCAACCCACAAACAATTACAACGGACTCAGTACATCATTACCAAAATCAGGTGGATTTTTTATTTAAGTTACCGATGAAAAACTTCTATGTGTACGAAATTATGTACTCAATATAATATTACATTTTTTATAAAGGGTATAACCCTTTATAAAAATTTAATATGTGTGTAAAGGTGTAAAAAGACCCTTAACGAAGCCGAAAAGCACTTGTTCTCTCCGTCATTGCGATATTTTTTTTGTTCTAGACCATAACGGGAACCTTCTAGTTACAGAGATACTGGGGGTCAAAGTTCTAACTTTTTCACAAGTCATGTTCAAAGTTCAACTTTTTCAAAAAATATGTATTAAAAAAAACATGTTTTTAATGTAAGATTTGTACTTTAAACGCCTTCACAACCCGGGTACTATTCAATCCATCCATCAGCACCATGTTATAATTATGTGCGTTACATTGAGTCCTACCGAAAAACGTGATTCTTCACCCCAATAAAAAAGTCTCAGCAAAAAATTTTGCGTAGGGTTACTTAGTTTGATGTACAGAATGCTTGGTTGACGGCTTCGTGAAGGGTCTGTTTAAACTCTGCATTATCCCATTTACACAATCAATGTTAGTAAATAATGTAGCAAAGACAATATTTTATTTCCAGCTAAACACAATGTCTCCGGTAACGCTAGACGAAGGCACCCTCGGCGAAAAGCACCGACACTTCAACAAGCTAGTCGAAGATGCGATTGCTGATGAAAAATATGAATTACGTAACGTTAGTAGCGATCACAACGACATAGATAACCTTCTGAAAATAGCCATCGCCAGTAAAAACAGAAATTTAGACTATATCATCGAAGTAATGAAATCTAACGACATGCTGTATGCGGCGACAGCTATCAAAAAGTCCACTTGGCTAATCACCGAGCCGCAGTACGCAAACATCATCAATCCAGAGTACCTACACACACAACTATTACCTAGCATGAACACCAAAACATTTAACAAACTCATGCTTCACATTAGACTCAATCTGAAAGACGAAAGTCGAGTCGAAGCCTTTTATGAATGCCTTAAAGGAAACTACAGTTCTTACAAATGGTTGCAAAACTGCTCCATTCCTTTCATAGAAAATGTTATAAAAAATGAACGACTCCTGCCGCTATCGCTTTTTAAACGTGTGTGCAGACGATCTGCTCATTTTCTTGAATACCATTCACGGGTAGAGTCTCGTAGCGTAAAACAAATGAAAAACGAAATTTTGTTTTTGTTAAAAGCCCACACTGTAGACGTATTAACCGTACTGGAAGACAATGAATGCGATTACTTTCCTGAACTCGGAAAAAAGAAAACAGAAATACTTATGAAAACTTGTACAAAACGAGTTTTAGATAATTTCGATAAGTATGCTGACACAATCGACCTGTCTGTGCTAGTAAAATATTTAAACAAGAATGAAATAAAAGCTTTTATTTATGAGCAAGCAAAAAGATTGGGACGTCGGTTGTATGATCATAATACATTAAGACATTTCATTAAAAACATGCCTGAACAAGAGAGATTTGAATTCGCAAAGAAAACTTTTATCGATAAAACTGAGATGACATTATTATTTTCAGAAGAAGGAAGAAGAATTATCGAATCCAAAATAAAACCTTACCAGTGGTATGAGTTCGCCCCATTTAACGTTGTATTCACAGAATTTAAAAATGTTAAACTTTCTGAGAACTCGCCTACTGAACGATCTGCCATGCTCTCATTTTTAATCACATGTGCAAGAAGCCCGCAGGATATTAAAACATTGCTGAAATATTTTAAATACAAACACATTAATGAACCATTTAAATTCAAGATTCAGTTCGTTAATAATCTGCTCTCACAAATATCCACTCATGAATTCGATGTTGAAACTTGGAACATTTTGGATCAGTTATTCCACAGTATGGAAGTGTACGCCGAATCAGACAACAACGTACAAATGTGCCTCGAATCCATAATCACGTATAAAGTTTTGCGCGATGAACTAGTACCGGAAATCGTTGAAAAAAAGTTGACATTTAATTCATTCAAACATATACAGAGCAAACTGAATCTGGAAAATAAATCTAAAATGTTCACTTATCTCTTCAATTTCATAATGAAAAAGCTAGAAAGGAAAAACGCTTCAGATAAATCTGATTTTGAAGAGGCTATAGTCCTAATAGTCAATGCTCTAACTTTATTAAGAGATTGGAAGAAAGATATCATTCCCCCATTCTTACTTCAAAAAATTCAGGAACTAAACGAGATTAACCAAAAGAACAAGTGGAAAACAGATATATCGTGTTTGTACAACGTGAAGAAATCGTGGCGGAAGCACATGTTTGAGGAGTCGTTGTCACTGTGTTTGAGCGAGGAAGCGTGCCTGAACGCGCTGAAGCACAAGCCGCAGCTGCTAACGCGCCACGACAAACAAATAGACACGTTGCGAACTGACGACGCCGTCTCGCTGCGACGTCTGCTCGCCAAGCTGCGCGTCTACTGGCCGCACTCCCTCGCCCAGCACTTCACCGACGCCTACTTACGACATCTGAACAAACCTACTGGACAAAAAGCTGTTGTTAGAGGTCTCTTCATGCTTATTCCCCAAAATCAAGTAATAGACATGGCAAAGAAATATGTTCCCGTAGATTACAATGTGAAATGGAGTGGAACTGATCAGGCAGATATTAGCATCCGAAAAAATATAGCTCAAAATTTGCACATAGCTAGACCACTGATTCCCTTAGATACGATTTTGTGGTACGCAAAGGGAGATTACTTGCAATATGCAGTGCCATCACTGATTTCAGTCTTGTCCAAATTGAGTGAAACTGAATGTTCTAGAAATGACTCCGTCCGAAAATTAGGACATCGACTAAGGTTCTCAAAACTTAAACCTGATGAACGTAAATCACTAATCTTGAATATTTGGAACAGTACAACAAATACTATAATCAGGGCCGTTATTTTTAGAAATACTTACGATCAAATGTGTAGGGTTAAAAACTTATCTGTCGAAAAAGAACTTTGGAAATTACTGAGTATGTTTTTCGATCAATTACCTCCACGTGACAATAGAGACATAATGGATTGTTTAAAATTAGAAAAGGTTCCCATTAGTGTAAGAACAGAATGTTACATGAAAAGTTACGAATTTTTGACTTTGTTGCCCGATAGTTTCAAGACCCCTAACGACCATGTGAGTAATTTAGTGCGTATGGCAAGGTGGTCACCTGATCTAGTAGAATCACTTGACGATGATTTTGTTACCAATAAACTACTTTCACCAGCTGAAACCAAATTTCATGACGCGGAATTCATAGATATATTTTCATGTTTTGTTTTGTGGGGGAAAACTGAGGAAGATCAGCTTCAGAGATTTAGAAAGCTAGTACGCCCAGTAATGGAACAAGCTTTTATGTCGTGGCGTAAAGGAGATGAAGACTACTATACCGAAATCCATAACGTCAAACAATTCATAAATTATTTAATTGAGAAGTACAAAAACTTTACCTTGAACAGAAGAACAACCCCCGCTAAATTGTTTACAGAGATTAAAATAGAAATGGAAAAGAAAATGCAATTGCTAGAAAACTATGCGTTGTACACTAGTTGGAAATTGGTAACAGAATACGCAATATTAATGGAACAACATATTTCTAAAATGGGAAATGCGTGGTTTACCGATAAAAAAGAAAAAATATGGAGAGAAATTCACGCCGCAATGTTTCCTGAATTAGGTTCAATCATTGTTAATTGTCTAAAGGAAGATACCGAGAAATATTTTCCATCAATATGTTTACTATTTGCGGATGCTTTTAAAGATTTTAGGTACATATACCATGTTGAATGCGATTTTACACTGAAAATACTAAAAAGCATGCTAAATGATAATGATTTCGCACCTAGTTATGTAGTAGTTTCTCGGGTGACCGCCGATGATTTCGAGTACATTGGTACAGATCCATTAAAACATGAAATACTAAATAAAATTAAATCGCACCCATCTCAAGAGGTGCAAATCCACTATCGCAATGATTTTTAAAACACTGTTATTGACACCGGTGCCGATACGCTACATGCTTAGCACGCGACGGTGTTGGTCGGTGACGGAACAGTCTAGGAGTCACAGTCTCGAACTTTTCAACACAAAGAGTTTTCTTTTTTTGCCTGACACGTTCCTAGCACGGTCACGATACGTTGTAGTGAAGATTGTATTTTAGTTTAGGTGCAAAAAGTTTGTATTGCCTCGAACAGCCGCTGGCGTTCAATAACAACACTGTTTTGTTTATATGGTGAGCAGGTTAATCGTTTTTTATGTGTTTTCATTTACAGTCGTATTGCACTTTCTATCTTCTTAATATATAAAATTCTTCTGTACGTGTGTTTGTCACATACTTAACTCCTAAACGGCTGTACCGATTTGCATGAAATTTTGTGTGTATATATTAATTGGTTTCTGCATGGTTCGAAAACACAATTGGACCCGGTAGGTGGCGCTGCTGTCGGTATGTCACTGACTTCTCCAAAATGGCAGAGACGATTTTAGTAATATTTTTTGGTACTTATGAGTATACAGGGACCCCCCTGCAAGGTTTCAATTCACAATTGGACCCGGTAGGTGGCGCTGCTGTCGGTATGTCACTGACTTCTCCAAAATGGCAGAGACGATTTTAGTGATATTTTTTGGTACTTATGAGTATACAGGGACCCCCCTGCAAGGTTTCAATTCACAAATGGACCCGGTAGGTGGCGCTGCAGTTGGTGTGTGGAATTATGGAATCACAAAACGAAAAAATATACAAAACGAAAAGTAGTATCGTCAACCCCCTAAGTCATTTTAAAAAACCTATTCAACGATACCCCACACGATGGTGTAGACGACGAAAAAAAAATTCATCCCCACTTCACATGTAGGGGAGCTACCGTAAAAAAAAATACTTTCCAAAATTTTATTTTACCACTTTGTCAACGTTATTGATATTCACACCTCTACAAAATTACAGGTTTCTAGTACTAACGGTCTCTTAGCAAAATCTCGGACAGACAGATAGACAGACGGACATAGCGAAACTATAAGGGTTCCTTGTCAGGACTACGGAACCCTAAAAAACTGATTAAAAACTTCTACTAGACTAACCATCGTTGGAGAACTAAAAATAAACTTTTCTCATACAGTTCGTAGGAAATCATTAAAAAATAAAAGACAAATGATCACGTAAACTACAAAAGTATCTAGAAATCATTTTAATTTAAAAGATTATGGTCGAAACCTAAACGTTACAACCAACTTTCGATTACGATTCTAAGGGTTTGACGCAGAATGTGCGCAACGTAAAATGTGCACTTGACGCAAAATGTGTCACTTCGCAAAATGTGCACTTCTCAAAATGAGCAATAATCAAAATGGGTTAAAATAAAAACCGTTTGCTAACTATATTTTTTTTTATTAGGTTGCATGATTTTTAGCACGATACCATATAATTGATAGTTTGCCATAGGCCTCTTTAATTGCACGTTATTTATTTTTATTCACTGAGGTATCTGTCAGTTTCTGGTGATATATAACATCCACGGACATTGTTACTAGAGATGTTCCGATTAGTTGGCAATATTTGTAGTCGGCAAAATCGCTGAATAATCGGCTTGAGTGATTGAAATGAAATTATAGGTAACCTTATCTTATCCTATCCTATCCTAATTAATATCATAAATGCGAGTAAAGAAAGTATTTTCGTTACCTTTTCACGCCCAAACCACTAAACCGATCATCCGGAAATTTTGCATAAACGTTGTCAGGTGTATAGAAAGGGACATAGGGTACAAAACGTGCTGTTCCCGAGGAAAACAACAATAACATTCTTATTATAATAGATGGCGACACGTGTCTTTCGAATCATGATTGAATTAGGTACATTATTAGTACATATAGTGCAAGCAGAGTAGGTACCTACAACCCGAATTAATGGTCAAATACTAAATTAAACGCGAACGAAGCCGCGGGCAAAAGCTAGTTACTAAAACATTTCATTTTACAGTCTAGGAATATGAACTCGTTCTTTGGTAGGCAATAATTTGACAAACATGCATGGAAACATTGTCATTATTTTCGAAAAAAGAACACGCCAAGTATCGAATTGACTGACAAAGAAAATCAAATCCATTGCAGGTACGTGAGTAAGTAATGTGTATGTATTTTATTTCCAGCTAAACACTATGTCACCGGTGACGCTAGAAGAAGGCACACTCGGCGAAAAGCACCGACACTTTAACAAGCTAGTCGAAGATGCGATTGCTGATGAAAACTATGAATTACGTAACATTATTAGTGACCACGGCGACATAGACAACCTTCTGAAAATAGCCATCGCCAGTAGAAACAGAAATATAGACTATATCATCGAAGTAATTAAATCTAACGACATGCTGTATGCGGCGACAGCTATCAAAAAGTCCACGTGGCTAGTCACCGAGCCGCAGTACGCAAACATCATCAATCCAGAGTACCTACACACACAACTATTACCTAGCATGAACACCAAAACATTTAACAAACTCATGCTTCACATTAGACTCAATCTGAAAGACGAAAGAAGAGTCGAAACTTTTTATGATTACCTTAAAGGAAGGTACAGTTCTTACAAATGGTTGCAAAACTGCTCTATTTCTTTCATAGAAAATGTTATCAGACAGGATCGCCCCATACCACTAAGTCTTTTTAAACGTTTGTGCAGAAGATCTGGTCGTTGTCTAAAATTATATACGCGGGTTGAAGAAGCAAAATTGCCGGACGCGAAATACGAAATATTTTGTTACTTGAAGTCTCACACGGCGGACGTCTTAAAAGTACTGGAGGACTTCGACTACTTTCCCGGAATGGGCAAAAAGAAAACGAAGCTCCTCATGAAATATTGCCCACTAAAAATCATAAACCATTTTGATAGATACGGTAGATGCGAACAAGTTGACGTGTCCGTGGTAGCACAATATCTGGAAAAGACGGAATTGAAAGATTTTCTGTTTAAACAAGTTAAACACCACCAGGATTATAATATATTGCGACCTTTCATTAATAACATGCCCGAAGAAGAAAGG
This sequence comes from Xestia rhomboidea, assembly GCA_963853795.1. Lineage (NCBI taxonomy): Eukaryota > Metazoa > Arthropoda > Insecta > Lepidoptera > Noctuidae > Xestia > Xestia rhomboidea. Next base: position 7,825,473 of record OY970776.1, on the reverse strand, counting down.
TTTGAATTCGTAAGAAAAACTTTTATCGATAAAACTGAGCTATCACAGTTCTGTACAGAAGAAGACAAAGACATGATCGAATCGTGTATAAAACCTTACCAGTGGTATGAGTTCGCTCCATTTAAAGTAGCAAAACAGGAATTAAGAAAGCTCATACGTGCAGAAAACTCACCTCCTGAACGATTTGCCATGCTCTTATTTTTAATCACATGTGCAAGAAACCCACAGGATATTAAAACGATGCTTAAATATTTTAAAGACAAACATATAAATGAACCATTTAAATTCAAGATTCAATTCGTCAATTATCTGCTTTCACAAGTATCTACACATAAATTTGATGTTGAAACTTGGTACGTTTTGGATCAGTTGTTCCACAGTATGGAAGTGTACACCGAATCAAACAACAACGTGCAAATGTGTCTCCAATCTATAGTCCTATATAATGTTTTGCACGACAAATCAGTGCCTGAAATCATTGAACAAAAATTTTCTTTTAATACTTTTAAAGATAAGCGGAGAAACCTGAATCAAGAACAAATGAACAAAATATTTGCTTATCTCCTAAATTACCTATTGATAAAAATACAAAGTATCAATATTTTAAATGAATCCGATTTTAATGATACTTTACATAATCTAAAGAATGTCTTGACTTTGCTTCGCGATTGGGGAAAAGATATCAGTAAGTACCCAAGCGTCCTCCAGAAAATTCAGGAACTAATTAAGATTAGACAAGAAAGAATGTGGGAAACAGACATGTCGTGTTTGTACAACGTGAAGAAATCATGGCGGAAGCACATGTTTGAGGAGTCGTTGTCACTGTGTCTGAGCGAGGAAGCGTGCCTGAACGCGCTGAAGCACAAGCCGCAGCTGCTGACGCGCCACGACAAACAAATAGACACGTTGCGAACTGACGACGCTGTCTCGCTGCGACGTCTGCTCGCCAAGCTGCGCGTCTACTGGCCGCACTCCCTCGCCCAGCACTTCACGGGCGCCTACTTACTACATCTGAACAAACCCACTGGACAAAAAGCTGTTGTTAGAGGTCTCTTCATGCTTATTCCCCAAAATCAAGTAATAGACATGGCGAAGAAATATATTCCCGTAGATTACAAGATACACTGGGGTGAGACTGGTCAGGTAGATATTAGCATCCGAAAAAATATAGCTCAAAATTTGCACGTAGCTAGACCACTGATTCCCTTAGATACAATTTTGTGGTACGCAGAGGGAGATTACTTGCAATATGCTGTTCCATCAGTTAATGCACGTTTGTCTATTCTGAGTGAAGTCGAATGTCGCGAACATGTGTCGAAACTATTGGAAGCTTCAGTGTCTTTACAAAAATTCGGCATCAAATTGGCCATTTCCAAGCTTGAACCTGCCGATCTAAAGTCAATATTTCTCAAAATTTGGAGCACAACAAAGAACCTTACAATCCGATCCGTTCTTTTCAAGCACACTTATGCTTGGCTTTGCAAAGTAAAAAACCCAAGCCTTGAAAAAGATTCGTGGGAGTTATTAAGTTTTTTTATCGATAATTTATCGGCAGAAGAAAGTACAGATATATACACTTTACTAGGCACCGCTGAAAATATTCCCATTAGTTTACGAGCACAATATTTCATGAAGGGCTATACTTTTCTAACTTCGTTGCCTGCTAGCGCCAATTGTGAGAGTTTTATACAGAATTTAATCAAATATGCACCAACTATTATGGATTTACTTGACGAGCATTTCGTTTCCGATAAATTACTGTCACCAGCAATATCAAAATTTTGTACCATCGGAAGCAAATTCGTGAAAGTATTTGCGTGTTACGTTTTGTGCGGTAAAACTGAGGAAGAGCAACTACAGAGATTCAAAAAGGTAGTAAATCCGGCGATTAATGAAGTTTTTCGATTGTGGAATGATGAAAGTATCCAAAACAACTTCAACATATTCTTAAAAACTTTGGTTTGGAATTTCAGGGTATACTATTGTACTATAAAGATACCTATACCTGCCACGCTGTTTGTAGATATACTAACTAAAATGAAGAAAAAACTGTCTTTAATAAATAACTATGTACTTTATACTAGTTGGAAACTTATAACAGAATACTTCACATTAATGAAGAAGAAAGAATCTTCGTTCTTAAAATTTGCGTTAGTCAATTCAGAACAACATTTTAAAAAAAGGTGGAATTCAATAGGATTAGAACATTTATGGTATGATATTCATGTAAAAATATCTCGTTCATTCGGTCCGATAGTAATTCAATGTTTAAAAAAAGACACAGAGCAATATAATTGTCCAACAATTTATTGTCCATTTACGGACGCTTTCGAAAAAATGTTCGAACTATTAGCTTTTTCAAAGAATTATTTTATACATGAAACTTTAAGTTATATGCTGAACGAACGAGAATGTATTCCTAGTTATTTGATGGTTGCAAAGGTGCTTCCTAAATATTATGGAACAGAAAGAACAAGATTACGTAGGAAAATAGAATCGCATCAATCTGCAGTCGTGCGTATTCATTATTACACAAATTTTCTAGGAATTTCGTTCAACTAATTATGTACTTGTTCTGTCTTATAAATCTAGTCTTATTTCATCTACTTATTTATTAGAAAATCTTTTAAAATTATATTATGTATCTACATATTTGTATTTTTATTTCTTTTTATTCTTTGAAGTCCGAATCTCTAAGAGATACACGGAAACTTTCCTATAGCCGAGTGCAATTAGATAATAACCCTTATTTTTCCTTCGCCATAGTCGTGTAAAAAATACGCAAAAGGAGGAGTGAAAATAGTGGTCGGATTTTCATGGGGGTTCCGTAGTCCTGACAAGAAACCCTTATAGTTTCGTCATGTTCGTCTGTCTGTTCGAGGTTTTGCTAAGAGACCGTTATGCGTTAGTACTAGAAAGCTGTAATTTTGAAGAGGTGTACCGCCCCCTCTAAAAGCTTAACTGCGGGCTTGAAAAATCTGGAAAAAATCATGATGATAGTGCATTTCATGAACTTTAAAGGAAAACTATAGCGGTTTAGATAACTTCAGTAGTTTAGCAGTAATAGTCGTTGAACTTGGGTGTTGGATATTTTTGTATCCTTAGAATAAATCCTATAAAGTGACTAAGATGAAGTAGTTGCTTGTTTATAACGGGTAAAGACTTGCATTGAAAAACAATCTAAAAAAAAAAAATACTAAAAAAACATAATAAATTATCATTAGTTTCACAAAGCTGCCGCTAGATGGCGCTGTACCAACGGGTTCGTTCTATATTGTGATAACGGGCTACTATGGAACCCTACACTGCGCGTGGGCCCGACACGCACTCGGTTTTTTATTGAGTTCCAAGAGGTGTGGAAAAGAAAGTTTAAAAAAAAAGTTTCTCTCGCGACTTTATTTTATTTTCCTTCTGAATTATTATCTTCGTTCAAAACAGGTACATTATACAGATAAAGACTACAAATACTTGCCAATGATGTTATATATAATACTGACTTTGATACGTTTTACCGACGTCACTGCGGCAATGCAAACACAAGCTGCTGATTAGCTTGTGTTGGTTGCTTGGAGGGAGCCTCCTCTCGAGCCATTCCTCGAGCATTAGTCAGATCACCTCGATGGTAGCGCAAAAGCCTGTCCGGCCACTCCGAACACGTGGATCTGAGACCGACGCAGATCGATGTCTCGCTTCATTGGGTCACCACCCCGCGTCCGCGCCTCCTCGCCTCTAGGTCCCAGGGTGGCGACCCGGCCAGTGCAGAAGCCGCGTCGTAGGAGCCTGTGCGATACTCCCTGATAAACCTGACGGCCATCGCTCTCTACAGTTTTCGCAGAATCGCGAGCGCTGCGAAAACCGCAGAGAGCGATGGCCGAGGGTCAGAAGCCCACACCGGGGCCCCGTACAGGGCCATATAAGGATCGCAGAACCCCTAAGTACAATCTCCTACAGGCGGTGCTCGAGCCCCCCAGATTGGGAAGCAGCGTTGCAAGCGCGCACGCCGCGTCCATCAACTTGGGCGCCAGCCGCCGGAAGACGAAAACCTCCTAGGTTGCACAAAAAAAAATGTATGGCGCAACGGTAACTGTTTTTTTATAACGCGTTATAACCAGTTACGTTATTTTGTTATCTGTAATTTTACTGTATGTATTCTTATTCATTACTAGAACAAGAGCTTACAACGATGTCAATTAGAATTAAAATTCAGTAACAGAATCAATGCATAATTATTATGCTTTTCTTAACTTTCACAACTTCGCGAAATATCTACCTATATACGTAGTCTTCGAACGTACCCAGTGTCCCCGAATCACAGAGTACACACACCCACACCGGCTTTTCCTGACTCATAGGTAATATGATTGTGTTGCACAATATTACACCTATCTATGACACTCGGTAGTGTGAGGAAACTTAAATCCAGTTCTGTGCGGCGTCTCTTTGGGGAAGCATCGACAAGGCAGAGGTAAGTTAATATACGAAAACGTTTTGTCATTATTGTGTTTACATATCGTTATGGCACTGCGCAAAGTGGGAAACGGTTCGACAAGGCCATCGGTTTATGTAGGTCGCCCGTCGCTGTTATTGATTATTCGTGATTCAGCTTAGAAGTAAGGCATAGTATACGTATATACACATATTATGAACTAATAATCTAAATTGATTAGAATGTAAACTTAACATTTCAGCCATTGAAAGAATCTGTTTGAATTTGAATCTTATCGTTTTGGGTTAGTACCTAATATTGTTATTTATTTCAATAGCATAGTTGTTTGTTTGTTGTTGTGTGGTTTAATTATAATTACGTCTTTTAAATATAATTACATTTCTTTGTTGTTGTGTGGTTTAATTAGCCCGAAAGTCGGCCGAGTCTTAGGAAGGGTTACAACAACATCTTACAGTGACCATAACAATATTAACACCGGCCAAGTGCGTGTTGGGCCACGTGCAGTGTAGGGTTCCGTAGTAGCCCGTTATATTTTAGATTTTGTTTTTCAATGCAAGTCTTCACGCGTTATAAACAAGCAATTACTTCATCTTAGTCACTGTATAGGATATTTATTCTAAGGATTTTGTATTTGGTACAATATTATCCAACACCCTAGTTCAACGACTATTACTGCTAAACTAATAAAGTTATCTTAACCGCTATAGTTTTCCTTTAAAGTTCATGAAATGCACTATCACCACGAATTTTTCCAGATTTTTCAAGCCAGCAGTTTAGGTTTTAGAGCGGGGGGGGGCCTACTGGAACTAAAAATATGCCGATATAAATACTTTTTTTTTTACGTACGTATTATTCGTTTCTATCCTACTTGTTCCAAATTTAAAAAATGATTGCTGCTAACTCTGATTTAAAAATGAAAGAAATTTAAAAAAGTGATTTGGCGGGAACTTTGTTAATTTTGCTTGACAATATTTTTGGAAACGATATAGTGTGATACTATCTGATTTTGAGTGCTTCGGCTTCGAATTAAAATGGAATCATCTAGCGACACATTAACTCCGGAAAACATTCTAAATGAAGCCGACAGTGTTATAGAAAATCTTTTTTAACTGTTGATATGAGTTTCTTTTATCTACTATTCCTATAGGTAATAGTTGAAATAAAAGCAGATTATGCACCTCGCCTTAAGTAATTTATATTGCCCTCGTGCCTGTTCACCATCATCATCATCATCTGTGTGTCGTGTCAGGCACTCGGTGCAATAATAAATTACTTTGTGCTCGATGCAATAATCTACTATTTCAATACACTTCCTCGAAAACTGGTTCTTATCGCACTACGATTAGGTTCAACATGCAATGTATTTCACACGCGTGCGATTTTTTTCATTTTCCAACACGTGTACGGGAATGAAAATTGCCACAGATAACTTACCTATACTTAGACCAAATTGGTTCAATGCCTATAGACGGAGGTGAATGTTTTTTTTTAATTTCGGCAAAGCAATAATGCGTCTTTACGGCGTTAATATTTTTTGAATATTAATTAAAATTGTATTTATAAATAAAATATCATAGATAAACATGATTATTTAAAACTAATATTTACTTTTACAAACAAATTAACATTTATTTGTGTTCTAAATTCAAAAATGAAAAATAAACTATTTTTTATATTAGGCTGTTTATCGGCTTCTCCTTCAAGCTGGCGAAAGCAAAGCGCGGAAAATAAGAAAATTAAAATCATACTTTCATAATAATTTATATATTTCGTTCTTTTATTTTATTTTTTCAAGTGTATTGAAAAACGTCGTTTGATACACGTGGACATGTGTTATTGCAGTTCTTGGCTCAAAAACACCCTCGCCTACGGCTCGGGAGTTAATTCCGCCTCGGATGCAATAAAAACTTTCTCCACTTGTATCAAAATGTACTATTCCAAAATTTATCACTTTGTCGGCGGTAATGATAATACACACCTCTACAAAATTACAGCTTTCTAGTACTTACGGTCTCTTGGCAAAACCTCGGACAGACAGACAGACCCCTAAAAACCCTAAACCCCAAAAACCCACCCGGTAAAAAAACCCCCTATAAAGCTTTTATGTTTTAACTATATAGATTGACTTGGCCATCGCATGAAAACACAATGTATCTCACAAGTAAACATATTTTATTAAATTAGATTGTTTAGTCTGTGCGCATGCCAAGTCAATCTATTTATTTAAAAAATAAAATATTAATTATGATTATTTAGATACAAATATTAATATTAAGTAATATTTATTATTTAGATACAAAATCAGGCTTCTAGTTTTATCCACAACAAAGTTATGGGGGTCGAAAATGACCTGAACTGCTTCAAGAAAAAGATGGTGGTATGGCCGTGCCGCTTCTTTGCTCAACTTGGCGGGGGCATTGCCGTGCCCCCAGATATTCAGCTGCATTCGGTTAGACTGGAAGCCGACCCCAACAGAGTTGGGAAAAGGCTAGGCAGATGATGATGATTAAGTCGTCGTCTGACATGCTTTTCCCAACTAAGTTGAGGTCGGTTTCCAGTCTAGCCGTCTACAGCTGAATACCAGTACCTACCTACTAAGCAAGATAATATCACAAACGAGAATAACCCACGGGAAGTGGAACATACTACGACTACCGGGATAAAAAGTATAGGTAGGTACTAACCATGTCCATAACCAGGTCATTGCGTGGTTCTGTGAACCAAAAGTTAATAAACAAAATGAATGATGACCTATCTAGGTGACAGGCCCGGACTGGCCATACGGGCAAATCGGGCAAACGCCCGATGGGCCGTATGCCCGATGGGCGGAATGCCCAATGGGCCGGGTGCCCGATGGGCCGGTGTGGCCGATTGGCGGTTGACTTTCTTTTGCAATTTTAAAAGATCATCGCAATACATCGATTTAAATAACGTCCTCTACCGTCAAGTCGAGGACCTAATTCAATAGCCTAATTCAATTCCTAGCTAGAGGCTCAGGTTTTATAAATGTTTTTAATTTTCCTGCCTGATGTCATAGAATTTGTAAGTACATACATATTAAATTGTAGCGTACAAGAATCACAATCAAACTTAAATATTTTTAAGGCTAAAAAAATGAGCCTCTGAGAACTCGTACTACCTTGTATAAACTTACACATTTTCTTTAAACCAACGCGCGCGGTTCGTACTTTGAGAACCCTGCCTCTGGATTGGCACTCCTCTTGGATTTTTGCATGATTGACCGGTGTAGACAGAGGCTGAAATAAATTAGGAGCCGTTTGCCTCGAAGCCAAAATGGGCAATTTTGGCATGCATACAAAAGGTTAAAAAAATGGAGCATGTGGAGTGTGGACAGTTTGATCTCAAATTACATATTATTAATATCTCAATTATTCGAGGCAAGATGTAAAAATTTTCGAGCTCGCTTCGCTCGCTCTTGCAACCTACTTTCTCTTGGATCTTTAAATTTTTTATTATAAGTCGACCAAGTAACTCCAACAGGTCGAAACAATTCTAACCTGTCCAAAGCAAAGTGTCAAAAATTTTTCGAGCTCGCTTCGCTCGCTCTTGCAACCTACTTTCTCTAAGATCTTTATATTGTCTATTATAAATCTACCCAATAACTCCAACAGGTTGAAACAATGCTAACATGTCTAAGGCAGTGTCAAAAAAATTTCGCACTCGCTATATACGCTCGCTCTTGTAGGATACTTCCTCTTGAATCTTGGCTTTCTCTGCAAAATGACCAAGTAACTTTTGTATAAAGGGTCGAAACAATTCTAACCTGTCCAGAGCCCTACTTCTTTTTGTTCTAATATTGTCTCCCTAAGTCGATTAAAGTAACATAATATGTTTCTGAATAGAAAGACTAAAGAAAAGCTAACTTCTCTGGACCGGAGAGCTCAATTTTTTATTCGTTCCTGGACGATTCAATATTATTATTATTATAAGCCTAAGTTGTCCCACTGCAGGGCAAAGGCCTCCCTTCCCTCCTTCCACATTTCGCGATCTATTGCGATTGTAGGCCAATCCTTTGCAAAAGAGTCTAGCTCATCACGATTCAATAACTCTTCAAATTAGTAGGTAACTTCTACTTCTATTTAACATTCTATTTCAGAAGTTTTCTTCGGTTGATTCAAAATTTACATTAGCTTTTTTCCTTTCTCTTGGGAGTGGAGGGCCAACCGTCCCTAAAATGCCCGGGCCTGTTTCGGGTCCCAGTCCGGCCCTGCTAGGTGATGTAGGTCATTTTTTTCATGGTGGCTACTCAAGAAGTTAAGTAGTTGAGTAAATATAAAATTATTAGGTAAATGTTAGGTACATCGAAAATATAACAATCCGCCTTGAGCAGGTTTGTAACTGATCAATGATCATACCTTCTCTCTACGAGAAGAGGCCTTGTTCAGCAGTGGAACTGAACCAAAGACTGTCATTATTATGCATTAGGATATCGTGTTACGTAACATAACATAACGCCTGTAATCCCAGAAGGGCTAGGTAGAAGTGTACCACAATCTTTCAGTTATTTTTTTGAACCGATTGACCGACATTTTAACAACCCATTGTAACATTTGGCATTGTGGCGAGTGATTTGCTATCAAAGGGGCACAAATTCAGACTCCGCGTCGATTACTGAAAAAATCTTGATGTAAGACCCAATAACACTTTGCAATAATGTCCAATAACTCATGCTTTTAAGTAAGGGTGACATCCCGTTTGGTAACTTTCCCGATTCGCCAACTAAACAAAATACCATCACGAAAGTGCCGTTTCGTACTTCATAAAATCAGTCCGGACCGAGTTATATCAGTTTGCCTATCAGGTTGGAATATCCGTAACCATGACGTCATGGTGCGTAGGTATTTCCATTCTGTACATGGCCAAAACGCAACCATAGGAATCTGCTCGCGTATACATTGTAATGCAATTATTTTATCTGTGATTACAATGTACACGAATTTTGAGGGGTTTGTCTCCACCGATCATGGTAGCAGATCACGTTAGCCACGGATCACGGCGAGTACTACTCGTTTATAGGGTGTAAAAAACGTCCGAAAGGCACTTGTTCTCCTCGTCATTGCGATCATTTTTTTGTTCTACACCATACAGGAAGGTTCCCAGACCTTCTAGTTACGGAGATATTGGGGGCCAAAGTTCCTTATACTATGCCTTCGCTTCATACTTTGAATGACAATATTTCCTCTCTTTTTTCTAAGTATCCCAACAATCTGCATATAGCCCATATTAATGCTCAGAGTGTTCCTGGTCACTATTCCGATCTTCTGGCATCCTTTAGCAGTGTTCATCTTGATGCACTCCTAATATCCGAGACCTTTCTCAAACCCTCTCTCCTATCTACGCACTACTCACTTCCTGGTTTTGTTCTGGTCAGAAATGACAGAATTGGCAAAGGTGGTGGTGGTGTTGCCATTTACATACGCGCCGATATACCGCACAAAATCGTAAGTTCGTCTCCATCTCAGTACTCTGGGTCGGCTGAATCATTGTTTCTAGAGATCACCTTAAATCATACAAATGTATTGCTTGCCGTGTTTTACTCCCCTAACCTTCACGTTAACTATTTTGACTCCTTAGAATCCTCGCTTAATAATCTTAGCCCGTCATACGAGCATGTCATTTTAATGGGTGATTTTAACACATCATGTTTAATTAAAAATGATTCACGTTCACATAAAGTCCGTTCGCTTTTATCTTCTTTTAACCTTGAAATTCTACCTCATTCTGCGACCCATAACTTTCCAAATTGCACGCCTTCTCTTCTTGACCTAATGATCGTATCTTCACCTCACAATGTTGCTGAGTTTGGGCAGCTCACTGCAACCTTTTCGTATCATGACCTCATTTACCTTTCCTATCGTATCCGACCTCCTAAACGTAAGCCTCAATTCTGTTTTCTTCATAGTTTTAATGGCATTGACCTGGAGGCTTTGAAACTTGATGCTGGTGCTATCGATTGGAGTCACGTTATCGAAAGTGCCAGTATCAATGAAAAGGTGAACAGCTTCAATGCCATTGTGCTAGATCTTTACGATAAACATGCCCCTCGTCGGCGTATTAAAATTAAACATAAACCTGCTCCATGGATGAATACTGAAATTAAAAATGCTATCGCTCGTAAGGATAAGGCGAAGAGTAGGTATAGGCGCAGACCAACGGAAACTAATCTCACTCACTTTAAAGCTTTGCGTAACCGCTGCCATCGTCTGTGTCGGGATGCCAAGAGACGCTATTTCTACGAATCTCTCGTTGATCGTAGCTCCTCTGATGTCTGGAAATTTTTAAAGTCTGTCGGTATCGGTAAATCTCCCACGAATACCTGTAAAGATGTCGAAAAAGTCCCTTCTCTCTATTTCCTCCTCTGCTGCAGGCCACGATAATTTGTGTTCGAGAATGTTAATACCCATTATTTCCGAGCTGCTCCCCATCCTCACTCATATTGTTCATTTTTCTTTATTCTCGGGTATATTTCCGTTAGCCTGGAAACAGGCCCACATTATACCACTTCCTAAAGTTAGCAAACCTTCTTCCTTATCCCACTTTAGGCCCATCTCCATTCTTCCTTTCCTTTCAAAAGTTCTCGAACACATTGTTCATGGTCAAATTTCCAGATATCTATCGTCTAATGCTCTTATTTCCCCATTCCAATCTGGCTTCCGCACTGGCCACAGTACTGTTACTGCACTCTTGAAGGTTACAGACGATATCCGCTGGGCTATGGACAATAAATCTCTGTTTTAGTGTTACTTGATTTTAGTTGCGTGTTCAACTCAGTGGATTTCGACATCCTTCTTGGGATCCTTCAATCTTTTAACTTCTCTGCCTCTACGATAGCCTGGTTTGACTCGTATCTTCGGGGCCGCTCTCAGTGTGTCCGCCAAGATGAGATCTACTCTGACTGGTGTGATCTTACTGCTGGTGTTCCTCAGGGTGGCGTTCTCTCTCCTCTTCTTTTCTCTATTTTTATTAACACTGTTACTAAGGTTATCACCTCCAGCTTCCACCTCAACGCAGACAATTTGCAGCTGTATCGACATTTCTTGCTGGCTGATGCGGAATCGGCGATCAACGCCATGAATCATGACCTGGAAAGCATCTATCAATGGGCTAAGTCGTTCGGCTTACAGATTAACCTTGCCAAATCGCAGGCCATGATCATAGGCAGCAGATACTACCGCACTACACTTCACTTATCATCTTTGACTCCATTATCTCTGGGCTGCACGACCATTGCGTATACTGAAACAGCCAAGGACCTTGGTGTCTTAATTGACAGCAATCTTTCTTGGCGAGCTCAAGTGAATGAGGTTAGTCGTATGGTTCACTTTTCTTTTCACTCGCTCAAATCTTTACAGAGTTTCTTGCCATTTAAAACCAAAGTTTATTTAGCTCAAACTCTGATTCAGCCGATCATTGATTACGCTGATGCCTGCTATTTGGATGCCACCGAGGAGCTTTTAAATAAGCTTGAGCGCTTACAAAACCTCTGCATTCGTTTTGTGTATGGTCTGAGGATATATGACCATGTTTCTCACTTCCGCAATGAACTCAAGTGGCTCCCTATCCGTCTTCGCAGGAACACTCGGATATTGTGTATCCCATATATTTTTGGTAAATATTTACAATAGTAGTTTTTTATTTTATTTGTGTATGTATTTGTATGTATGTTTATTTCATAAATAGATATAGTTTTGTTTTAAGTTTAAATTTTCTTGTTTGACGTTTCTACACACTGTGTCTACATTTCTTATCCAACTTTCCTCTCGCAGGTCTGCTGGAAGAAATTTCTTAAGAAATAAGCAGTACCTTTGTGCTCTTCTATGCTAATATATTGTCCTGTAAAATATTTTGTGTGTACATAAATAAATAAATCTCCTTTTAAAATGAGAGGCCTTTTCATAATTATATTAGTATTTTGGCAAGTAGGTATCAGATACCTTCAGTCTTTGGGATAAATTTAAACAGCACCTTTCAGAAGACTATAAACAATAAATTGAGAGGCAAGTAGAAGGCAGGGTAAAGAACTTCTTGGATGAAATCTTCAATAAATGCCTACTGGAAATAGAAGGAGATTGTTTAGCACTAGATCGTGCCTTACATTACGGTTTACCAAAACCATGTACATTTAGGATTGTAGAAAGTGAGTTACGATTACATGTAAATTAAATTAACTACGGTGTATCTACCTTACAAGAATTCGTAAAAAATAACAAAACACACTAAGAGCAGGCAACAAAAGTCGGTATACTATGAAATTATTTCAAGTATTGTTGCAAAAGAAACTGTTTTTTTTTGATGCTCCAGGTGGGACTGATAAAACCCATCTCATTAATGTATTCTCAGCCACTACGTTATTAGAAAGAGGTAGGACAGCGCTCTCTGCCATGAAATTGTCCCTGAATTTGACAAATGTAGACTCCAATGTGCAACATAATTATCCGTGTGCCGCGTATGCCGTAGACTCCCTATGATCTGCCGTATGAATTTAAAAGCGACTTCTGTTTTCTCTGAAAGTTTATTTGCCATGACAATAAATAAGTCACAAGGCCAAACTCTGAAATTTGCGAGAATCTACTTGCGGCAGGATTGTTTTTCACATCGGCAGTTTTACATTGCGTCTTCTCGAGCTCACCTCTCGGTCTGGTTATTTAAGCTCCATCCACAAAAATGGTTAAGAGTGCAGTTGTTTATAAAGAAATATTGTCATGAACACTTTACGTTTGTGCAAAATTTCATGCTTCTAGACCCAGCAGTTTCAGCTGTGCGTTGATCAATGGGGTTGATGACACACCAATCCATCCATCGAGAAACATGGCGAAGCCTTTGCTGTGTCGCTTGACATTTCGAAGGCCTTTGACAGGGTCTGGCACGCTAGTCTGCTGGGTAAGCTTCCTGCATTCGGCATCTCTGCTGACTTTTGCAACTGGATTTCCGACTTCTTGAGTGACAGATCGATCAGAGTGGTCATAGATGGCTGCTCATCGGATCACAAGGCCATTGATGCCGGAGTTCCTCAGGGGTCTGTTCTTTCTGCGACATTATTTTTGCTGCACATCAACGACCTGTTACAGCTTGGAGCAATCGGATACCCAGATGACAGCACAGTCGCAGAAAGATACCTGTCCAGTGCAAGAGCCAGCAGAGAAGATAATGCTACTCTCAGAGAGGCCATGGTGGAGCGAATGAATTTGACCCTAAATCTCGTCTCCCAGTGGGGTGACGTCAATCTGGTCGAATTCAATGCTCTGAAAACACAGGCGTGTCTCTTCACTGCAAAAAGGAGCCAGTTCCAGTTGTCTCCCACTTTCCGGGGTGCATCTGTAGCAGTTACTGACCACCTACAGCTTTTGGGCATGGAGTTGACATCGGATCTCAACTTTGGCGCAACCATCGAGTCAAAAGCTCAGACCGCAGCTAAGAAGCTGGGCATCTTGAAAAAGGTGAGGCGATACTTCGCATCTGGACAGCTTTTAAGTTTGTACAAAGCACAAGTCCGTTCCTGTATGGAGTATTGCAGTCACTTGTGGGATGGGTCAGCAAAATACCACCTTGCTGCACTTGACTCGGTGGAACGCAGAGCTAAAAGGCTTATAGGCGACGAGACGTTGGCAGCTTCGCTTCAAAGCCTAGCTCATCGGCGTAATGTTGCCTGTCGGTCTTCTACAGACTGTACTTCGGTGAGCACACTCACCGGAGCTCCACGACCTCATCCCACCATCACCCTTTTACCACCGGACTAGCAGACGTACTACGGCGTACCATCCGCACTTGGTTGACATCCCGATTTGTCGTACTAAGAGCTTCTCCTCCACTTTTATTATGCGCACAGCCAAAGTCTGGAACTCTCTGCCTGCGTCTGTGTTCCCACCCACGTTTAACCCGCCCGCCTTCAAAGCAAGAGTGAACAGGCATCTTCTGGGCACGCTTGTTCCATCATAGATCTCATCCATCGCTTTCTATCAGGCGTGATCGAGGTCAAGAGCAGGCCCATATTGTAATAAAAAAAAATAAAAAAAACAATTGATATACTTTTTAGAAGCTGTCAAAACGCGGTTCTCTCATATATTTTGTATGACAATAGCAAACTGTGACGTCACTGTTTAGTCGACTCAATGACTCAACTATTTATTGATTTAAAGCAACTAAAAATCGAATTTGGCAATTAAAATAAATCGGGTTTTCAGGTTCAAAATAAAGTATTTTTTAGAGATCTTGGAATTATTGTTTTATGGTGTCATCTACCCTATTAGTCAGTGAATCAAACAGTCAGCCATGATCTTGAATGATTCCTGATCCTTTACGATGTCTGATGTTGTCGCGGACGAAGTCGCGGGCAACAGCTAGTTTTCCTATAAAATGAGCAGAGGCGTACCCAATAGTACCACAGTTATGTTTGAGTCCCATGTAATAGGAGGCGAGCCTATTGCCATCAACCGGACACATTCTTTCCTTTTTATTAGCCTGTTCTGTCCCACACTCCCACAGCTGGGCAAAGGTCTCCCCCAATTCCTTCCAAGTGCTCTTTTCTCATGCCTTCTCAAACCAGATCTCGTGGTACGCGTCCAGATCGTCTCGCCACCCTTTTCTCGGCTGGGCTCGTCGGCGCCGATCTTTTTACCCGACTGCGCCAGAAGGAGGGTTATGTTTTTCGAAAGTATGAATGTATGTATATTGTTGAGCACGCTCTGTGGCCTGAACGGCTCGATGGATTTTAGCTTGAGGGGTGTCGTTAGATTCGCATTTACGGTGAGAGTGACACTGGGTATATCAAAATAAAAAAAATAACAAAATGGCGAATTTTTGGCGCCAAATTCAAATATTTGGCATGCACTGCAGCCTGAACGGCTCGATAAAGGGCTCATCATGAAGATTTTAAAATAAGTAACTAAAAAGAGCAAAATTAAAGAAAATAATAAAAAAAAACGACTATTACAGTCAATATGTCCTGTCTCTTGAACTTGTTTTTTCCTTTCAGTTTTTATTTAAAGTTATTAGTTTTTTTTGCGCAGTCGGGTTTTTTTTTGTTTTTTTTTTTGTCTTCTTATTTTAAGTAAATTGTAAAGGTGATGTTTTCGTTCTGCAATGTATCTGTTTACCTACTAACCAACGCTGTATTCGTATTTAGGGTAATACGAAGGCATGGAGTCGAATCTGATTTCAACAGATGACGGCCCTTTTGAATCTTACACTTGCTTGGCATTCTTTTGCACTCATTTTTTTCGCAATGAAGACAATACTTCCATTAGGTTATGTAAATATAAACAGTGTTCTAAGTACATGAAAGTATTTGAAAAATATAGAATACCCATTCTCTCCAAAGAGAGGTAACAATATGTATATTAATTTCGTTTCCAGATCATCACAATGTCGCCGCTGACGCTAGTAGGAGACACACTCGGCGAAAAGCGCCGACACTTCAACAAGCTAGTCGAAGATGCGATTGCTAATCAAAACTATGAATTATGTGACATTAGTTACGATGACAGTGACATAGACAACCTTCTGAAAATAGAAATTGCCAGTAGAAACAGAAATGTAGACTATATCATCGAAGTAATGAAGTCTAACGACATGCTGTATGCGGCGACAGCTATCAAAAAGTCCACGTGGCTAGTCACCGAGCCGCAGTACGCAAACATAATCAATCCAGAGTACCTACACACACAACTATTACCTAGCATGAATCCCAAAATATTTAACAAACTCCTGCTTCTCATTAGACTCAATCTGAAAGATGAAAGTCGAGTTGAAGCATTTTATGAATACCTTAAAGAAACGGAGAGGTCCCACAAATGGTTGGAAAAGTGCTCCATTCCATTCATAGAAAATGTTATAAAAAACCAACGCCTCATACCACTGTCTTTATTTAAACGTTTATGCAGAAGATCTGCTCATTTTCTAACATTATATACGCGGCTTGAATCAGAAAGCACATATGAAGCGAAAAAGGAAATTTTATTTTTATTAAAGTCCCACACGGCTGACGTAGCAAACATACTGGAAGACGACAGATACTACTTTCCTGACTTGGGAAGAAAGAAAACAGAGATACTTATGAAAACGTGCCCACAAAGAATATTAGACAATTTTGATGAGTACGCTGATAAAATCGACTTGTCCGTAGTAGCAAAATATATGAAAAAGAAAGAAATAAAACCTTTCTTATTTAAACAAACGAATAAGTGGGGCCAACATTTCTGCGAATTTGATAAATTGAAACATTTCGTTAAAAACATGCTCGAGGAAGAAAAAATAGAATTCATAAAGCAAACTTTTATCGACAGAACTGATCTAAGTTTTCTTCGTCCAGAAGACGAAATAGACGAATACAAAATGGACGTAGGGTTCTACTATTGGTATGAGTATTTTCCATTTAATATTGCCTTGACAGAAATAAAAACGCATATACTTGCAGAAAACTCACCCTCTGAACGATTTACCATGCTCTCAGTTTTGATCACTTGTGCAAGAAAAAACCCACAGCATATTAAAATATTGCTCCGTTTTGTTTTTGATCGACACATTAATGAACCATTCAAATTCAAAATTCAATTCGTCGATCATCTACTTTCAAAAGTATCTGCTCATGAATTCGATATTGAAACTTGGAACATTTTGGATCAGTTGTTCCACAGTATGGAAGTGTACGCCGAATCAGAAAACGACGTGCAAATGTGCCTCGAATCTATTGTTCTATATAATGTTTTGCACGACAAACCAGTGCCTGAAATCATTGAACAAAAATTTTCATTTAATACTTTTAAAGATAAACGGCGAGCCCTGAATCAAGAACAAATTGACAAAATATTTGCTTATCTCCTAAATTACATTCTGACAAAAATACAAAATAACAATATTTCAAATGAATCCGATTTCAATGAGACTATAAATAACTTAGAGAATGTCTTGACTTTGTTTCGTGATTGGGGAAAAGATATCAGTAAATACCCAAGCGTCCTTCTGAAAATTCAAAAACTAATTAAGATTAGACAAGAAAAAGTGTGGGAAACAGATATGTCATGTTTGTTCAAAGTGAAGAAATCGTGGCGGAAGCACATGTTTGAGGAGTCGTTGTCACTGTGCCTGAGCGAGGAAACGTGCCTGAACGCGCTGAAGCACAAGCCGCAGCTGCTGACGCGTCACGACAAACAAATAGACACGTTGCGAACTGACGACGCTGTCTCGCTGCGACGTCTGCTCGCCAAGCTGCGCGTCTACTGGCCGCACTCACTCGCCCAGCACTTCACCGACGCCTACTTACTACATCTGAACAAACCCACTGGACAAAAAGCTGTCTTTAAAGGTCTTTTCATGCTTCTTTCCCAAAATCAAATAATTGAAATGGCAAAATTACATGCTCCCGACAATTTTAAGATAAATTGGGGCGAAACTGACCAGACCATAATAAGTATTCGTAAAAATGTCGCAAAACATTTACATGTTGCTAGGCCAGTAATTCCTTTAGAAATCGTATTATGGTATTCCAAAGGAGATTACTTACAATGTGCAGTACCATCGCTTTTCGCCATTATGTGCAAATTGAGTCAAGTTAATAGCCGTAACCATGTGTTGAAATTATTAGAAGCACCAGTCTCCTTACGGAAGTTCGGTCTCCATCTAGCGTTTTTAAAACTTGAACTCAGTGAACTAAAAACATTGATCTCAAATATTTGGAACACTACAACTAATTCTGTAATCAGGACTGTTATTTTTAAAAACACCTTTGGTTTTTTATGTAAGGTTAAAAATACAACCGTTGAAAAAGAACTATGGACGTTATTAAGTTCCTTTATCGATAAATTATCTTCAAAGGCAAACAAACAAATACTTAAACGTTTAGGTAAAGTTGATAAAGTTCCAATTAGCGTGCAAGCAGAATATTACATGAAGAGTTACGCGTATTTAACGTCAGTCAATGATAGCGCCTTGTCCAAGCGTCTTCTGAGTAACTTAGTGGAATATGCACGTTGGAATCGAAACATGGTAGACTCATTTGACGACGATTTTGTTACTGATAAATTGTTGTCAAATGCAGGAACAAAATTTTGTTTGACAAACCGCGATTTCATAGAATTATTTGGCTGTTGTGTATTGTATGCTAAATGTGAGGAAAATCAGCTTCAGAGATTTAGAACGGTAGTTGCTCCAGCAATGGGAGTAGCTTTTCTTTCGTGGCGTAAATTTATTCAGGACGGCGAATACGTTTTTAAAAATAACTTCGATCAATTTATTCAATATTTTTTTTACAATTACAAAGACTTTACAATGAGTAGAAGGACTACTCCCGTTAAATTGTTTACAGAGATCAAGATTGAAATGGAAAAGAATATGGACATACAAGAAAACTATGTACTGTACACTAGTTGGAAACTAGTCACAGAATACGCTATATTAATGGAGCAACACATTTCTAAAATGGGAAATGCATTGTGGACCGGTGAAGAGGAAAACATATGGAAAGAAATTCATGTTGCGATATATCCTGCCCTAGGTTCAAGAATCGTTCAGTGTTTGAAAGAAGACACAGAGAAATATTATCCTTCAATATGTTTGCTTTTCACTGGTGCATTAAATAACATGACCGACGGCATATTTCCCTACTTTTCCGACTTTAAATTAGAAATACTAAAACACATGCTTTACGATCCTGATTTTATACCTAGTTATATAGTAGTTTCTCAGGCGACCGAGAAAAGTTTTGATCTTATAGATTCAATGAAAAGGATTCGATTAGAAATAAGTGAAATAATTAGATCACATCCATCTCACGTGGTGCAATTGCATTATTACAATGATTTTAGACTTTGTGTCCTTGACAAATGATTGGTTTAAATAAAGCACACACTTAATGCAATCATTTTTGAACGCCTATCAAACGTGTAAGTAAGCGAACCCTTCACGAAGACGACAACCACGCATTCATCATCATTCTCTTGCCCTTATCCCAATTTATTTGGAGCCGGCGCAGCATGTCTTCTTCTTCCATACTTCTCTATTAGGTACTCTTCATCTGATCGGAATGTAATGACGGGGTAAGCTAATGGCTTCGTTAAGAGTCTTTTTACACCCATCTATAGGTACATACCTTATGAAATAAAATAGTGAAAATCGATACATATAATAAAATCGTTGAGACCAAAAAATCTGTACATTGAAGATTTAAAAAAAAAACCGACCAGAGTGACTTAATAGTACATTACGATATTAGTGCGTTAAGATGGTTATAACATGCGAGGCGGAATTTCAGCCCGAGCCGAAGGCGAGGGCGTAATTGAGCCGAGCATGTTATAACCAATACGCACGTATATTGTACGACGTTTTTTTAACACATTTGCGAGGAAACAGAAAAAAAAAACATTTTTCATACGTGGTTATGTATCTGTCCTTGGATATGCGGTTCGCGCTTCTGTTAGTATATCCGGTGGAGTTGAAGAAATATATTGCTCATCTTCATTATTGAAAGTTGTCATTTTAGATATTCACAACACAAGTACAAAGAAAAGAAAATTTGCGAAAAATGGCGCGAGGATTATTTTCTGCCGTGGCTGCGTGAAAATGTTGGCAAAAACGCTAGAGCATGCAGCCAAGTTTTTAAATTACCGAATAAACTGTTTTTTTTTTAAATAAACTCAATCTGTGAATGTTGCTTTCCCGCCATTTTAACAGCGCGCTAGCGCTGCCTACTGACTGGCGCCGCGCGGCGATTAGTTCGAAATTTGAATAGCAATAGCGCGCTGCTCACTAGCTGGAGTCGTGCGGCGGCGATCAGTTCCATATTTGAAATGGCAAATAATACTGTTATGGAATTTGTATGGACTATAACTTAACTATTTGCTTTGGTAACACACGCGTTTTTTATGACCCGCTTTACATATTTAAAACCGATGGAATTACATCAGCTTAACGAGCAAGGGTGTTAAAAAATAAGTAACTGAACATATTAAAACAATTTTTAAAATTTTTGTTTGTTTGTTTGTTTGTCTGTTTGTTTGTTTGACCGCGCATCAC